>LPNX010505430.1:673031-735792 GCA_001517045.1 Pseudotsuga menziesii
CATAGAGCTCGTCCTTTTTCATACTAGATGTGGGATCTACACAAAGCCAGTCCTTTTTCATACTGGATGAGTCTTAACAGAGCTAGTCCTTTTTCATACTAGATGTGGGATCTACACAGAGCCAGTCCTTTTTCATACTGGATGAGTCTTCACAGAGCTAGTCCTTTTTCATACTGGATGAGTCTTCACAGAGCTAGTCCTTTTTCATACTAGATGTGGGATCTACACAGAGCCAATCCTTTTTCATACTGGATGAGTCTTCACAGAGATATTTCTTTTTCATACTAGATGCGGGATCTACAACACTTACATCTGACCATGGAAGGAACCAATCCTCTCACCATGTCAGAAGGGCTCAACACGAACACATCACTTCCTCTTGGGAGGAATCTCGATTTGGAGAACACCAAGCTTCTCCCTGAAGTACTCAAACTTCACCCTAACCAATGGCTTAGTCAACACATCAGCTATCTATTTGTCCGTTGCAACATACTAGAGCTTCACTGGGGCCTCACTGCACCATATCCTTGATATAGTGATACTTGATCTCGATATGCTTTGACTTGTCATGGAACCTTGGGTTCTCTGACAACTTCACACAACTCTAGTTGTCGCAATATATACAAGTAGCATCTAACTGGAGATCAAATAAATCAGACAGTAGCTTCCTCAGCCATACTGCCTCACAACTAGCTAAACAATATGCGACATACTCTGCTTCAGCTGTACTCAGTGCCACACAGGATTCCTTCCTGCTACACCAAGAGATCACACTTGATCCCATACTGAAGTAGCACCCTGAAGTACTCTTCCTATCGATGGCACTGCCTACCCAATCTGAATCAACATAACCCTCTAGGTTAATATTATGATCAACCTTATACTTGATCCCATAATCAACTGTACCCTTCAGGTACCTCAGAATATGCTTTGTAGCAATCAAGTTAATATGTCCCAGATTTTTCAGGAACTGGCTCAAGGTGTTCACAGCAAAGAAAATGTCTGGTCTCATATTCGTTAGGTACATCAAGGACCCAATCATCTGATGATACATTGTGGCATCAATCAAATCAGATGAAGCATCACTCAATAGCTTCAGGTTTGATGCCATAGGTGTGGTTAAGGCCTTGTAGTTCATCATCCCAAATCTCTTCAGGATCTCTACTGCATACTTCCCTTGTCCGAGGAAGATTCCATCTGCATTCTGCCACACCTCCATGCCTAGAAAATAATGCATCATACCCAAGTCCTTCATTTCGATCTCAACCCATCCATACCTGTTACAAACAGATCATCTACATACAGTAGGAGCATCACTGGGTTGACATCTTCAACCTTGTAGTAAAGGTTGGAATCTGCTTTACTCTTAGTAAAGCCCAAACTTGATAGAAAGCTGTCAACTCTGTCGTACCATGTCCTGGGTGCTTATTTCAAACTGTACAGGGCTTTCTTCAATCTACACACATGATACTCCCTGTCATGTGTCTCAAAACTGAGTGGCTGCTCCACATACACTTCCTCTTCCACTACACCATTCAAGAAAGCAGCCTTGGCATCCATCTGGTGTATCTTCGATTTTAGCAGTGCAGCCAGAGCAAGTACTGATCTGATGGAAGTGTATCTGGCTATAGGTGCAAAAGTTTCTTCATAATCTATTCCTTCTTTCTGGGAGAAGCCACGAGCCATGAATCTTTCTTTATATTTTTCTATGCTACCGTCTGCAGCATGCTTGATCTTGTAGATCCATTTGGAAGTCACTACAGACTTCCCCTCAGTTCTTGGGACAACATCCCAAACATCATTCTTCATGATCGATTGGTATTCTTCGATCATAGCATCCTTCCATTCTTTCTTTTATATTGCTTCTTCATAGTTGGAAGGTTCTTTATCAATGAAATCACATAATAAGGCTACATAACTAGAACAATACCTGGTTCTTTTCCTTTCTCTGTGTGATTCTTCTGGAGCCCCATACTTTCTGCACCTTGGATAGCTTCTCATACCCAAGTAGGTTTCCTCTTGTGAGTATTCTTCTCTTGACGTGGATCTACAGGTTATTGAGGTTCTTATATTTCTCAATCTTCTTCTTGATATTCTTTGCTCATGGTTGTGTCATGAATTCTGGGTGCTTCTATTTCTTTAGGTTCTTCAGCAGGTCTCTTTCTAGATTTGTTGTAAGCTGAGTCTTCGTCAAATGTCACATCCCTACTGATGTCGATCTTCTTGAATCCTGGGAAGTATATTCTGTAAGCCTTTGAGCTTTCAGAGTATCCCACAAATATACCCTTCCTTCCTGAAGGATCTAACTTTGTCCTCTTTTCTTTCAGAATGTGTATGTACACTGGACAGCTGAATATTCTGAGATGGCTAAAATCTGGTTTCTTTCCCGAAAAGACTTCTTTAGGTGTCTTATTCTTGAGTACTCTATGTGGAGAATGGTTCTGTACATACACCACTATTCTTGTAGCTTCTGCCCATAGATGCATGGGAAGATCTTGATCATGAAGCATGGCCCTTACAACTTCCATGATCATTTTATTCTTCCTTTCTGTAACTCCTTTCTGTTGTGAATTATATGGAGTGGTTAACTCCCTCTTAATCCATGAATCTTTGCATAAGTATTTGAATTCATTCGAAGTGAATTCTCCACCATTATCTGC
This sequence comes from Pseudotsuga menziesii, assembly GCA_001517045.1. Taxonomy (NCBI): domain Eukaryota; kingdom Viridiplantae; phylum Streptophyta; class Pinopsida; order Pinales; family Pinaceae; genus Pseudotsuga; species Pseudotsuga menziesii. The sequence continues at coordinate 675,692 of LPNX010505430.1, forward strand.
TCGAAAAATCTTGATCTTCTTTTCTGTGTGGTTCTCGATCAAGGCTTTGAATTCCTTGAACTTGTTGAATACTTCATCTTTGTTCTTCATAAAGTATATCCATGTCTTCCTAGAAAAATCATCAATAAAAGAAACATAGTATACATACCCGCTTAATGAACTGGATGACATCGGACCACATACATCGGAGTTGATGATTTCCAAGATTCCTTTTGCCTTGCTCTCACTACTTGGAAATGTCTTCTTTGTGTTATTTCCTTTTGCACATCCTTTGCAAACACCATCATGTTTTGTCTACATTTCTGGAAGACCTTCAACAACTTTGCTTGCAAGTGGCAATGCTGTGTAATGCACATGTGCAAGCCTTCTATGCCAAAGTTCATTTGGTTCTACTGAGTCATGAACCAAAGCTTGTTATGGTTGGACCTTCAATTTGTATATACCTCCTTCTTGTTCCCCAATCACTATTGCATCATCAAAAGTCTTTCCCTTTGGCCACATAAGAACTTGACCATCTACAAAAGAAACCCTCACTCCTTTTTGCATCCAATGCAGATATGGAGAGGAGATTCTTATTTAGTCCTGGTACAAACAATACATTTTTCATCTTCATAGACTTTCCAGAGTCAAGCTTATAGGAGGATTCACCACTACCTTTTATTGCATACTGGTAGTCATCCCCAAGTTTCACCTTGTGAGGTGACTCATGTTCAGATAGTTTCACAAATGATTCTTTGAATCTCGTCATATGCTTGGAAGCACCACTGTCTATAAGCCAATCATTGCTTCCATGTGAGATAGTTCTCGTGAGAGCGAAGGTCAGCACATATTCTTCATCACTTGAAGAATCATCACTTTCTTGTCTGATTCTCTTTGTGGAAGGTTCATCATCCTCTGTAGCATGAGCATGATGTCTTCTCTTGTTTCCATTTTTCTTCTTTGAGTTCCCTTTGTTAGGGAAGTATTTGGATATGTGACCTTTCTCATCACATGTGTAACATCTAATAGTAGACATATCTCTTCTAGAGTGTGAAATATTACCTTTGGAGTGATGATGGTCCCTTCTGGTTTTCTTGGTGTGGGCTGTGAGAGCTTGATCTTCACTTCCCATATTTTCTTCTTGAGCTGCTATCCAAAATTCTTCTTGAGAGAACTCTTCCCATAGTCTGCTGAACTTGAATAACTTCTTTCTAGCACAGATCCCTTGAATGAAAGAGTCCCATGCCCTAGGTAGACCATTCAAGGTGGTCATCACAATCTCTACATCCTCCACTTCTTCATCCATTGCTTCCAATTGTTCCTTGATCTGAGAGACCCTTGTAAAGTAAGACTGGATGGTCTCTGCATTCTGGATCTTTACATTCTTCAGTTGGTTTCTCAGAGTCATCTTCCAACTTATGTTCTTCCCTTCAAACAATTTGGTTAGGGCATCAAACATAGCTTTAGGTGTATTTAGGGAGGACACCTGTGGTATGAGGTGATCCTTGATTGAATCAACAATAATCCTCTTAGCCATAACCAACTTGTTCTTGTGTAAGGCCTTAGCCTCATCTCCCTCTGGAACTGGAACCTCCTCATTGATATAGGAGTCCAACTCATTTTCTTCCAGGACCAGGGAGATCCTATACTTCCAGGCTTGGAAGTTATCAGCTCCCTCAAGCTTTTCATCAAGATTGGTATGATGAGACATCTTAAATGAGGACCTCAAATGGAAATACAAAATATTTAGATATTACTGAGTCAAGATGTTGGATCTGGATTTGGAGCTGAATTTCTATAGTGCTGGTTCAGGAGCAGATTAGGGTTTGAATTTTCTGGAGTTCTGTCCAACCAAATGCTTTGATCTTGATCTCTGAACTTCAATTTTGAGGAGGAGATTAATCCAGGCCTGGGCTCACTCAGAAATTCCACTTCTGTGGAAATCCCTAATTTCCAGCAGTAGTCTTGGGTCCAAAACTAAAAACCTTAGAATCAGATTCTGCTTCGACAGAAAGATGCGCCCTAGGGAGGAGAGTCAGCCCAACCTTCTTTTGCTAAAAATCTATGGAGAGAGATCCAAAAAGTAGGAAGCCCTAGTTCATGCAGCTGCACAGTGTCTTCTTCTTAGGTTAGCTCTGATACCATGTTAGATTTTTATCATTTAAGCTAGCATTATATTAAGATCTTTAACTAAGAGAATAACAAGCACATATATCAAACACAAGAGACAATGAACGCAATGTTTTTCCTCGAGGAAACCATAAATGGAGAAAAACCCGCAACTTCATCAAAGATAGAATCAACACCAAAAGTAAAACCCCAAAACAATAAGATGATCTCCCGATAGTAGTAGCCTCTTTCTTTCTAGCCCCAACAACATCTTCTCTCTTAGCTATGTGCTACAACTGAGTGTGAGTGAGTGTGTGATAAATAGAGAGGCTCATTCTCTATTTATACTAATTCCTGACTTGATAATAACTCACTAGGGCTGACTTCTCTAGGAGATTCTAATAACCCTAGGGCCCCGGAACTATTGGGACTTTAACCCTTGAACAATAGGAGGGTTAACCACAATGACTTGACATGACTTGTTTACATTATTGAATCTCTCGATAGGAACATCGGGGAATGATATGACTCAAATACATTACAGACACTTCCCAGAATAAACATTGGGGTACAAGACATAAGATATACAAGTGAATACATTCCGAAGTTACAAATACATCAACATATCTTTATCTGACATTCTACTAAGTGATGAATCTATACTGAAGAAGTTGTTGGGTTTCCTCTCGTTTGGGTTTCCTAGGATAAAATATTTGTGTCTATCTTTTATGCTATGCTTATCTATCTTTAAGAATCCTAGCACATTAGATTAAATATCTAATACATTTGAATTAAACTTCAAACTCTAACATGGTATAAAGCCACCCTGAAAAAAGGGGCTCTGTAACTACAGAATATAGGGCTTCTAAGAACTGACACTTTTCTCCACAAACTTTCTCGAAAAGAGCACTAGTTTAACTTACCTCAAGGAGGCACATATTTTGTTGGGGAAATTTTAGTTTGAAGAACTTTCAATTTTTTGTCGTGGGACACTGCAGGACACTACGAGAAGGAACTAGGGCATCAATTTTTTGGAGTTTCCCTCCATCTTTTTTGGAAAAGGACTTCACTAGGAAACTCTCCTCAAGGAGGAGCATCTTTCTAGCCAGACATAATTTCAAGATTCCAAACTTGAAAAATTAGAGTTTCTCTCTAGAACCCTAGGTCAACTAGATCATGGAGCTATTTGGGCATCTCAAATTGGTATGATATATTTACTTGATGTTTTCATTTGAGGTTCTCATATAAAAATGATGAATCACACCAATCTTGAGGACAATCTTGAAGGATATGACAACTTCTGAGTATGGAAGTATATAATCTCTCTTATCCTATACTAGAATGATTTGGAAAAATGTGCTAGTGCATAGATTCTAGAACCAAGGGGAGATGATTCCAAGGCTACTCACAAGAAGAAAATGATAAAATCCAAGAGGACCATTGCAGAATAAATCAAATATTATCGTATCCCTCATGTCTCATCATTGAAGACCCCAAAGCAGATGTTTGATGCATTAATCAATCTATTCAAAGGGTAGAACATCAACTGGAAGATGAACTTGAGAAATCCAATCAAGAATGTGAAGTTTCAACACTCGCAAACCATTCAGTCCTACTTCACTAGGGTTTCTCAAATCAAGGATCAATTAGAGGTTGTTGAAGAAAATGTTGAAGGAGAGATTGTGATGACCACCTTGAATGGTCTCCCAAGGTCATGGGACTCATTCATTCAAGGGATATATGCCAAAAATAAGCTCATCAAGTCCAACAAACTATGGGAGGAATGGAATCAGGAAGAAACTTGACTAGTATAAAGAGAAGAAACGATGGGAGCTGATGATGACCAAGCCTTATATGCTCATGCTAAGAAGGATCAAAGTAAGAGGTATGATCAACCTCAAACAAGGTATAAAATAATACAAAATAATAATAGATTTCATTAGAGAAAATTTGGGGTCTAAAATGGGCCTTATAAGAAAACGTGCCAAAATAAGTTTTTGTGAGTTGGAATTCAAGAACCAATAGAATTTCAATAAAATGAGTCAACCATAATGGTTGAATTGACATATTTGTCATAAAAGAAAACTACTATTTTTGTTCGTATTTTCGACATATATCCCTATGTTTTTTTCTCAAATTTCAAGCGGGAGAGCTCGTTGGATGCATAATTTAATTCCACATCCAATGAGTACCCGCACTACATACTTTTGACGGACCCCGCTACCTCAAAAACAATAAATACCTGAAAAACATGATGATGATGTCATCATCACATTTTTCAGGTATTTCTTGTTTTTGGGGTAGCAAGGTCCATCAAAAGTATGCATTGTGGGTACTCGTTGGATGCGGAATTAAATTCTGTAGCCAACGAGCTCTCCTACTCAAAATTTGAGTAAAACCACAGGGAGATATGTGGAAAATATGAACACAAAAAGTAGTTTTTTTCATTCTTTCTCCAAAATTAATAACTATTATTTTATTATTTTCCTTAGGAGGCCCATTTTAGACCTCAAAATTCCTCTAATGAAACATGACATCTCTAGTCTCAAATGATTCACATTTAATGAGAAGGTCACGTTGCAAAATACTTCCCAATAAACAAAGGAGATTATAAGGAAAACAAAAGAGGCACCCTGTACACACTGTTGAAGATGATGAAATAACAAAAAAAAAACAAGATAAGATGCTTCAGTTGATGAAGAATATCTTCTGATCTCAGCTCTTACAGGTACTGTCACCCATGGAAGCAATTATTTACTTGTAGATAGTGGAGCTTCTAAGCACATTATAGGGTACAAAAAATTTCTTATCAACCTATCAGAACATGAGTCACCTCACAAGGTGAAACTTGGATATGACTATCAATACCCCATACAAGGAAGTGGAGAAGCCTCTTACAAGTTGGATTTAGGAAAATCATTGAATATGAAGGCTGTTCTCTATGTACTAGGTTTGAACAAAAATATCCTCTCCATCTCAACTTTATATTCAAAGGGATTTTGTGTTGTAGTCATTGATGGCAAAAAACTTATGTGGAAAAGAGGAAAGACAATATATGATGCAACAATAATTAAAGAGGAAGAGGGAGGGTTGTACAAATTGAAGGGACAACTACAACAAGACTTGGTTCATGACACTACAGAACTAAGTGAACTATGGCACCAGAGAATGGAACATGTACACTATAGAGCACTAACATTTGCAAGAAAATCAGTATTAGTTCTACCCAATATTCAAGCAAAGAATGAAGGAAATTGGAAAGGATATGCATAAGACAAAAATACAAAGAAACCATTTCCAAGTAGTGAAAGGAAAGAAAAAGAGATTTTGGAAATAATCCAATCAGATGTATGTAACCCCATGTCCTCCAAGTCCTTAAGCAGGTATGGATACTATATTTCTTTTATAAATGATTATTCTCATAAAACCTGGATTTATTTCTTGAAAGTCAAAGATAGATTTTTTAGAAAGTTCAAAGAGTTTAAGGCATTGGTGGAGAAGCACAATGAAAAGGATATCAAGATTTTATGATCATACAATGGTGGAGAATTTACATAAGAAGAATTCAAGGCCCTATGTAGAGAATCTAGGATTAAGAGGGAGTTGAACACCCCATACAGTCCTCAACAAAATGGCATTACATGAAGGAAGAACGTAACAATAATGGACGCAACAAAGGAAATGCTTCATGACCAAGACCTTCCAATGCACTTATGGGAAGTAGCAGGAAGAACAAATGTATATGTATAGAATAGAACTCCTCACCATGTCTTGGATAACAAGACTCCATAAGAAGTATTCTAAGGAGAGAAACCAAACGTCATCCATCTTGGAATATTTGATTGTCCTGTGTACATACACATTCCAAAAGAAAACAAGACAAAGAGGGGTATGTTTGTGGGATACAATGATATATAAAAAACATACAGAATATACTTCCAGGGATTCAAGAAGATTGAGACCAATCAATATGTAAATTTTGATGAAGACTCATCCTACAAAAAATAATGACAATTCCACATCGAAGAAACTAAAGAATAGAAGCTCCCTAAACTAGAGATACAACTATGGAAGAAGTTATCCAAGAATACCATGAAGACCATGACATGACAAAACAAAAAATAATGGTAGATCCACCTCATGAGAAGAACTCATGTAAAACAAGAAAAATTTGGGAAGGAGATATCATCCAAGATGCAAAAAGATATGGTAATCCGGATGAGATTTCCCGAGAAAGAAAGAGAACTCGTACACACTCTAGTTATATGGCAGTACTTTGTGACATCATTGATAAATGACCTTCCAACTATGATGAAGAAACATAAAGAAGGAATGGAAGGATTCCATGATCGAAGAGTACCAGTCGATCATGAAGAATGATTCCTAATTGGAAGTGGTTCCGAGACCAGAAGGAAAGCCTGTAGTGTCCTCCAAATGGATCTATAATATAAGCATGCAATAGAAAAAAACCTAGAAAAAAACAAGGCAAGATTTGTAGCACGAGGCTTCTCCCATAAAGAAGGAATCGATTATGGGGATACATTTGCACCAGTAGCAAGATACATGTCCATCAGATCAGCACTAGCATTAGTTATTGTGATGAAATGGAAGATACACCAAATGGACATCAAGACAAATTTATTGAATGGTGTAGTCAAAGAGGAAGTGTACTTGGAGAAGCCACTTGGATTTGACATACATGAAAGGAAAAATCATTTGTGCAAATTAAAGGACTTGTATGGATTGAAGCAGGAACCTAGGATGTGCTACGATAGAATGGGAATTTTTTTGATGAGCTTGATATTTACCAAGAGTAAAGATGATTCAAACCTCTACTTCAAATTTTATGGAGGAATACTAGTGATAATCCTACTATATGTATATGACTTGTTCCTAACTGGTGAAGATGAGATCATCATAGATACAAAGAGGAGACTTGTTGCACAGTTCGAGATGAACTTACCTAGGGATGATGCACTACTTCTTAGGTCTGGAGGTGTGGTAGAAAATAGATGGGATATTCCTTGGTTAAGGAAAGTATGCAATAGAGATTCTAAAGAGGTTTGGAATGGTGGATTTCAAGGCCATTACCACACCCATGGCATCAAAATTCAAGCTACTATGTATAGACATATGATGATTCTTTAGAGAAAATTGATGCCACTATGTATAGACATATGATTGGTTGGTTGATGTACTTAATGAAAAAGAGGCATAACATATGCTTTGTTGTGAACACATTGAGCTAATTTTTGATAGATCTGATATGTGTTCGCCTGGCTGCTGCAAATTATGTATTGCAGTACATGAAGGGTATAATTGAATATGGGATCAGGTATGCAATGGATCAGAAGATTAACCTACATGGTTATGTTGATTTGGATTGGGAAAGCAATGTCATAGACAGGAAGAGCACTTCAGGATGTTGCTTCAGTTTGGGAATCAATATGATCTCTTGGTTTAGCAGGAAGCAGCCAAATGTGGAACTAAGCACTACCAAGGCGGAGTACACTGCACCATGTTTGGCTAGTAGTGAATCAATATGGATGTGGAGGTTACTATTAGATTTGTTTGATCTTGTATCCTGTGTGACAACAAGAGTTGTGTGAAGCTATCTGAGAACCCAGTGTTACATGTAAAGTTAAAGCATATTGAGATGAAGTATCACTGTATCCGGGATATGGTGCAGACATGAGCAGTGAATCTCTAGTATGTTTTGATAGATGAGATGATAGCTAATGTATTCGCCAATCCTCTAACGATAGTGAAGTTGGAATACTTCAGGGATAAGTTTGGAGTTTTGTAGATCACTGTCCATCACAAAAGGGAGTGAAGCCTTGGTTGGATATGGGCATATATCTAGTATGAAATAGGACTAGCTTTGTAGTTGATGAAGTCCTGGATAGAGTCGTTCCTACATCTAGTATGAAATAGGACTGGCTCTGTAGTTGATTAATTCCTAGTTGGGGACGAGCCTACATACAATATTAAATAGGACTAGCTATGTAGTTGATCATGTCATGTTTGGAGTCGGGCCTACATCAAGTATGAAATAGGACTTGATCTATATTTTATGAAGTCTTGGTTGGATCCAAGCCTACATCTAGTATGAAATAGGACTGGCTCTGTAGTTGATTAAGTCTTGGTTGGAGCCAATCCTACATATAGTATGAAATATGAATATCTCTATAGTTCATGAAGTCATGGTTGGATCCAGGACTACATCTAATATGAAATAAGACTGGATCTGTAGTTGATGAAGTCATGGTTGGAGCTAAGACTACATCCAATCTGAAATAGGACTGGATTTGTAAATGATAAATACCTAGTCAGATCTAGGCATACATTCAACATGAAAAAAGGTTGGCTCTATAGAAATTCTGAGGACGCATAGATTTGAGAGATGTCACTAGTCAATGGTCAATGAGATGAGAGCTGTTGCAACTGTGACAATGATCAAGAGTGATGATGATCTAGTGAGGATGATCCAGCATGATGTTGATCCAGTGATGATGATTTAGAGTAATGATGATCACGTGATGATGATCCAAAGGGATGATGATACAATAATGATGATGTCCAGAGATTGTGTCCATTTGTGGTGATGACCAGGTTAGAAGAATACCTTCCTTGTTAAGAGGGAGTGTTGGTGTAAATGTAACTTCGAAAGATATTATTCATTGTATTATTTGTATTATTATTATTATATTTATTGTAATTTTATTATACCTCCTTTTGGGGATTTTTTCCCTCTGGTCGAAAGGTCTCATTAATGTAATTGGTCATGTAAGATTTGAGGTAAAACCTCCATTATTAGTTGAGGCAATAGTCCCCAAAATAATATTGTAAAATGTATTTTTTGAGTAACCCTAGGATAGGTCAACAAAGTAGGGTCTAGAAGTAGGCCTTGATGGACCAAAAGGTCACACACATGATTAGTATAAATAGGGAGGTGCCTTCCCTCATTTGGACACACTACCAGCTCAAGCAAGTTCTCTCCAAGGAAGAGAAAGACAAGTTCAATAATGAAGAAGAATAAGAAGCAGAAGAATACATCTTATCTTTGGGTTTTCTATATTTGTCTGATATTATACTAAGTGACGAATCTATACAAAATAATTTGTTGGGTTTTCTCCCATTTGGGTTTTCTAGGATAAAATATTTGTGTCTATCTTTTATGATGTGCTTGTCTATCGTTAAATGATCCTAGTATAATAGATTAAAGATATAAATACATTTGAATTAAACTTCAAACTCTAACAAAGTGTTCAATGGACGTGATGGATCCATGCAAGGTTGGTGGAATCAAGTTGGTCAGCAGCATAAGAGCACCAAGTTGGCTAGCAGCATGATTAAAGAGAGAGGATAACATAGAGTGCATACGAGGACAGAAAAAAATGCACCTGTTAGGATGAAAGAGAAGAGATGGAAGATTGTTAAATTTGTAAACCATTGATCTACATGCAAATATGAAAGTTGTAGGAAGGGAAGTATGTAGTGGAATAATCAAAGAGAATGTACACTGAATAGGAAATTCATGCCACAAATTTCAGATAAATCAAAGAAGAATTGTTCAAATAATCACAACATTAATATTCATTAATTAATCAATAATACAATAGTACCTTACTAAACCCATGCAGATCCTTACTTCATGTGCATTCCTTGGTACGAGCCAATCATTTATGGCCTTCACCTTTTTTGGGTCCATAGATTTTCCCTCACTAGAAATTATATGCCCCAGATAATGGATCTCCTTTTGATAGAAAGAACACCTAAACAACTTACCATACAACTTGAGTTCTCTTAAGCATGACAACACCATTCACAAGTGTTCATCGTGCTCTCTTTCATTCATAGAGTAGAGAAGGACATGATAAAATAAAAATTGCACACACTGATCTAAATATTTTCTAAATACACTAATCATGAGGTTCATGAATACAACTAACGTATTGGTCAAGCCAAAGGGTACCACCACGAACTCATAATGCCCAAACTGTGTTCGAAATGTTGTCTTACGTATATCACCTTCCTTGATACGAATTTGGTTGTAACCTAATCGTAGGTTGATCTTTGAAAATATCATCACCCCTTTCATTTGATCAAAGAGGTCGCCAATTCAAGGTATTGGGAACCTATTTTTCAATGTGGTTATGTTCAAATCTCTATAATCTATGCAAAGATGCAAGGAACCATCCTTCTCCCTTACAAATATTACTAGTGCACCCCACAATAAAATACTTGGACTAATCAATCCTAGGTATAACAATTCCTTTAGCTACATTTCCAAATCACAAATCTCTAGAGACATCATCCTATAAGGGGTCTTTGATGTTGGCTCTGAACTAGGTTTAATCTCAATAGTAAAATCAAGTTCTCTCTTAGGAGATAAACTAGGTAGTTCCTTGGGAAAGACATCACTGAATTCAATTAACACTGAGTATTTATTTAAGGAGGGTCCCTTTTCATTACCTATTGATTCAACGATAAATAACTGGCATCCTTTCCTCATACATCATTTTACGTTCATCGTCAAGATGAAATGTAGAGACGCCTTTCGTTTTATACCATGAATCTTAATTTCCTTTCCTTTATCATCAAAACAAAGGACCCTCGTTTTATAACAGTTGAGGAAAGCTCGATGTTCCTCAAGCAAGTTCATACCTACAATAAGGTCATAAGTCCCAAGGGAGGTGACATACACCTTGATTTGTGTAACACACACCCCGATATATACCATACATTTTTTGACACTAGGTTATACTGCTTATTTTACTCCTAAATCCATTTCGAATGAGTTGAAATCGTTGTGTTTGTAGGCTACTAGCCGACATCTATCTAATGCATGTGGAGAGATAAAACTACCCATATCACTAGAATCAAACATGATTATGACTTTAACATTATTAATTTTACCTGATGATTCCACCATAGTGGATTGGTGTTCAGTCTGATTATTATTCATAGTTGTTGAGATTTATGCAATAGGTTCAATGGTATTTCAAGGTTATCCTCCCTGAATGGCAAGGCCTCAACCTCTACTTATAGTGTGTCACTTCCCCTTTGAAGTCCCTAGAGTGTCTCATTTATTTCCTTAAAGGAGCTCAAAATGAGAACCGTCTCAGAGGATGGTGTCGTCACATTTCGCTCAGGAATTGTCGCTCGACCTTGTCCTCGACTTGATCACGTCCCTGCTATTTTGATACTTTATCATGGCATAATTATTCATTAGTACATGGTTCAAGTTTAATCTAAGTCACAATTAAACACATACTCATACCTATATATTGAGTGAAAGTTTATTTCTTTCTTTGCCTGTAAATGAGCTTTATCTGATACCAAGGAAAATGCTTGAAAGGGTAGGGGTACAAAGGCACCACTACATTACTACGTCGAAGTCATCGCCATGAATCATGGGTAAGGTACTATGTCTCAGGTTATGTGCATGACATAGTGTCGTCCTCGTAGCTTAGGCAGTCACTGATGACCATAACTACCACCAGGGTCACACTTGTGGTGATCCCTCGCGTGAAAGAAGCTATGTTACTTGATCTAACCTAGAGTTGAATTAACTCGAGTTATCCCTTAACCTGGTAATCAAATCTTGAACTACGTTACAGTTAACCTATAAAATTTATATATATTATAATGTTTAAATTAAACAATTAATTAAGTAATTTAATAATATTAAGTATTATTAATCTCAACAATATTAATTCTTAAATTAAATTCTAATAACTTAATATTAATTTAACCTAATAAGATTAATCTTAAACAATATTTAACTATACAACATGTTTTAATGATTAACATAATTATTTTAAAACCGCTAAATTTGAATGATTATCCAAATTTTAATTTAACAAATACCAAATTTTGATTTTAAATTNCGTGCACGAGGGCCATGTGCCACACTCTCGTCGAACAAGATAAGATGGGGTTTATCCTACGCATTCTATCATTTTCTCGCAGTAAATTTTGTTCCAAGTGAGCTCTGCAACTCGAGCTCGACTCTTATGCTACCAATTCGGTCGCACTGAGTTGCATAAAATCACTGCCTTTCTTCTGGATGAGGTTTGCATTACTCTCCTTTATCTTATGTGTGTGTGTGTGTGTGTGTGTGTGTGTGTGTGTGTATTAGTAGTTTTCTTTTTGGTGATACATATTACTGCAACTACTTTGTAGAGGGCATCCAATGACCATCTCTCCCTTCTCCTATGGGTGAGACCTTGGTAGGGTAAGGTAGGGTAGGGATGGCGGTGGGATTTAGATTTGGAAGCCTTCGGTCTAGGTTAAAGGCATGAGTTCTAAAAATTTATGTATATTTTTTATTTTTTTGTCTGAGTTTGCAGAGAGTAGATAGTGGCCAACCCCCTTATTCTCCCCATCAAGTGTGGCATCTGTGCTTCCCTCCATCGTATCAACACGACCTAGGCATAGAGTACATACGCACATGAAGAGAGATACTATGTATGGAAACATTGGTATCTTTGACCTCCATGAAAGGAAGACAAGATAAATCTCAGTTGGTGCACTAGGCTAGAGTCATGGTTGCACCTTACGACCAACTAAATAGGAATCTAATCCTGTATTTTTTTATAAATTTTTTTGTTACTATTATTTTTCCTCTCTCTCTGATATTATTAAGAGTTGTATATTTATTTCAGGTGGCCTCCTGGTCGCATAGAGCACTTGTGGTCTTTGATGGATTACATTGGCCATTATTACTTCCTCAAAGTTGAAGTAATGGCTTATGGGTTTTTTACATGGAGTAGGACGCATAGGTGTTGATACAAGCGTGAGATACCCTTATGACCTTGTGTGGTAGGATAAGCACTACACATTGGGGCTTGCCTAATTTGAGCAGAGATACACCCATATCCTACATGGATTGTGAATGAAAGTTAAGAACTTATGCACACCAATATTTTTTTCATGCTTCCTGTAGGGATCCATGGTTGTCTTCTCTTTGAGCATTGTTTTTGTGACATCTTAGCTCCTACGCTTTTCTTCGGTAAGAAAGCCCCTTCTTAGTTTGAATATCACCTTAGAATGTGGTTTGGACATGATAAAACTTGGTCTATATACCTTCACTCCGCAAGTATATGTTTTCCTTGCACAGTTCAAGTATCTATGCTTAATTAGAAAAGCTTGATTCCAGGACTTTTTTTTTACACAGGGGGTTTGAACGGCCTGACCAAAGACTCGACGACCTCCTATGTTTATGATTATTCTTTATATTCTTTATATAGATATTGTTTTGTTGAATTTATTTGATAATTTATTGTTTAGTTAAGAGTTCTATGCATCTTTATTCCCATTGGGTTGTTAAGTCAGATGATATATGGTAATGGTTTGGAATAAGCCAATTTATGACTACATTAACTAAGTATTTATCTAATATCCTTTACTCAAATGATTTTATGAGTAGGGTTTTATTTTGTTAACTTCTTAACATAACAAGAATCTGTAATGGTGCATACTAATAATGTGGATATAGTGATATTACCTTGTTATACTTAGTCTATATAACAAATATCAGACTCGATCCTGGGCCTAAAACCCTAACTTCTTCTTTGATTATAAGTTTACAAAAAATGAATACGAGTCTCATGGAACTAAATTCATGGTTCCTAGGATTTTTTAAAAGCACTAGTTGAAAATGAGAGATTAATGACCAAAAAAAAGACCAAAATCCGCATATCAATGACCACTTTTGGTTTGGTGATCGTTGGTGTCTAATTTACAGTCTTTTAGTATGCGACCAAAATTGGTCATTTTTATTTTGGTCATTTATAGCTTGTCAGTTGGTCATTAATTTGGTCATATATTTGAATCAATGACCAAATATATGACAACATTTATGACCAAATTAATGACCACATGACAAACTAGAATATGACCAAATTTGTTCGTATAATAAAAAACTGTAAATTAGCCACCAAAACTGCTTTTTGGTCATTGATATGCGAATTTTGGTCATTTTTTTTGTCATTTATATCTCATTGTTTGGTCACGTATCTCTCAATTTTTGCTCATTTTATATGCGAATTTTGGTCATTAATCTCATTTAGTGGCCACTAATTTAGTCATTTTATGTGTGGTTATTATATTTTAGTAGTTTTAATGGTTTCCATTATTAATCAATATAAATTTTTAATATGATATTATGTTTAAATTAAAAAAATAGTCATACATAATTTATCATCATCTAATACACGTGAATTATGCAATGTCACATTAGTTAGTTAATTACAACACTTATAAATAATATAAAATACAACCATATAATTTTTAACGCACACAAATTATATTATATGAAATGTCAAGTATTACAATAAATATGATTTTTCTCAAAAACTATCTCCATATAACCTCTACATGAAAATCATCTAGTACATTGATGACTTTTCAAAATATTACAATGGCTTAACCATCCCACTTGTACTTGCCTTTTAAGCCATACTTAGATCCCACGACAGTTTCAAAAGAATACCTAGCAGTGTCAAACCCTCAGCAACAGGCTTTTCATACTCAATGTAAAAGCCTCAGCCACAAGCTCTTCATACTCAATGGCCCACTTTCTGAGCTTTCTATCTACGCACGTGCTTTTGTATCCGCACTGCACGTTGTTGGGCACCCAATATGCAAATGAATTACAACTAACATACAAAGTGTACAATATTTATTGTTAACCCAGGGAAGTCTTGTATTTCAAGGATAACATGCACAATATATGCTTAAACACTAAATTACTGTAATTGAACAATCCTATCCTCTGTTCGGCTATGCTCATCCCAAGAATATACTTAATCTAGTTACCTTCTAAGGAATTCAATCACAATCACCTTCTGTTGTTCTTGATCTAAGAATGGAAAGATGAAAGTCACATCTAGTTTACAATTGCAGAAAAAGGGAAATTCTGTTTCAAACCACTTGATGATTAACCCAACTATCTTAATCTATTTATTCTAGAAATCCAAGGACATAAATTGAAAATTAGTCTATAGATTCAAAATACAGAAATTGAGTTCAGCCGTTCTATGAATTCGAAGTACAGGAATGAAATTCTGCAATCATAAAAATAAGAGACAAACAGCAAGGATTCATGGAAACAACAACTAAAATATCTAAGGATGAACAAAGTTGTTACAGTTACCACACAATTTGCATGAGGAATAATTACCTACTCAGTCGACTGTCACACCATGCCACTACAGGTATCCAAGAGATGCAATCACAACACACCGTAAATCCACAACATGTTACAACTTCCTACAAAGAAATAAAATTAACATAACATCACACAACAAAATAATTGAAATGCCTAGTTTAACTTAGCAATCCCTATGGAAGGCAGGCCCAGCCTTCACACATAGATGTTGAATGAACACAAGTAAAAACCTTTAGATCTGAAGTAACTCCTTGTATTAAAAGACAGATCGATTACACAATCCCTCTTCATAGCTAATACAATGAATTGATTATATGTTCAACAACCCCTGGTTCGAAACAGTTCTCCATATTTATACAATGTAAATCATAACATCCTATCCCTATTATGGGGCAGCCATGAAGATCTCTGATCTTCAGGCGCCCTAAATGACAATAGCTGTTACAAACGTGGCAGGATGAAAAATAGGAAATGTAGGGAAACTGTTAATTGCCCTAGGAGTGATGATATCTTCATATCACAGCTATACATGAGTAGCAGCGCACTGTTGACCTCCAAGTCTGACGCATTCTGTTACAACTATCTTTGTACAACTTTTCCTAGGATAACACACTGGAACTGCATTCCTTGGGTAATGGTAGGATGGATGGTGATCAGCTTGAGCGATGAATGCCCATCCTTTCTGTATCATGTTCAGCCTGATCTTCCTGCAGTCCATATATCTCAAAATACCTTTATAAACCCTCATATGTTAGCACATTGAGAGATATGAAGCCTTAATTATCACAATCATAAGTATTAATAAAATAAAACAATGACCAATCATACCTTGGTGGTTTGAAGAGTAGAGTGGGGGTAAAACATTTATTTGGCATGTTCAATGGGGTAGGATAGGACAAAAAGAGGTAATTAAGGGTGGCAAAAAGGGGCCACTTCTAGGCCCAACATCTCCCCCCAATTTTCCTATTGCATGTCCTCATGCAACAACCTCCATTATTCTAAATCTGAATCTTGCATTGTGCTCTATTGATGGAGAGAAGAGAATTTGTAGGGGAACTCAGACGTCCGTTCTTTTTCTATGAACCCTCTGTGGGAAATCTAATATCTCTAGCATTGCTGCTCCTCTACCTTGGTTAGTGATAAATCCATCCAGTATGGTTTTGCTGGCCACTAGATGAGGGGAAATTTAAATTTCAGGCCCAACCAATTAGCCCCACATTCCCTGATACATCCAACATAACCCTCAACCCTAGAAAGTGTCTGTTCAAAATTTCTAAAATAATAGGGGTCTCTGCTCCTGAGTGTAGGAGAGGCAACCTACCATCTGTGCTTACTTCCTTCCAACGCTACTGGTTGGTGTATAGAAATATGGTTGGTACATGTAGAAATAACTTCCTCCTGTAGTTCCATTATGTGTCGAGTCTGGATGGGGCATGAGAGAAAAATCCTGTGCTGAACAAGAAAAATACCCAGATTTTGAGGCTCACTTTGAACCCACAGATTAGAGTGAGCTTCATTGTGAGAAAAGGTTTGAAAAGACCTTTCCCAGTGAGCATGATTGCTCACAAAAGAAGCAATGACCCTCAACTGAACATCTCCTGAAAAAGGGACAGGATTTGAATGGCAGTCCAGAGGGCAAGCCATCTCATGCAAATATTATTCACATATCAAATTTTGATCTTCAAATTTGCTTCTTAAAAGCATTTCCAAAATTTTTGCTAAGGTTGTTATCTCAAATGACCTCCCTTCTTTCATAGCTCTCAACTTAAACCAAACAAATTGTTCAAACAGAAAGACAGGGTAAGAAGAAGAAGGTACCCTAGTGCCCAGGAGTTCTTGAGAAAGAGCATACATCTGCTCTTTTTCCTTTTGCATAGACTGGAAATTTTTCAACTCCCTTAAATTGCTCTGTAGCTCTTCTTCTCAAAGTCTCTGGGTCATACGTTCTTTTTCCCATTTCTCCTCCAGTCTCCTGATAATATTTTTATACTGAGTAAGGGAAATTATCCCTTATTGGTATTCATCCACCCGGCTCTTCCATTTTATTACCTCCATTCTTAGAATTGAGATTTATGTTGTAGGGTTCAGGGTTTCTTCTTCATGATGCTCATCCTTGTTAGAATCCAGGTCAATGAAGTTTTGAAGGGGATCAATCCACACCTTGTCACCCGATGTGCCACATTGGACATCCTACACATCTGAAGCTATTTTTGGGGGTGCTAGTTCTTGTGTGACAACAACCTTTTTCTGGACTCTCTTCAGCAACAACGTCCACCACTCTTGGAGATGTTGGTTCTTGTGTAACATCATCTTCTTTCTAGGGTTCTCTTGTGGCAATTTTGGCAGCTGACTGTGAGGATGTTGGTTCTTGTGGAGCAACTTCCTCCTGAATTTTAATTCCATTTTCTACTTGATTATCAGCTACTGTCTCAGTCAGAGGATGTGAGGCTACTGGTTCTTATGTGACAGAGCCCTGTTCTTCTTTCTCCTTCTGCTGCTAAGATTGGATGTATTCTTCATTATGTAGCTACTCCTCAAGGATTTCAGTATCACCTAAGGGTTGTGTTTGAACTTGTTCATCTTCACTCCAATCCATATCAGGAATGACATCCACTTCATGGTTATTTTCTTGTTGCATTTCAAGAGTCCCTACTGCAACCTTCAAGGATGTTGGTTCTTGTGTGACAACATCTTGACTCACTTCTTCATCTCCCTGCTATTGTGGCTCCTCTTCTATGATTTCTATGTCATGGAACAATTCTGGAGTTGTAGTACAAAATTATTTATTAACCTCCAGAGTGCCCTCAATTCCTGGTTCTCCTCCCATTTGGACAGCCACTTGGATAAGAACATTCAAGGATGTTGGTTCTTGTGTGATAGCACCTTGTCCAACCCCATCATTTCCTTGCTATTGTGGTTCCATTTCTATGCCATGGGAGGATTCAGGGATCACAGCACAATCTTCATCCATAAAATTAGGAATAACTTCATCCCTTGGTTTGTCACGTCCCCATCCCTTAAACCGATGAAGAGGACGCAACCAACACACCAAACACAGGAAACAACCCCATGAATCATGAACAAGGATTAAATGCTGATATTAAATTGCTTAAACATATATAGCAGGATGCATAGATTCTTCAATCATACATTCAAATGCATACTAAGATGCATTCCATCATACAAGAAAATGCATAATCCAGCATACAGGGATGCATAAAACATCAACATACAGCGGAAGCAAACACACATACAATTCCAGCATTCAAAAATGTTCATTACAATTCATTTGACATCAATATAATTGAAAAGATGAAGTAACCACATCACTTATCTTTCAATGAAGAACTAGCCCGCAACCAGCTACGTCGCTACAACGTTCCACCCAACCATAGGCCAGCGTGCTCATCAATCTCTCAGCACACTACCACCCCCGAGCTGGGCATGATTCCTCCAAGGATAGGGGTCAAGGAAGGCTTACACATAGCCGAGGGACACAATCAGTCAAACCAACACAGCTAGGTTTATCAGGCCATCAACCGATCGGCCAAGCCAGCATAGTCCAAGGAACAACCACTGCATACAAGCAGCAAAATAATTCATTCATAGCTCTGTGATGAAGGCATAACCAACAGGGTGGCAACCCCAAACCAAAATGAGACACAGCTCAAGCCCACAAGGAAAATCAGAGTTGTTCTTATCCCTAACATGGCCAAAACAACTCAACATCAACCCAAACCAGGGTGCACCAACAACCACAACCCCACCATGGCTGATAGCAACACTCCATATTCCACAATGGATGATGACAGCACTCCCCATAGCCATGGGAAACTCAATGCAGACCACAATAGACATCCCCCCCCAAGCATAACAGCAATTACCACTCCCAACATGGGAAAACAACAATCCCAAAAACATATCCACATACATTACCAGCAACTTGGGGAAAACCACAGCCCCGGTTACACAGTCGAAGTCGCTGGAGAAAGGCTTACACAGACCGCGCTGGGGAGAAATTATAGTCTCCCGATCCTTGCGTGAGCAACAACAATGTAGACCCCACGAATCAGCCTGTGAGGAAAAGATACAGCCGAACCATCCGCAGGTCCGCAGAAGAAAACCACGTGGGTAAAACTAGGAAATCCCTACGCGTGAGAATGAGCAAGAATTATCCTCCTGCGTGAAGGTGAACAGCCCAGAGAGAGGACGCGAATTGGAGGTGCGTGAGCAAGACTGCACTCCCTGCGTGAGAGGGAACTTCCACAGATCACAACCGTGAAACTGAAGACCAGGCCAACTGCCTGCGCGAGAGCGAACAACTCTCCAGGCATGAGGGTGAACGACCACTGCTCTCCGTGAGCCTCAGCAGACGCGATCATGAAGGTTAACTGATAGGGATGGAGTGGAGTGTATGGAAGGTCGTGGGTGGAGTGGGCATGTGGGCAAAGGAATGACAGTCCTACCACCCCACTCCCAAAGACAATAACTGTCCCAACCACCAGCAACCATTCTCCATCAAGACATCAAAACGGTTGGGTGAGACAAGGGAAGGTGGCAAACAAGACAAGGTGGCAACACATGGGTTTTTCCCCCATAGACCAAGGTTTGACATCCCCCACACCCTTATCCTTTGGAACCTTGCCCTTTTCATTCAACGTTGCACTGGCGTAGCTGGTTGTGGTTTTAGTTTTATTTGATGTGTGTATTTACATGATGCCACATTATAATGTGCCGGATAGCACGACATACCATCGGCAACTACCCCTATTGCCGAAACATACACGACCAAATCGATGGTAGGGCTTTTTCCTTGAGCTCCTCACCATGATTAATTACATTTTATACATCATGCAAACGGGGTCAAAACCGGGGGTGTGACATGGTTCCTCTATCCCAGAGTTAGTGGCAATTTCAGCAAGAATATTTAAAGATGCTGGTTCTTGTGTGACAACATATTCTTTCTCTGAAACTTTCTCCTCCTGAAGTTTTCCTTTGGGAGTCCCATCTTCTCGCAACTCAGGTTGTCCCTGTCCTTCCTCCACTGTAGGTGCAGATTGCTGTGTTGTATAGGAATGAATTACAATCTTGTGGCCCGATTATTTAAAAATCTCTCCACAGGTGGGATAGACTACTCTTTCTTCCTCATTGCCAGGCTTGGTAGGATTTGATCCCTCCAATTGATCTACAGCCTCCACCAATGTGTGCAGCTTCCTTTCACCCTATTTTCTGCATGCTTCTTTCCAATTTTCCAATTCCTTTCTGAGTTTTTGGACTTCCTCCTTTAATAGCCTATTTTCAAATAGAAGTCCTTCAATTTGGGGTTCTTCTTCGACTAGCTCCTGTGGGGCATCAATTGGTCTAGGTTCAAGAATGGGGAAATAAATTTGTGCTTCTGAGGTTGCCCATATTTCCCTTGCTACTTCTGCTGATGCGACTGACCTGGTTCTTTTCCTTCTTATTGGTGGAGATACCTTAATTTCATCCTTTGATCTCTTCCTTTTTCTTTGTGGTGCTGGAGTTTTTGGATTCACAGCTGAGGTAGAAGGAATGTTCCCAGTTCCAGCATTTTCTTGTTCCTCAGGATGTTCTTCCTCAATCAAATTTCCTCCCCACTCAGGTGGGGATTCAATGGTCACCAACTTAGTATTTTCTTCTATTTCCATGGCTCTGTCATCCTCGGGTTCAATTGTCGCAGCATCTAATGCTGCTCTAGTTTCACCCTCTTCTATCAGAGCTACCCTATTATTTAGTTCTTCCATAGGGTTTTTATGTACATCTTCTCTCAATTGTTCTGCTTGTACCCATGGTTGATCCTCTGATCCAGTCTCATATCCGCCCCCAACTATATTGGGGGGCTCTGAGCCTCTTGTTGTGCTTCATTTCCCCCCAACTGTGGATGGACCTGCTCTTCTTCTATTAGAATATCGGGCAAAGGAGCGGGTTCCTAAACTTGAGTTGTAAATTTCTCCCAGGTTATATTGTGTTGAGAAAGGGTCCTTAAGATTATTAATTTAATGAGTCCATGGTGGGTCAATGAGGAGAGTGGATGTTTGGCAACTCAAACAAACCCCGCCATATGATGTAAATGGAATATTTAACAAAACACTGTGACAGAGATGAGATAGTAAAGGGAATTCAGAATTATAGACTATTTGGTACCTACCTTCACAGGCGATATATTTCTTGAGGAAAATAGCGACGTGATTCCATGGTTGTGGCAATGACTATAATACTATCCCCCTTTTTGTCGTTTGAACTTGCTCCCCCTCTATTATAAATTCCTGTACTACTGTAGTAGTGGGGAATCGACATCCAAACCAACCCCTTCCCACCTGAGGAATACCAGTGACCTCAGCCATGATGGCTTCAGAAACTTCAATGCACAATCCCCAAACCTTTGAGTGAGTTTCTGTGAGATTTAGAGCAAACTATAAGGCTGCTTCACGGTGAAATCCATTCAGACGTTTGAAAAATTCTGTCCAACAGGTAGCTTGAAAGATAACGAAGACTGCAGCGTTTCTTCTGAGTTCTCATGTGTTTGAAGGTTCATAACGAACCGGAATACCCATGTTTCTTACTTCGGAATTATTTTGCAGCTCAACAGATTATAGACTCCGACAATGGAGGTTGCAGCACAGAGTATGCATGGACAACTGAGAGGAGAGTTAGGCAAATTTGGAAAGTTTCAGCGCACTGGATTATTTGAAATTTTATTCCGAATTGGGAAAGGTGGCGGTTATTAGGTAGCATAATTAGTCTTTACGTCACACGGGCAAAGAGTTAATCGATGCAATAATGGGCCTAAAAAGGGAGGTACGACTGAAATTGTCAAATCATATTGATACTTAATCAAGTGGTTAATCAAAGCCATACCTTTGGAAATGTGCGCTGGATGTCCTTTGGAGAATAATAGAATGTGTGGTTGCAAACATTGTAGAAGCTGAACTTGTGCGCTGTGCAGTCATTAAATGTAATCATTATTACAAAGGTACTATAATAACTCTTTTTGCCAGTGAAGCAAATACCATCGTGTCAAAATGGTCAGAAATATGATAAATATTACATTATGGGTCAAATTGCCGGCATCAGGAATCAGAGCCATATATAGAGGAGTTGCTATCGTGCAAAAAGATCTGCTAATAACACAGGAGTCACAGCCACAGATCATAAAGAAATCAAAGCAGAGGCGTGGCCTTCAATGATAGAAAAATTAGCTAAACATAGCAGAGTTGCAGGTACCGGAAAAGATGTCACAGCTGCCGAAAAAGAGGGAAGAAAATGTTAAGCGGGCGGAAAGTGACTGTGCTGCAGCTACGCGAAACGGGTTTTTATGGTAAAAAATAAAACAGGATCACAATGTGTGGAAACAGAAGAAGGCGGAGCTTCATGGTGCGGTAGCTACTGGAAATGGTGTTGCAGCTGTCGAAAAAAGGTGTCACAGCCATCAAAAAATAGTGTCGTAGCTGCCGAAAAAAGGTGTTGCAGCTGCCGGAAAAATGTGTTGCAGCTGCTGGAAAATGGGTGTTACAGCTTCCACAAAATGGGTGTTACATCCACTAGAAAAAGGGTGTTGCAACTGTCAGAAAATTGGTGTTATAGCTGTCGAAAAAAGGGTGTTGCAGCTGCTGAAAAATGGGTGTTACAGCTGCTGGAAAAAGGGTGTCACGGCTGCCGGAAAATGGGTGTTACAGCTGCTGGAAAATGGGTGTCACGGCTGCGACAAATTTATTTAAGGGAAAAGAAAATTTTTGGTGCGGGAAGGCACAAAAAAATGACTTTTGGTCGACAGGCCTGATCTGACCATCATCCTTGGGCACTTCCCTACAAATTTTGGAAAAACAGAAAAGCAGATCAAGTGCAAAAGAAAAGATAACATAATGAAAAAAAACAACAATTATTTATGTACAATGATTCATACGCGATTTGCAGTGATCAATTAAGGATTAACAGAGGCAGAGAGAAATTCCTGCCCTTGTGCTAGCTGGTAATCTGGATCAGCAGCAATTTGCAGGATAAATGCATCCTTTGAAATTGGTTTACGGTACAGTCGCAGCCTGTGACCATTGGCAAATAATGGTGCGCGGTTTTCATCGATAGTTACCAGGCGGACTGTGCCATTATCAAATACCCTGTTTACTAGGTATGGGCCTAGCCATCTTGTGCGTAATTTTCCCTTGAAATCTCTTTTGAATCTGGAATCGTATAATAGTGCCCAGTCTCCCTCACAGAAGACCTTCTTTTTGATGAATCGATCATGCCAATTGGATCTCTATTGTTGAATTAACACTGTCTAGTCTACTGCAGCTAACTGATTCTTGTCCAGTTCATTCAGTTGGTTTAGTCTTCTTTTTTGGGCTTCAGTTACATCCAGGTTTACTTCTATGGCTGTCTTCAGAGTCTTTATTTCAAATTCAATTGGGAAGATGGCACTTTTTCCATACACTAAGTCGTAAGGAGAGAAACCTGTGGTGTTATGCCAAGTGGTGCGATATGCCCATAGTGCTTCCGAAAGTCTATTAGCCCAATCTCTACAATGGCTCTTGACTATCTTGGTAAGGATAGCTTCAATAACTTTATTAGTGCTTTCCATCTAGCCATTGGCTTGGGGATGGTAAGGTGAAGCTACCCTATGCTGAACATGATACTTCTGTAGCAGAGCTTCAAATTGATGCGACATGAACTGCGGTCCCCCATTAGTAACTACTTCCTTAGGTACCCCAAAATGGGTAAATATTTCACTGTATAAAAAGTTGATCACAGCATGGTCATTAGCTTTCGCTAGAGCTACAACTTCTACCCATTTGGTCATATAATTGGTATAGACCAAGATGTAGGATTTCTGTTTGGAATGAGGGCTGATAGGGCCAACGAAATATAGAGCCCATCTATCAAAGGGTTCAATTACTGATTGTGGTTACAGAGGAATTTGATCTAATCTATTGGGCTAACCCATCCTTTGGAAGCTATCACAAGACTAAACATGTCTTTTTGCATCCCTGAAAAGAGTTGGCCAATAGTATCCCATTCTCAGTGCTTTGTGTCCTGTCCTTCTGTCTGCAAAATTTCCCCCACAAGGTTCATCATGGCAGGCCTTCAGTATATGAAAGATTTCATCTTCCCTTACACATCTTCTGATTTCAAGATCAGGACCTGTGTAAAAGAGGTGACCGTTTACCCAACAATACCTGGCACTTTGCTGGATGATTTTTCTCTTTTCTCTTTTATACATATGTGCCGGAAGCTTTCCTACAACCAAGTAATTAGCGACGTTTGCATACCAAGGGGAATGAGCTGAAACTGCGAATAAATGTTCATCTGGAAAAGAGTCCTCAACAGGTAAATTATCATCATTGTTAGTGAAACGAGATAAAAAATCAGCGACAACATTTTCTTTTCTAGGTTTATCTATGATGGTAATATCAAATTCCTGTAATAATAAGAGCCATCTAGTCACTCTAGCATTAGTGACGGGTTTGTTCATTAGATATTTAATGGTAGAGTGGTCAGTGTGCACAAATGTAGGATATCCAGTAATGTAGTGTCGAAATTTGTTAATGGAGTAGACAATAGCTAAGAACTCCTTCTCAGTGACAGTATAATTAAGTTCAGCAGGGGCTAATTTTTTACTAATATAATAAATTGCATAAGGTACTTGACCATCTTGCTGTCCTAAAACTGCTCCAATAGCAATATTAGAAGCATCTGAAGAAATGTGGAAGGGTAGGGTCCAATTGGGCCCTCTTAAGATAGGAGCTATGGACAGCTTCTCCTTAAGCTTAACAAACGTTGTCTGGCATGCTTCATTCCAAACAAACTGCACATCCTTCATTAACAGTGAAAACAAAGGAGAATCAAGTTTGGAAAAATTCTCTATAAATCTTAGGTAGTATCCGACATGTCCTAGGAAACTTCACACCTCTTTTTGAGTTGCAGGAGTAGGTATATTTTTTATTACCTTGATTTTTGAGGGATCCACCTGAATGCCATCAATAGAGATGAGGTGCCCCAATACTACTCCTTCACTCATCATCATATGGAACTTTTTAGTGCTTAACGAGAGTTGGGCCTATTCACAGCGACTTAATTTCTTTTTCAAATTTTCCAGTGCTTCTTCAAAATCCTTGCCATAAGGAGTGAAATCATCCATAAAAATTTCCGTACTATCATTAACTAATTCTGAAAATATGCCAATTATAGCTCTTTGAAATGTTGCTGGTGCATTACATAAACCAAAGGGAAGCACTCTGTAAGCAAACATTCCCCAGGGACAAGTGAAGGTAGTTTTATCTTAGTCTTCAGTAGCAATCTGAATTTGATTGTACCTGCTAAACCCATCCAGGAAGGAGAAGAACTTCTTCCCTGATAGGGTGTCGAGTACTTGATCATTAAAGGGAAAGGGAAAGTGGTCTTTTTGTGTGGCTTTGTTCAACTCCCCATAGTCGACACAGACTCTCCATTTACCATTTTTCTTCGTTACAATTACGAGTGGGGAGACCCACTCGCTGTCTGAAATAGGATATATGAATCCTGCTTCCAAGAGTTTCTGAATTTCTTCCTTCACTATGTCCCTAAGATTGGGATTCATTCATCGTTGAGGCTAGCACATAGGCCGGGAGTCACTTTTAATATAAATATGATGGGTGCACAGGTTAGAGGGAATACCCCTCATGTCTGTATACTCCCAGGCAAATGCCCCCTTGTGTTCTTTCAAGAGACTGATCAGGTGCTTCTGTTCATCTAAGGAGAGGCTGGGGTTAATATTCAGGGTTTTTCCAGACTCTACCTCAATGGGAATACTTTTGAAGTTTTTCAATACTGATATTATGTGTGTGTCACCGACTAGTGCCTCTTCTGTGATATTTTCTTGTTTTTCCTTACCTAGAGTAATGTTCAGGATTTGATAAAGTTATTTATTGACTGAGGTGGGTTCATTGATGAAGTTATTAATGGCATTGTCTTCAGTTTCATCTTTAAAAGTTAAGGCTTTCCCTATAGTTAATAATGGTTGGACGCCCTCTTCTTCCTCTGGCTCCATCCATAAAGAAGTTTCAGCTTCTAAACTCGGCCGAGCTGGAGGATAGAGAGTGAGGTTCTTAGTCTCAGTGCCATCTAATATGTTCATAGATCCAGATCGATAGCTGATGCAAGCATCAGTTGTGGCTAACTAAGGCCTTCCCAGGATCAATGGGTGTCCTCCCAGCTGCGACTTAGGTTGTAAAACCAAGAAGTCAACAAGATACTCCCAAGAGTCAACTGAGATGACAAGATCATCCAGAATTCCTTTAGGTTTAATGGTGGATCTATCTACCAGTTCTAAAACAGTGGGGGTTGGCCTAAGATTAGTGAGCCCAAGTTTTCTTACAGTTTCAATTGTCATGACATTAATTGCTGCTCCTAAATCTACCAATACGTTGGGTATCTGTGTATGCCCAATATGCACAGTGACAGTGGGATTCCCAGGATCTTCATATTTGGCCAATAGGGTTTTTCTTGTTATTAATGCAGATAATTTCCCTATAACGTGGACAGTGGGAGGGTCTCTGGGTTTCCTCCCTGGTTTCTTTGTGCACAGGTCCCGGACAATTCTAGCATAGATAGGTACGCCTTGAAGAGCTTGAAGGAGGGGGATTTTAACATAAAGATTCTTTAACTCTCCTAAGAGGTTAAACTGGGGTTGTCCCCCTGCCCTTGGTAGCATTAATCTCTCAGGATACGGTGGTTGCCTAATCAGCTGGGTAGGTTGTGTATCGCTAGATTTATCATTCTGTGTTTCAGCCATCCCATTAGTGGGATGTTTAGCATCTTCAATGATGGGGGTCATATCGGATAGATGTTGTGGGTTCATCCCTTCTTCATGTACAGAGGATAGAACATCTTCTATGATTACAGGCTCTACTATTTTCCCTGACCGTAAGCAAATATCATTGCAAGGCACAGGAGAAAGGGAGTAGGTAGGCATGTTGATAGTCTCAAATTGATGGACTATTTTATTGTTTGGGTTAGGATTAGGTTGAGCAGGCAGCTGAGGTCGTATCGGTATACTAGGGGCAGAATTGTTCTCCAACTGCAGCTACGACTGCTGATGAGGGTATTGAGGATATTGAGGATATTGAGGAGGGTATGGTTGCTATTGATGTGGAGGTTGTTGAAAAAACTGGTTCCCTAGATGGAAATTCCTTCATCCAAGAGACCAAGAAGTTAGTTGGTGTGGTGGCTGTGTCCAGGGATTCCATGAGTTATAATTTTGCATTGAAGGTTGAGAAGGGTTCCACTGAGAATAAGATGAAGGGAATTGTGTATTCACATTTTCCATATTATTCCAATTACTCATATTATTCAAAAATGGAAACGAGTCCAGGGTCATACCTTGGTTTCGAGGCTACCAAGGTTTCTTTTGTGCAATGAAGTAGGATGGTTCCACCTCTGGAGTTGATTCCTGCAGAACAACCTTCACTTGGGGAAGTGAGGGGCATTCTTTTGTGTCGTGGTTCAGCTCACACAGCTGACACACTTCTACCTTGTCAAGCGGGTACTCCTTCAGAGGGTGGTTCTTTCTACATCGAGGGCAGAACACACCTAATGTGAGATCCTCTACTGCCTATTTTTGCTTTGCCCTCAGGACGCCAATTTCTGAGGAGATAGAGCTCATCATTTCTGTTTTGAAATTTTCAAGGAGGTTTCCTATCTCTACACAAGTGGCTCCTCCATTATATGACTTCTATGTTTTTTCAAAGACATTGCGTCCTAGCTTATCTTGTTTGTCCCTCTTGTTATTCCTGGAAGATCCCTTGGAGTACCTTTTGCATAATTCCACAATCTTTTTGAAAGACTCCTTGGAGATATCCCCCTTTCCTAACAGGTTTAACATATCTAGGCAATCATCCCTAATCCCACGAAGCAGGATTATCTTGAGCACATCTAACCCCATGTTCATCTATCCAGCTCTTTGCACATTGTATAAGAGCCTCTCTACAAAATCTTCCAGACTTTCATCTTCCTTCTGCACCATTTTGAACAATTCTTCTCTTTTGTCCTTGGTGTTGCAATATTCCTGATATTTCTCCAGGAACACCTATTTCATCCTGTCCCAATTAGTGACAGTTCCACCTCCTAGGCTCATGAACCAGCGTAATGCATTGTCCTTCAAAGTGGCAGGGAAGAGCTTCAGCTTCTGTGCATCAGTGAAGTAGTCGTAGCTGTGACAAAGGATATCAAACTCAAAAATAAATTCATCTGGATCCTTTGCCACTTTTCCATGGAAGCGAGGCAACACCGATGGTGATATATTTTTCATAGGGGCTGTTCCTTCTGGCTGCTGAATTAGGAATTGAAGTGTAGCCACCGTTCCTTCAGGAAGGGAATGATCTTCATGATGATGGTTTTCCCCCATTGCCTCTTCCTCATCAGATTCGTGTCTATTATTCATTCCTTCTTTTGTTTTCTCTTCTTCATTCCTCTCTTCATTCTTTTCTTCATTCCTCTCCTCATTCTTTTCTTCGTTCCTCTCTTCATTCTTTTCTTTGTTCTTCTCTTCGTTCCTCTCTTTGTTCTTTTCTTCGTTCTTCCACTGATCAACAATATTCTGGTGGAACTGTGTCCACTCTTCTTCAATTACAACCTTCCCGTAAATGTGGTATATCGGGCTTCTACCTATAGATCCGGTTGTACCAACTTTGTCCTCTTCTACATGGATATTGGAGGATGTCACGGCTGCTCGTGCGTTCTCCACTGTGGACCTTGATGCTGGTGCCCCAGGATCGGCAAGGCTTCTTTTGATAGACATTTCCTGATGGCAATCCCTGGTGGATAAATCAGTTTTGTCAACAAGATCATCAATGAATGTCCTTCTGCCCAATTGTGGACCTCGACCACGACCTTGACCACCTTCATTGTTAGTATTTTGTGGGGTTTTGGGAGTCAAAAGATGATCACGCTTTACCCTTCTTGTATTCATGCAACCAAAATCATTACAACGAAAAATAAAAGAGACTGAATAGAAACAATTACAGGATGCAAGTAATGATGGTGTTTAATTTTTATCCTTCCCTAGCAATGGCGCCAAAATGTTGGGCACCCAATATGCAAATGAATTACAACTAACATACAGAGTGTACGATATTTATTGTCAACCCAGGGAAGTCTTGTATTTCAAGGATAACATGCACAATATATGCTTAAACACTAAATTACTATAATTGAATAATCCTATCCTCTGTTCGGCTATGCTCATCCCAAGAATCTACTTAATCTAGTTACCTTCTAAGGAATGCAATCACAATCACCTTCTGTTGTTCTCGATCTAAGAATGGAAAGATGAAAGTCACATCTAGATTATAATTGCAGAAAAAGGGAAATTCTGTGCCAAACCACTTAATGATTAACCCAACTATCTTAATCTGATTATTCTAGAAATCCAAGGACAAAAATTGAACATTAGTCTAGAGATTCAAAATACATAAATTGAGTTCAGCTGTTCTATGAATTCGAAGTACAGGAATGAAATCTGCAATCATAAAAATAAGAGACAAGCTGCAAGGATTCATGGAAACAACAACTAAAAGATATAAGGATGAACAGAGTTGTTACAGTTACCACACAATTTTCATGAGAAATAATTACCTACTCAGTCGACTGTCACACCATGCCACTAGAGGTATCCAAGAGATGCAATCACAACACACTGTAAATCCACAACTTGTTACAGCTTCCTACGAAGAAATAAAATTAACATAACATCACACAACAAAATAATTTAAATTCCTAGTTTAACTCAGCGATCCCTGTGGAAGGCGGGCCCAGCCTTCACACAGAGATGCTGGATGAACACACGTAAAAACCTTTAGATCTGAAGTAAATCCTTGTATTAAAAGACATATCGATTACAAAATCCCTCCTCACAGCTAATACAATGAATTGATTATATGTTCAACAACCCTTGGTTTGAAACAGTTCTCCATATTTATACAATGTAAATCATAGCATCCTATCCCTATTATGGGGCAGCCATGAAGATCTCTGATCTTCAGGCACCCTAAATGACAACAACTGTTACAAACATGGTAGGATGAAAAATAGGAAATGTAGGGAAATTGTTAATTGCCCTAGGAGTGATGATATCTTCATATCATAGCTATACACGAGCAACAACGCACTGTTGACCTCCAAGTCTGACACATTCTGTTACAACTAACTTTGTACAGCTTTGCCTGGGATAACACACTGGAACCGCATTCCTTGGGTAATGGTAGGATGGATGGTGATCAGCTTGAGCGATGAATGCCCATCCTTTCCATAGCATGTTCAGCCCGATCTTCCTACAGTCCATATATCTCAAAATACCTTTATAAACCATCATATGTTAGTGCATTGAGAGATATGAATCCTTAATTATCACAATCATAAGTATTAATAAAATAAAACAATCACCAATCATACCTTGGTGGTTTGAAGATTAGAGTGGGGGTAAAACATTTATTTGGCATGCTCAATAGGGTAGGATAGGACAAAAAGATGTAATTAAGGGTGGCCAAAAGGTAATTAAATCTTACGAGTAAGGGTACCTACAAACAACACATGTTAAGCAATAAATTTTGCTGCTCGCTAAAAAGAGAAAACAAATAACTAAAAAATATACATAGTAATTTCACAAGATTTAACATGGAAAAAAGAAACAATTCCAACAAACAATAGGTGAAGTCAAAATGCATAAACATTTAGAACCAGCAAACCTACAAATACATGAACATGAAATACCTCTCCATAAGGCCTGAATATCAATGACAGCATTGCACAAAGCAAAAAATTCTTTTCGAGCAATATACGAATGAACTTTGCACTGAATATTTTTTGTCGAATTTCCCAATACCTCAGTTCTTCTAACATCTAATTCAACCATTTGACCCACTCTGAGGAAAACCTTGGTTTTCCCTATCTGAATAGTAAAGGCAATTTTAGGTTGTTTTTATTAGCATTTTAACTGAATAAAAAAACCTTAGAACTTCCATATTCTTGGGGAAGCATATAAATCATGATCCTGGGCTCATTACATCTTTGGATGTTGAGAACACCATTTGTCAAAGCACACTCATAATAATCTGCATAGGCCATTACTTTAGTCCAACGAAACAAGTGACAAGCAACCTGCACTTGGAAAAGAATAGAGGAATTAGCTAATCAATAAATATGTAAATATATACACAAATACATACAAATGTGTATGTCAATAATGTGTTCAAATATAGGTGACAGTGCTTGTCTTTTAGGCTAAATGCATTAAATTCAATATCTAGATATGGTTATCAGATTTATGGTTGAACACATATCAATATGACAAATATTTCAAATGATTTTAGTATGCTCCAAGCAATCAAAAAAATATGTTTCTTCTATTCCCTTGCAAATGATAGTGACAGCAACATATACATCAATAAACAAGTTAGAATCTTGATTTGAATTCAATGTACCAATATGAATCACTGTGACAATGATTAGAAAACTTTTTAAGGTATATGACTGTCAGAAAGTGTATTGTGTAGTTATCCCAATGTATGCCTTATATATATCAGACCTGAAGATATGACTGAGATTAGCGTTTAGAACATGACATGCTTTGTGTCAATGATAATGATGTCTTTCTCATATAAAGGGCTGTCATAAATATCATCTTTAGCAATCCTAAAGATCTAAGAAAAGACTATCCCAGAAATAATGTCAATAGTGTATAAAGAAATCAAGCCTTCTTTAGTAATACGTGTGTTTTCTATTCAAGTAAACAAAGAGGACTTGATGTAATTTCCAGCCATGACATATGTGTTTCAATGACTATCCATAGGATGCTATTTCCAATCAAAAGGATGTGAAATGTAATTTCCTAGCAAAAGGTATTTGCAGCCAAGGGAATAGCTAGAATGACTGTACCAAACAAGGTGATTTCTATCCCTCTATTAGTGGACAACTAGGCCCATCAAAATATAATAATTTCCAGCCAAATAATGACTATCCAAAATGACAAATTCCAGCTCCTATAGTGACTATGCCTTGATGTTATCTTAGACTTTCAATAGGTAAGTATGTTTGTAATTTCGGGAATGGTTGAATAATTTGAAGCAAAGTTACCAGAATCGGAATCAGGAAAAATTCAAAGGAGCAAAGAGTTTGACTAAGATAGGGAAAAAAACACCACACTTACAAAAACATAAAGACATACATGAGTACAAAAACTTGGTTCAGGAAAAGATGGGTAAAAAGAGGAAAGAAAATTTTGACTTGCAATTAATCATTAGTCAAACTTGTGGTGACCAAGTCCTGGTCATAGATGATAAATGTTGTAAGGGTAGCATGGCTCCATATCTGTGTGTAGAGAACAACTAGAAAAATTGAAACTTAGATGATTATTATGCAGAGTTGGATGATTACACAATGAGACAGATGCCCATGTCAAATGTTTACTTAGGAAGGGTGCCACCCTAACTTTCTGAAGTGAGGAGCAAGTAATGAAAATACTCAAATTCATTGTCACTACTCATATTTAAATTCCTTGGCTCAAACTATGAGTTTGTCATTTAACTCAAACAAATTTCGTTAGACTTATTGGTTAATGGTCAAACTAACCTAGGCTTAATAGAGTAATCAAGTCTTTGCCTTTATAAGAATAAAAGTGATTTTGGATTTCATTTGACACTTGTTTTTGATATTGTGTTGTGGAAAAGTTTTTCATATGCTTGAGAAATTGCATGGGTTTCAAAGAGTAAAATCTGACTAATTTTGACTAATTGCTATGTTTGGAATAGGTAAAAAACAAAAAACATTGGGTAGTCTGGGACTTGCATATAGATTGGGCAGTGATTATTTGTAAAGGAGGGCATGTTCAGTAGCCCATTCAACTTCAAGAAAGCTATTTTGAAGGATTTTACCCCAAAACAAATTTCTCGTAGATCTAAAAACATTTAAGAAATGAAACTTTCAATGGTGGGACTAAAATACAATTCAATTTTAGCAATACATCTAGTTAGGGAAATTAGGGAATGAATAATTAATAGTATCACCTCATTAATTAGCCATCATGTTCTCCCCTATCAGAAAGTATTTATAAATGTAATGTCAATTTAAAATCGATATCAACTTCATGTCATCTACAAACACTAGGAGAGAAGGACGAGGACATATAAAAGGAAACATCTGCTTTCTACTGTCAACAATAGTAGTATGCCTTCTAAATTTAATATTGTTGGCAAGAATTCTCGCCCCCCTTCAATTCACAATCATGATAAAATTAATGGTTCAATACTTTCTTCACTCCTTTCACCTTGCCTAGATCACAATGCAACTTTAAGAATAACAAATGGATAAACATTGTTCATAAGGCGATTAAGAAGACCACAGGTAACATTTGATCTCATTTTAGACTTTCCATTTGATTGTCACTAGATCTCCACATTGACAAGCCATGTGTAAAGCTATTGCTACATTAGTTCAAGGTTAGATTTGGGATTCTTTTGTTCAAGATATTGAAAGAATAAAGGTTATGCATGCACCATGCTCTTGGGCGAAGAATGACAACACCATTAAGCAACAAGGAAAACAAAACCATACCAGAGCACCCTGTATCTTTGTTCCAAGGACATAGGTTTCTTCACAATTTTGATAAAACTCATCAAAGAAAGTGTACCCACTTGTTATGTTATTTATTGGAGTCTTGTTATCAACAATTATTTCTATTGGGTTGCTGATAGTAGCTTCTCATAGAGAAATACCCCACCAATTTTTGCACCCAAGGCACATTCCCTTGTAAGGACTTCATTCTAGAGGATGTAGGTTTCGTAAAAAAAGGGAAAATCAATAACCAAATTTATCTATAATGAGGCATTGATATTCAATTTTGTTATGAAATTTATAGAGAATGAGTAGTCCAGGTCTCTAGGAGTCTAGCCTACTTTTACTCAATTTTCAACAAACTTTACTTTGTTGCAAACCTTGCACAAATATTAAATTATAAGAAAATAAATCTCAAAAATATTTTTATCAACTAAGAATGGTTTTGACTCAAGAGTGTAGCAAGAGGATAGCTACTATTGATATTGTGGCACTGGTATTCAATGATAATTGGTAATACCTCGATAGTTGTAGTTGTTCGATGAAAAATTTGAGTTATTCCACGCTCAACGTCACCCATCTTCTCTAAAACGGTAAACACAGAAGCAAGTAATCCTTGGGATTTACAACCAACCAGTAAAGGAAGTCAGTAGGCTAGCCTTTGCTAAGCTTCCCCCCATAGGCTTATGAATGGAATATAGGAGAGACAAGCTCCATGGATGGTGTAAGAAGAGAAATCTATTGGTAATATAAAGCCAAGGAAGCCATCCTGACTTCAATGCAATGCAAAGCCATGTACATTGTCCCAAAATGTTGTTGTCAAGGAAGAATGACATAAAGCTAATAGCCATCATTGCTCAAAGAGAATAAAAAAAGGACATGTAGACATCACCTTATAAAGCTAACAAAATGCTTCAAAATAGTACAACTATATGTTTTCCTGCCAAAACAAGGTAGCCTACTGGCAACAAGTGACTACCATTATACACACTATCACTCAGTCACCATTGTCAACATGAGCAGACATCTAGAAAAAATTACAATAAATACTTGCATTAGCATTTACAATCCCAGATTTTCCATGGGAAAAACCAGATGAGCTGGTAGCTTACTCTGCCCAAGAATATGCAAATGTAGGAAATCCTCTATCATGAACGATTTGATGAACAATACATATTCCATGTGAAAATCTTGAATACAAATCAAGAACAACTTAAAAATTCCTCCACAATGTTGGTGCTTAGGTCATCAATAATACAATGACGAGTGAACAGTTAGAAATAAAAAATATGACAATTGACACACAATATAGAGAACATGGACAGAAACTTAAGTACATCTGCACCAAAAAAATCCAAACTTTCACGATGCCAAGATCAAAAACTCACTTGCAACATAAATGGATGGAAAATCAGTAAATTTGGATGCTTTAAAAACAAAGTTTTTAACCATAGAAACGTTATCTGACATGAATTACATTAATGACCACAAGCAACCAAAGTAGGTGAGTGGAACTATTAAGTACATGCATTAAGCACGATGGAAGAGTTCCCAGAACATCTAGGAAGATTATAAATAGTGAAAGAAAAAAACCTTTAGCAGATGAACACAAACAGGTAAATGTTAGAACATGTAGTAGAGATAAAAAATCTATTAAGGAAAAACATACTTGTAGAAAAGGAAGAGAAATCAATACTGACTCTAATAGAGATTCTTTGCAGCACCGTAGAATAGCTATCCATGAATTTCTAGGGAACTCCTCATACAAGATAAACACTCATGATATTACATACTGCTTAAAAGAATCTCAGAAGCACATCTAGAACTTTGAACTTTCCAACATCTACACTACTAGGAAAACTAGAACAGTGATGATACAACACGACATCTTCATTCCTATATAAAAAGAATTATACAACATTCTTGCAAACCTGAGTTCTTCACTAAATGTCTCAAAGTAACAAAAGGTAAAGATGCAATTTTATCCACTCCCGTGTCAAGAGAGTTCAACCAAGATGTCAACTCAGTCTCAACAAAATCATTGGAAGTAGCCTTCACTTTTACACACCCCCTTTGATTTCAAGAATGAGGTGCACAAACACAACCTGTAATATTTCAGAGGGACTTGAAGAATTCCATTCAATCAAGAACAATACCCCGCTGCTTTGTAGCTTCCACCATGCCTCCTAAATCATCAGTGTGATGACGGAATTTAAGTAATGAATGCCGCAAAGTAATAGAAAAATGATGGATAGACAAAGATTTTTGATGAAACTCTTCAAGGATAGTGTCAATATATAGAAATTCTAGAAAATTCCCTACTTCTATCCAAGTATCTTCAGGGGCTACATGGAATGACTAAAATATAGTGTTGATCAAAAGTGAACTTGCCCAAAGTAGGGAATCCATGGAAGACATGCTCTGTAAATTGTATCTTCGACCTATCAACCTAGATATAGACAGAACCAAGTTAAGATTAGTAGGTGCAAGTTCCAAAAGACCTTCAACAAAGTCCACTAAATCCTTCAATGCACCAAACATTTTGGGGAGAAGAGATGGCCTATACCAAATTTCTATAACTGAGTTCAAGAGTCAAGAGTCAAGAGGAATAGGACCTAAGAGATTGTCAATAAAAACAAAAAAAATTGGCTTCTTGATCTTCTCAGAGAAAGCTTGTGATAAAACAAAAGAAAGCTAGTGCTGTGTATTCTTTAATGCAATGCTTGACATATCTTTCATCTGAAGCTAATTTCAATGCTTGGTCTGCAACAATTTGAGCTTATTTGGCATCATTATTCAATAATTTATGCATTTCAAGGTTTAATAGGCCAAACATCAATTCCTGAGACCAACATCTCTCATCAATGCCTGTTCTTGCAAAGAAATGATGAGATTCTTTCCTTTTGTATTTGGAATCTTCCATTCCCTGCTTATCCACTGCATGCTCTGGAGGATAGAACACATGATAACCTACTCCCATTTTGTTTTGGTCCATAATAATGTTGTCTACCATTTTATTTTGGTCCATATAAAAAAACCATTGGATGCTTAAATTCTTTGCAAAATCAACACCTTTCAACTCTAAAGCATAATGGACAAACAAATTCCAAAGATGTTGAATACCAGGTATGTTGTCTATCCAATTAACTAATGACTCTTGAAAAACACTAATGCTTGTTGTGTCACCTCCATAGTGTGAATCAATGCAAGAAGAGATGGGGACAAGTTCAAGACACATTGGGTAGAGATTTCTATACTTGGAACCGATATTGCATGTGTTTTTCAGTCCTTCAAATCCTAACACAAATTTAACATGGTTAACAACCAATGCATGCATTGTTAGTAGAGAATTCTTATCATTCTTCTAGGACTCAAGAGAATCATGAGCACAGCATTCACTGAGACTAGAAAATGCAAAGTCCATCAATTTCATGGCATTATATCTAGAAGCTTTTGAAAGTTGACAATTGTGCCAATCAACATCAAAAGGAAATTCCTGCTCAAATTCAAACCACCCCACAATAGTTTCAGGAAGATTTCCATATACTATGAAATATGTACAACAAAGAATAAGTACACAAGAATCTGGATTTCTCAAATATGGTAATACAATGGATATATTGATGAACTCTGACTGCCCAAATACAATCAACCAAAATAAATATTTCTATTTGACGAAAAGATACAACACTAATGTATCAAGCAAGGTTTTGTTGAACACAGTGTTTAAACAAGGACAAAATACTTTGTAATGTGGCTTGTGTTGACCAGAAATAACACAGCGTAACAAACTCAAAACTAGTTTCATGATAGAAGTGAAATAAATTATATTTGTATTTATATAATGTATCCATAACAAGGAAGAAAAATCCGTACAATCCTACATGATTACCCTTCTCTAAGTACTAAACATATCTAGAAGAAGGCAGTAAAATCCTTACAATTCTACTTCAGTACCCCTGGAAATTACAACCTATCCTGCTAACTCTTGTGTAATTTATTGTTATTGTATGGATTGTGAGTTTCATTGGGTCAACTTTATAACCCAATCAGACAAACTGTTCGAATTTAAATACAATCTATATACTTATTTTCCAAAGTGTACCTATGTATTTTCTTCTCAACGGACACTAATGATCATGACATGTACTAAATAGAATGCATGTTACTGCACATATCAACATTTGTGGTAAAAATCCAATCATTTCCACTACATAACATGCTCATGACCAGTGTACCCCTACATGGCATGGACTCATGGCTAGAGTGTACAATTTGTGATTTTAACATTGCACTAGGGTTGAGACCACATGATAACCAATTCCCAAGAATCATAAAGCTTGTTGATATTAACATTTGCTTTATTTGTATTAATTTCTTGGAATGGCATAAAGTAACCATCTTTTTGGAGGAATGGACATATATAAAAGACCTGCAATAACAAAGGAAGTGATAATAAGTAACCAAAGTATAATCCATGCCACATAAAAAAAATTCTTCATGAAAGGCCAAGATAAATACCTAGTCCATATGTTGATGGCCCAGAAAGAATATTACTGATCCATTGATAAATCTAGGCATGTTGACATTTTTGGCTTCCCTGTATCACAATGAAGGTTGTCATGGTAAGAATTCATAATCCTTTTTCCCATTTTCTAGTCAATCTCTTCCAAAAATTGCAAGCAGTGGAAGTCAAAACCTACAGGCTCCAAATCAAGATACTTGAATATGAAAACAACAACTGCAGATATGCTTAATACAATCATTCTCTCTATAAACTGATTTTCCTTTCAAATATGAATGAAGAAAGACTCTAAAAGAGAAAATATGAAAATTGAAAATTTTCCACCACTGTGAAAAGTTGCACCCTATTTTGGATCAATCCATTGAAGTTAGCCTAAAAGCTCAATAGTGTAGATATAGAATAATGTGTTTTACCACTCAAGGTCCAAAATGTCTGTCTATTTGCATGCCACTACGGTTTAATAAACCTTAGCAAAATATGTAAGGCATCATGAAACTTGGTACATATCTTATGACGAGAACACATTGCATATCTAGATGACTGAAATGAATATACCAATAATGCTTTCCAAACTAGTGCTCTACTTACCTGAGAAATACTAGGGTGAAACAAATTCATATTCACATGTGTTGGTGTTACAAACATCATCTTATTGATCGATTTCTTTCATAGCAAGCAATATAAGATGGAGTAGTTCGTCTACATCATGAAAGCTAAAATCAATGACTTTTTTCACTGCAGATATTACCTCTGCTCCATATTTGGAATCCCTGAAAGTAGCAAAAGCGCTATTTGCTTTTGCAAACACATCTAAAGATGAATTAATATCCAATGTATGCAGTTCAACAACAATTTTTGTTTAGCTATCGGTGAAAATTTCAACTAATAAAAATACATCAATTTTACACAAAGCAATCTGTACATGATGATATGAAATTACAACTTATAAGCACATAACAAAAAATATGCTCAACTTTCTATCACATTAGGCCTTTAATATTTTTAACATTGGATTTCATTAATAAAATTTTCCCAAATGTGTTCTTCAACTTACATGTTGTAATATGTGGTTAACAAGTTGATAACTTAGAGCAACAGTTACATTATTTCCAGACAATGGTAGAGATCCAACTCCTCTTCCTGGATTTACAGAAGGATCTTTCTCCACCAGGAAATGGTTATTTAAGTTGTCCACATCCGATGCCAATGAGGAAGGGGAATCACCTGCACACATAAAACTATCAAACAAATCATACATGTATTAAAATGAAATTGCAGTAGTAGTTGTCATCTATGAACACATGGCCCTAATATGTATGTGTTTGTGTGTGAAAAGTGGTGCACTGCCACAATAAATTTATTCATCACCGTAGAACCAATCCTATATAGTAAGCACTACAACTTCGAAAAGACAATTAGTAATATCACTCAAAGAATAGCCACGAATTTTCAACCCAACACAAATTCAATTAGGACATAGTTGGATACCAATATAATGTCCCATTGAAACTGCTTTCTCATTCCAGTAACTCACATCACCATACGAACTCCAAGTAAGTATGATAGCTTCAAGATTCTGAATCAGTAAAATTTCAAATTCAACTTTGAAATTAAGCTCTTGTGTTTCCAGAAACCATATTTCCATTTCAATTCCCATGAATTGTGGGAAATATGACTACAGTCACATGATTTGCTATACACATCAATAACTACTGAGGTGATGAATTTTACATATATGAAGAAAAATTTCACCCATTCATCAATGACATGTCAACATATAACCAAGGCTTGAATTAGTTATTATCTTAAAAAACTTTAATTATATGTATCTATATCCCATCAATAAGAATTTCCAGTCATCAACAGAGGAGAAATGGAAATCGAAAATCCAGTAGGAAAATCGAGCATGAAGGGTCTAAGACTCACCCATATGAATAAAATGGGGAAACTATTCTGGAAATGGTCACGCTAGAGGAGGGGCTCTCAAGTTTAAAAAAAATCCAGAGATGATACCTGGAAGGAAATGGGAGGAGTCAAGGAACAAAACAAACTTATTAATAACCCCAATTGTAATAGTGACCAATCTCATGCTGTGAAGAAATATATAGGGCCTATGGAAAGACAGGGCACAAGGAAAGATCTCCAACAAGAAAATATGACTTTATTTTGTCAGTGGGAAGCACAAATTCTCCACCCTTCCCCCATGTAGAGAGCTAGTACCCAGACAGTACCCAGTCAAACTTGTCATACCTTGCATAGAAAACCAAAAAGAAAGCATAAGCATATTCCTTGTAAGTAAGAGTAAGCAAGCATATGCATGTTAAAATGATTGATAAGACACTTTACCTAAATACATTCTGAATATGTCCATATATGATGTAAGAGGATAAATGTCTGTTATTATTTTTGTCATTTCGTGGACATTGCTGCTTATTGTGAAATATACCAAAGAGGTCGAGTTCTTCTTGGGATGAGTTTATTCCTATGTGAAGTATGACACGAAAAATGGAGAACGTAGACTTAAAGTGAAGGGAATATTTGTGTGGTTTGGGTTTTGTACTGTTGGTGAGAATTCAAGTAATTAGCTCCATGTTATTTGTGTCTTTCCCAGTCATTATGGGCCGGACATAACAAGCTGCTTTAGCATGATAGAATTCTGCTATTAGTTTGTTACCTACATAAACCATTATTGCATTGTTGAATAAGTGTTTAGGGACCAGCATTTATAAGTATCTTCTGCCACCTATTTTCACAGTCAAGAATGTTGCTATAGCTCTACAGTAGTATTGTAATCTTGCGTTATTTCACAGGTCAGATATCTAATACTGTATTAGATATTTGGTTCATATTTACCACTATAAATTTATGATCTATTTATTGTCTTCTATTGTTTGGATTTACTTTATAAGTTTCTTGTAAGTCTGGGTGCATTACATAGAAACTAATATTCAAATGAGACTCACAACTATCTAAATCAGGGTCCAAGAAACTAATATTGAATCATGTATAAACTGTCTAAATCAGGGTCCAAGAAATTGTCATTGAAGTGTTGCCCAAAATCATGAGCAAGTATTCAAGTAGTAAGACCAAAGATTTACCTCAGTTCA
Source organism: Pseudotsuga menziesii (assembly GCA_001517045.1). Classification (NCBI taxonomy): domain Eukaryota; kingdom Viridiplantae; phylum Streptophyta; class Pinopsida; order Pinales; family Pinaceae; genus Pseudotsuga; species Pseudotsuga menziesii. Next base: position 717,183 of record LPNX010505430.1, read on the forward strand.
CGTTAGGAACCTTACAAATTAAAAAAATGTTTTGTAAATGTCTTCTCTTGTCTGTCGATAATTGATTGAATGGAATGCAAATCAATTGAAAAAATATATCTATCCTTGTTTATAATATATATAGTTGTTTGAATGGAATCAACAATGATGAGATCTTTTTTATTTACATTTAGTTATAATTACCAATTATCTTAATTGGTCATAATTCCATATTAGAACTTACCCACTAAATTGGGATCTCTATAACACACTGCACTTCTCTTTAACATTTAATTCCAATCTTCACACTGCACTTTTCTTTAACATTTACTTCCAATCTGCATTAATGGCAGGGTTAAATCACCTGTGAACAAGCAAGGCTCTCCTCAATGGCGACTTGGAAAGGAACCAGGGTTTGGGACTCGTCACTCGTAATGGATTTCATGATTCATTGGGAATTTTCCTGGAAAAAGAACTTTGAAAATATTCTCAAATGCTGGTGACATACCCTTCCCTGTTGAATCATGTATAAACCATTAAACCATTTCCATACAACTCTGTTGACTTGGTGATGTGTAAGTGCATCTTGCATCTTCATGAAGGAAATATAGACAGCTGAACGTTAAAATACAGTTTGTCCAAGAATCGCAAATTTGCATGTTTAATATGCATCTAATAGGGGTACAATCTATAAATGCAGAATATGTTTAGACTTGATGAGAGATATAAGTGAAGAATAAATAGGGCACATATCAAAATCTCTAAAATATTATCAACTTATTAACCACATGTTGTAATATGTGGTTAATAAGTTTATAACTTCGAGCAATAGTTACATTATTTCCAGACGATGGTAGAGATCCAACTCTTCTTCCTGAATTTATAGAAGGATATTTCTCCATCAGGAAATGGTTATTTAAGTTGTCCACATCTGATCCTGATGAGGAAGGGGACTCACATGCACACATAAAAATATCAAACAACTCATACATGTATTAAAATGAAATTGTAGTAGTAGCTTTCATCTATGAACACATGACCCTGATATGTATGTGTTTGTGTGTGAAAGGTGGTGCACTACCACAATAAAATTTATCCATCACCATAGAACCCATCTTATATAGTAAGAACTACAACTTCAAAGATAAAATTAGTAATATCACCCAAATAATAGCCATGAATTATCAACCCAACACAAATTCAATTGGGACACAGTTGCATGCCAATATAATGTCCCCTTGAAACTGCTTGCTCATTCCAGTAACTCACATCACCATACAAATTCCAAGTAAGTCTGATAGCTTCAATATTTTGAATCAGTAAAATTTCAAAGCCAAATTTGAAATTAAGCTCTTGTGTTTCCAGAAACCATATTTCCATTTCAATGCCCATGAATTGGGGAAAATATGACTACAGTCACATGATCTGCTGTATATCATCAATAACTACCGAGGTAATGAATTTTACATATATGAAGAACAATTTCACCCATTCATCAACGACATGTCAACATATAACCAAGGCTTGAATTAGTTATTATCTTAAAAAAATAATTATATATGTATGTATATCCCATCAAGAAGAATTTCTAGTCATCAACAGAGGAGAAATGGACATTGAAAATCCAGTAGGAAATCAAGCATGAATGGTCTAAGACTCACCTAGATGAGTAAAATGGGGAAGTTATTCTGCAAATGGTCACACTGGAGGAGGGGCTTTTGAGTTTAACGAAAATCCAGAGATGATACCTGCAAGGAAATGGGAGGAGTCAAGGAACAAAAAAAACTTATTAATAACCCCAATTGTAATAGTGACCAATCTCATGTCATGAAGAAATATCTAGGGCCTGTGGAAAGGAAAGGAACAAGGAAATATATCCTCCAACAAGTGTTATAGCTGATTTTACCACACCAGGTGAATCACACTTGTATGGCCTTCCCTTGTCCCTCTGCAGACTCCTTAGACCCCTTGGACCATTTTTTGTCCTTTGATGTTTCCTAGACCATCCCTAAAAACATGTGAAAATTTCTATACGTGACTTTTAAACCCCTTATCGCGTATATACACAGGTTTGACCTCTAAAACCGCGTACATCAGGATGTGTACAAAATCCAAATCCTTTTGGAGTTTTCCTTGACATGGATCCAACTCACTTGTCTCCTGGCCTTCCATATGCCTTGAGATCGCTCGGATTCGACCTTTCATTACCCCATTGAAAAGCTATATAAGGAACCCTTTGGATACATTGAAGGCATAAGAGAATTGAGAGCAAAGAAACTATAGTCCATTGTTGCTAGAACTTGTGCTTGATTTTGCATCCCTTTGTCCCTAGGAGCACTTTGGTGTTCTTCCTAAGCTTTCCTTTTGTTTGTGAGCTTGCTATTGAGAGATGGAGTATTGAGGTGGTGGAGGTACAAGTGGGGAATTCAGTTTCTCCGATTCGCAGACCTGCCGACAGAGGTTGTATTCATTGTAATCTCTGATTTTATACTAACAGAAATATCTTTTCCTGTCCAATAATGTATGTTTGAATGAATATTTTACCCATGGATGATTTCAAATGCTTATACGTTGTTGATTATATATTCTAGAGTAGATCTAACACCAATATATATAGTATGCTTGTCTTGTTTAGTTGTTGTTGAGGAAGTGATTCATCAATTCAAGCTAAAGTTGGAAAGCTCAATGGGGATCTACTTCAACCGCCTGGAATAAGGTACGAGGTCTGATCCTTTAGTGTTAGATATTTGATTTCTCTTGCATATTGGAAAGGATTGATTTATGGAGTCAAGCTGTCTGTTGTGGTACCCCAAGCCAAAGGAATTTCTCTCCGTAACAGAATTGGCGACTCCACTGGGGATGTTCCTTGCACTACAACAAAAATTGGATTTAGCATCTCTTTTTGCATCCCTTTTGGCGTCTAGACTATCTTTCAGTGTATTTTTCTTCATTTTTTGGACAAAATGGCGCAATTTCACGGGTTGGTGCTATTTTAGGCATTTTTTGCGTCTTTTTTCTAAATCTGGCCCAAATTGCGGCGTAATTTGCACCGAGTTTTGCACCTAGTTATGCGCCAGGTTTTGCATCAGGTTTTGCGACAAGTTTTGAGCCTAGTTTTGCACCTAATTTTGCGTCTAGTTTGTACATCTACTCTTGTTGTGCCCCCTTTTATGTCCATGTTTGCCTCAACTTTTACGCCCTTGTTTTCATCCACTTTTGCATCCTTTTTTACATCCACTTTTGCATCCACTTCTGCTTCTTTTTTTGCATCCCTTCGTGCGCCAAGTTTTGCATCAAAGTTTACATCCTATTTTGAGTCTAGTTTTGCATCTCGTTTTGTTTCAGCAAATTTTTGCATCCACTTTTGCATCCATTTTTTCGTCCACTTTTGCACCCACATTTTCATTCCTTTTTGCATCCCATTTTGCATCCATGTTTACGTCTTTTTTTGCATCTACTATTGCATCCACGTTTGCATCCACTTTTTTCGCGTCCCAATTCATACCCATTTTTGCGCTTACTTTTACACCCACTTTTGCTTCAACTTTTGCATCTGCGTTTGCATCTTTTTTTGCATCCAATTTTACATCAGTTATTGCATCCTTTTTTGCATCCATTTTTGCATCCACTTTTGCATCGGGTTTTGCGTTGGGTGTTACGACTACTTTTGCATCTAGTTTTGCATCTACTTTTGTTGCATCCACTTTCGCATCCAATTTTGTATCCAATTTTACATCCATGATTGTATCCACTTTTGCGCCACTTTTTTCATCATGTTTTGCTGCCATGATTGCATCATTTTTTGCATCCACTTTTGCATCCATTTTTGGTGCACCCCATTATGCGCCCACTTTTGCGCCTACTTTTGTTGCATCCATGTTTGCATCATTTATTGCATCCATGTTTTTATCCACTTTTGCATCCGGTTTTACACCCAGATGTTGAAGATGAAAATGAGGATAATGATTATGATAATGAGGATGGTTATGATGATGATGATAATGTTGTTGATAATGAGGAGAACAATGACAATGATGAGGATAATGGCAATGATGACATTGCCAATGATTATGATGGCAATGCAATGAATGGTGATGATGGTGATGATGACAATGACAATGATGATGAGTACNTTCTGAGGGCACCTAGTTGGCAACGTGGGTGTCTTGATTCTTGGGCTAGGACGTTCAAAGCTTGGATTTTGGGGATGGATCAAAGTAAACTAGGAGCTCTACCGCTGTTGATGCCTCTACTCTCTCTGTCTTAGATGCTGCTCTATTGTATACTATATCAGATATACCTATGCTGGTGGTGCTACTAATGCTAGGTCACCAAAATTTAGATCGCTATCTTGCCCTGCCCATGGAACAAGAATTTGGTCGAATCTCAAGTCTGCCACATGCTTTCCATTCCAAAAAACTNAAAGACGACAATGATGATGATGATCATCATCATCATTTCCATCATCGTCTTCATTAAAAACATCATCATTGTCATTGTCATCTAATTCATCATCATCATCATTTAAAGCATATGGGATATGTTTACCATTTACAACATGTGTAACAAGTGGGATTATTCTAAAACACGACACCAAAGTACAAAATTCAAACCACAAGGGAAACATAATATTGAAATTGTTCCAATTTTTTTTCTCCCAACAAAACATGCTTCATTTTAGGGAATTATGTTAAAATCCATNCATTTTTGCATGATTCGATTTCCTTTTGGTACTCTGTGCTGGTTGGGTTTTCCATCCATATTTTCAATTAAATGAGGAATTCGTGTAATGCAGTTTAGTCGTTTTGGCGGATAGGTGTGATGCTTGTAACTGCAAATCTAATTCTTTCAGCCCGCGTTGAAATATTTGTAGTTAGATATTTTATTGAAAGCAAGTTTGAGAATAGAAATTTCAGAAAACGAGGTCAAACATATAAATCCATATCTTACTAAAAAGAGTTGGTATTTGTTTTTATCTAATTATTGGTTAAGAGTTTTTAACATGGAAGGAATTAAAAGAGTAGGTTAATTGCTATAGAGTTAAGAAAGATTTATTCTTTAAATTACTTTTAAGGTTTTTTTAATTGGTTAAACTTTTTTTAGATGTAGGAAAATGGGTGAAATTGTGTTAGAAGTTGGTCAACTACTTGTTATTTTAAATGATTTGATTTTTTTGAATAATGAGAGGAATCAATTTGCACTATCTATAACAAATTTTGGTTGGAGGCACATTTTATCAAATTCATGAAAATACAAAATATGTATGTTGGTTTTAAGTGTGACTCACAGTTTATGTTCCTTATTTGGTGGACTCTTCGAGTCTCCTCATTGTCTAAGTCTCTAGCCTAGCACCATGTACCATGATCACAAAAGTGGTAGGTAAGGTCTTTATGCCTCCATCCATACCTTGCAAATTGCATAAAGACCTATACCTTCTTCTATTGAAATACTTGCCCATATATGTCTTACGCTACCAAACTTCAAATCATTGGGTTACAACTAGAAGGTGTGGCCTCCCCTAGTGGGAGGTTCAGTCTAAATCTTCATAGGTCTTAAGCTCAATATAGATAATTTGATCATTTCAACACCTATCCCGATCTAGACTTGCGATGTGATTTGCTAGGCCCTTCGTTGTTGTATTTATTGTCCAATCTATCGACACAATCTACTGTGCCGAAGGGAAACATATTTAAATGCAAACAACTTCTTGGAAACAACCATGAAAGTTTAGACTTTTAATAGAACACCCTCTCTTTGAAACAAAAATTTTAAGTCAAACTGAGAGATTGCAAATGAGTTAACATAATACGTAAGAGAAACTTTTATTGAACCACCCTTATACCATGCAACATAAACCACATTAGTATGCTCTCTCATATTCCCTCTTTGATCATTGCAAAACATAATCCAATAGTTTGCTTTGACCTAGTTATTACTATATATGGAATTGGAGACACATGGCTTATGCAATCCCTTCCTTATTATGAGTGTTTGACCCTTCATGATCATAAGCGATAATGCATGCAAGATATATCAACTATTAGGAAGATCATGTTATATTGAGCTCATTTCTTTCATTGAGTGCTCTTTAGAAAATGTTCATTAGAAAATGATGTGTTGCTTTGTGGCTTGTTCATGTCACTTTAACATTGTCGTTTACTTTCCATAAATAAAATTCCATTATGAAGAGGATAAATGTATGGCTTTAACTTTAAAAAAACATTTCAACCTTGCAATATCTATATTTTGTTGTTAAGAAGGATTTGAGTCTATTTAGAAAGATGCTTGTACATATAAAATGCAATTACAGGGGTTCCTCTTGTAGGCTTGGTAGTTGGTGTAGTAGGCTATCATTGTCCCCACCCAAGTTCAAAACCCATGACTATATGTACATGACACCTACGGGAGTGCCAAAATTTTCATTATAGAAAAAAAATGCAATTACAAATTGAGATGTTCATCATTCTAGATTATAGTTATTTTCCCTATAGTGTCTCATCACATTTTCTTCTACTTTTATTAAGAAATCATGCATAGATTTTGTAGTATTTTCCAAATTTTATGGATATTATGTATTTTTAATATTTGAAGTTCTGTACATAAAATTTATTGTAACTAATGTTTTCATTCTCCACTTATCTTAAAAATTTGTTCTAGACTTCAATGTTGTATTATTTTACTACGTCAATGCCTTTGGATGGTCTCCTCCATTTGTGCCTCTATCTTCCTAACACAACTTATATCCTAATCCAAAAAAACTAATCGAATATCTATTTGGTTCAAATTCAGTTCCTTAGTATGCTAATTTCAAGATTAATATTGATTACATACGTGTACACAACTTTTTATATCCTTTAAATTAATTGCTTCCTAATGATTTCCATGAATCTAACTTGTGATATACCTTGACATTGATATTTTAAAGTACTTTAAGATTAACTTGTACAATATATACCAAGTTATTCGTTATAGTTAGCATTACTTTATACTATTTTTTATGTGTATACATTTTTAATAAATTTTCAATCTCATTTCATTTTTAATATTTTTTTTGGTTTTTTCACTCCATCACATTTACTCTACTTTTTGTTTTTTTCCTTTCCACTTATCTTTGCACCTTATGGGGCAATTGCTAATTTAAACCAATATATGTATGGAAACTTGGATATTAAAGCACAGACGTACCTGATTATCGACTGCCCTGTTACATTAAAACAAAAAAAACAAATTACATCCATCAGTATTTTGTATAAGTTTGTTTTACAATTTGCAAAGACCTTTTAATCAAAATAATCAACCTAAATTACCGAAAACTAGAAAGGTAGAACAACCATTAAGTGATAAAGTAACTCTCGTTAGCTTTTAGAAGAAAGAATCTTGGCGAAAATGTAAAAGACTAGGAGGAAAAATAGTTGCCTATAGACAATGGAGGCTCCTGTTGCCTGCAGACAATGGAGGCTCGAGGATCTTGTGCTCGCCAAGGTCAAGGGATTTCTGGCATGGCCCGCTAAGGTATGCCAGTCTATTTTTCATCCCCATTTGTTTGCCCTTATTTGATGTATGCGATGCATGTTGTTGTTATTTGCATTTGCCACATAAAATTATATACTTCTTATGCCCTAGCCGTTAAAATGTTACCTAGTATCACAACCACTCTTGCAATTTTCCCAGCACATTGCCCAGCATCAAGCAAGGTCGATTGCCCAATGTGTGCCGATATTTTCTTCTTAATCCTATAATTGCAAAACCTGGTTGCTGCACGAGGGTTCTCTGAAACCCTGCACGAGAAATTTACCCAGCACATTGCCCAGCATCAAGTAGGGTCGATTGCCCAATATGTGTAGATATTTTCTTCTTAATCCTATAATTGCAAAACCTAGTTGCTGCATGAGGGTTCTCTGAAACCCTACACGAGAAATCAAACCCTATATAAGATATTAGTGTTTAAACCCAAGCGATGGATGCAAGTTTGTGTTTTTTTGTGTTTAAACCCAAGCGATGGATGCAAGTTTTTGTTTTTTAAGGTGGAAATTGCCTACAGATTTTCCCCTAATATACAACCATCTTTATTTATCAATTTAACCTGAAAATAAAGTCCGCCCAACTCAGTTTTAATAAACTGGCTAAATTGGGTTATTATATCGAGTGCGAGGCTATCTGAATTCACCCCAGTCCCTATAATGCAGTCATCTTCAAACCGTCCATATTAGAGCCTGGAAATCTTCACTTCATCTTCAAAACTTGATTTTTGTGCTAACATGTGTCTCCTCTGCCTATAGGTGTCTCCTCTACATGTTTGGCACCTTCTTTGATTATCTGGTTCGTCTGTGTAGGTGCAAAGGTTTCCTGTCTTAGTAAACTGCGACCAACATTTCTATATCCTCATTGTCAGTTATTCTTCCATCCACTATACATACCTGGGTTAGAGTGTGGCCCTAACATCCAAGGTCTGTTAGAAGAAACTTTGAATGGAGTATTGTGTGCTTGACCAAACTTGGAGAGTTTTCCTGCATAGAGAGAGTCTGTCTCTGGGACCTCCCATGGATGATTTGTCTACCGGCCTGGTGATGTCTACCCTGGGATATGAAACGTGAGTTCCTTAGAAGAGTTATGGAAGCCAGTTGATCCATCTAGAGAGGGTGTCAAGAGGAAATACATGTCTCACTGATTTGAAATTTGGAGTGGTCTAGGCCTCTGTATGTTGTTTGCTTCCTTGAGTAGACAATTAACATGGAAGAAAGAGGTGATCCTCTGGATGGGATCTGGCTGGAGAGGTCCACACAAGGATTGTGACCTATGCTTGAAAATATCCATCATGAAAATAGGTAGGCATATTTGTTCTAGACAATGATAGAATGTGGAGAGGGAGCCACCCAAGTCTTGCTGAAGGTAGTAAAACCTCCCTTTGTCCAAATAATGGATACTAAGATAAGACATCTGAAAATGAGATGTTCCTCTTACTTGCTCTGTAGTTTGGTTATGTTGAATTCAACAAGCACCACTCTTTAAAGTGTGAATCTCTATAGACACCATTTGGTGTGAAGCAACATTTTAGGATAATTTTTTTTTGAAACTAGGTCATTTGATTGAAATGGAATTTTGGGTTTTCAAGGAGACATTTCCATGGAGGTTTTATTTTTGCATTTTTATCTTGAATTTTCAATTAGTGTATTGAACCCTGTGTATCTTGTTTGAGGAAGAGACATCCAATGTGGCTTTTGATGTTCTTGGAGCTTTTTTTGTCACTACCCTCCTTAGGGTGATTCCTACTTAATTTCCATCCTAATAATAAAATCATGAACCCCATTAATCTCACGAGAGGCTATGTGGTAAGTTGCTCTTTTCTTAAGATTTGTGCTTTTGGACAAGGTTTCTCCAACACATAAGGTTTTGGATTCTTCTCTTCATTATATTAAAACAATATATTTGAATGCATAAACACTCTCAAAGTTGATCTTTAATTTAATTTAATTTTTTTTTAAACTATTACTTTAGTTTTTATTTTTAAAATTTTGATATATAATTCAATCTAATAAAAATATACTGTCCATATTTATCCAAACTCTACATTGTTCATAAGCATTATTTCCTATTAACTTATTCATGTCAATAACTTAATTCAATCACACAATATAGTTGGTATAAAAACATCACAAATTTCTTTTTAAAAGTTATTTAACTAAATTTAATTTGACCTACGTGTGAGCAAATGGTGCACATTTTCCCACCTCTACCTGTTCAAAGAGATTCGAAAGGAAAAAACCATGAATTGGACCCTTGTAAGTTTCTATCTCAATTGATCCACTGATATGCTGACATGCATTCTCTAGATCACTCAACCAGGTCACTCATTTTTTGTTCACTCGATGTAGTTTTTTTATTCTTGCAAGTGAGGCCTTTTCATTTTCTCGCCAGTTAAATTTTGAAAAACAATTCCCAATCGCTGCAATGTGCGATTTGGAGGCTTTATTTGAGTGGAATCTGACCGATCTATTTAGTTCCTAAAATATGCCCCTGGGTTGTGCAGACACTTGGGAGCATGTGTTAGGCATGGGCTGGGGGCTCTCTTCCCCAGCCAACACCTTCAATGGGAGATCAAGATGCTGGAAGATCTGGAGAAGAAGCTCGCAGAGGCCAAAGATTCCAATCAGAAAAGTTTTATTGGTAAGTTCTATGCTCTACGCTTTTTCCTTTTTCATTTTGCATGCATTTGAGATTTCCTGTCAACTAAAAGGGTCTTGGCTAGTAGAGGGAAGATATTTTTCATAACTTTTACATTATTATCATTTGTAGTGGCTTATTCAAGATGAAGTTTCAAACTGTCAATCATGGTCCTGTCGATGTGGATAACAATCTAGATCACAAACTGTCACTTATATTGGAAACTTTCTTCCTGTTTGTTCATGTTGTGGTTTTGGATGATACCATTTTTTTTAGAAGATCCGCACATTTGTTCTTGATACTCTATTGGACATATTGGATGGAAGAGTGTGTAGGTATGAGAGACATAATATAGTTCAGAAGCTTCATGTGTTGGTTGTGTATATTTGTGTAATTTTTTTTTCTTTGGTGGGCATCGAAAGGCCTGAGCAAAATGAAAGTTTATTGGGCCTTTGTACTTATATATATGCAAATCGAACCAGGGTGGGCATGACCTCCTGAAAATGTGCAGCGCTCTTAGAGAAACCTGACTTCAATTTACTACTGCACAGTGGAATCGCCCTCCTTTCCTTTCAGATACTTGTTCCCATAAATAAATCGAGTCATTTCCATTCTCCATTTGGAGAGCATTTCAAGGTTGTTCCATTTCCAGCAAGCATTTCACCGCGCATTTGGCTGTCGTATTAATCCATCGAGGAAAAAAGTTGTATCTATTATATTAATATAATAAAACAGAGTACATTCTATGTTGCTGGAGCAGTAGTCCATTACCTCCTTAATAGTAAAGGGAAACTAGTTTCCTTTCTTTATATCCAAAAGCAAAAATAGAATATTAAATATGTCTAAACCATGCGACTATCTTCATATCCAGTTTTAAACTTAAAACCAAATCTACAGGTATAACCAGTCCTCCAAAACCATACATAAGACCAGTCATTCCCAGGCAAAAACACAAAATTACATTTGTCGAAACCATAATGCAGTCTTCATATCCATGTTTAACCTTAAAGCCAAAGCTACAGGTATAATATGTCCATAACCATACACAAGCATGATATTGCTCGATCACTGTCCCTTTTTGTAGCATATTATGACATTCTTCAGAAAATTAGTAGTTGGAATAACTTCAAGTGATCAGAACGAAGATTTTTACAGAGTTATGTCAAACTTCAGGGATCAGCTGAGATTCCTCCATCAATATACCTCCTCAAAACTTAGACAGATAGCTACTGTTAACTACTAGAAGCAAACCGAAATTTGAAAGCTCATATGCTTTAGTGAAAAAGTTAACCTTAAAACCAAATTTACAGGAAAACCTGTTCTCCATAGCCATATATAAGATCATTCCATAGTAGCACCTGATCACTATCACTTTTCATAGCATTTTACAACATTGTTCAGAAAATTACAAGCTGGAATAAATCCAAATGACTGGAACAGAGAATTCCACATAGTTATGCGAAAATTCAGGAACCAACTGATATTACTCCAGCAATATAACTCCTCAGAACTTAGACACATAGCCACTGTTCACTGCTAGCAGCAGACCAGCCTTTTAAAGTGCATCTTCCTGAGTTTCATTTTTCTATAGATGTGGAGGAATGAAAAACTTGAGAATCCAGAGTTGCATCTCTGGATGCTCACTGTGATTACCAATGGAGACCAAGTTTAAGTATCAGTCAGTATTCTCCATGAAAGCTGAGGAGAAATCATTATAGATATTCCATTCAGCTAACATGGGATAATGGTGAATTAGGTCAACATTTCAGTGTAGATGACTCTGTGATTTCTGTATGCATATTCTATAAAGCGATATCCAAGGTATGGACTTTGGTGTTATGCTTAGAATGAAGAATTGTACTAGTCCAATTTTCTAGCTGCTCATATATTCATATGCTTTACTTGTTTGGCACAAGGTTACCGGGGCTTGTGTGGCTTCAGATATATGTTTGTGATTAATGTGATGTAATACAGCTTGTATGAGATTTTGAATAAATGATGACAGGAATTTCAAATAGTTCTGTACATTTTCTTTGCAATCTACATGGAGAATTGTTGTTTTGGCCCTTGTATCATTACTAAATTGTATGACCTTAAAATTAATCTCTGCTCAGTATTGTATTTGGATTTCCTCACTTATTCACGTTGCACGCTTATTATTTTGTCATCTTTACAGGGCTCCACCCCATATGCAATTATTCGTTTGAAGTTTTACGAGGCTCTGTTTCATACTCAACTATTTAGTCGGGATTTCTTTAGGATTTTATGTCATACCCTACACTGGGATATCGAAGTTCTTTGTCGAAAACCATGGGGTGTACTTGTTTTGGTATTCTGAGAAGAAATTCCAAGAAAAGAGTTAAAGTAGGAACTATACCCTTTGGCAGAGGCAAATCGTAGGAGCATTTGCTTGAGTGCACTCCTAAAGAAATCGAGAATGCTGAACAAGAGGGAGTAAAGAATTCACCACCACCTCACTCCAAAAGAAATGATGGACACTGCAGAAATAGCACACGAGTTCAACTACCTTTGAAAGACAGGCATGACAAGGTTGCTCACATATGTTATGTGAAAGAGACTCGCTATTTGGTTCGGGATGAGGTATGGTCTCTATAAGTATATCTGAATTTATTTATTTTCCGCGTTCTTGACTAAGAATTGATGGTTTTTAACTCTTCTATTTTGCCTACATGATTGGTATTTTGGAATTCCCCTGCTTCACGAGGTGTTAATCAAAGATGGAATTCATACCAGGGATCACTTTTGTTCGGGTGCATTTCAAATCTAAGATATTGTGAGAGTAAACACAAGAATGCTTTAGTATGTAACATTACCTTCCAAAGTGAAGAGCTTCCCTCAGCTGAGCCTCTGATTTGCAGAATCAAAATTGGACTTGGCATTCAATTACTCATGAATAGTACCACGTACACCTTCCTACGTGTTGACTTCAGAATTCCAGCTATCAGATTCTAATTGGGAAGAGGACCCATTTAGCTCTATCCAAGCAAATTTTGATAGATTTTATTGGTTTCTAACTTCCTATACATGTTTCTAATATTTTGAATTTCAGTGAACCAGACCTATACAAAGTGTATAGTGCAATACATATCTAGGAGACCGGGATTGGAACAAAGTACATAATCTATGAGTCCTATAGGCTATATGGCCTGTAGAGTCCAAAAAACAACATTCTATGAATCATTAATCATGATGCCACTACATCATGATCATACATCATACATCAATCATCATACTACATACTATATAGTCAACTGTCTTACACCATCAATGATCAAACTCATGACCACTGCAAGAACTAGAAGAAGAAGAACTAGAAGGACTAGCAATGGCATCGTCATCTAGCTTAGGCTTAGACTCCTTAGGGTCAAGGTCATCTGCTTGCAATTGCAGTAGTAGTACTAGATGAACGCCTATGTTGCTTAGAAGCACGAGGTTGACTAATGCCTTCCATGCTTGGAATCTCTGGATCTACACTTGCATGAACTGATGGTAACAGAGGATCTGCATCCAACTAAAACCTCCATCAAGTCCTCCATCTCAATATCCATATCCAAATCAACATCATGATCAAACTTTGGTACTTGAGTCTCCACTACCCAATCTGAGGTTGGATCAATATCATCCAACACAATGAGATCTGTATTAGGTTTTCTGTTCATCAATTGGTTGCGCCTAAGTCATAGATTATATTGCATGAAGACTAGATCATTTAACTGTTTATGCTCTAAACGATTTCTCTTCTTCGTGTGAATCCCCTCAAAGACAGACCAATTGCGCTCAAACCTGGAAGAACTGCAGGTTTGATTGCAGACTCAAATTGCAAAATTTTGCAATTGAGGACATTGGCTATGAATTGACTCCCACCAGTGTGCTGCAAATGCAAAGAGTCAAGACAAAGTTAATTTAACAAACTAAATTGTGAATTTGGCTAAAAATTGAGGTATTTACAATTTAAACAACATAATTAATAGAACAATGGAATTTTTTACCCGGTTGGTCCACATCTCTTGCAATCTTGGCCACATTTTTGCCAAAGGTACCTGTGGATTTGGTGAAAGAACTGATATGCTGGTGTATCTCCAATTGCTCCATCTCATTTGGGACCAGGGCAATTTTTAGGGGTGAAATTTTGCCATTTGGCTATTTTTTGGGTTTTTTTCAGAAAATAAATTCACTATTTGGTCTTTTTTAGTGTCTAATATCACTTATATTTACATCAAATATGCTTTTTTATCATAATATTCGCCAAAATTTACACATTTCAGTGTTAATTTTATGTTTCATATTTAATATTCGCCTACCTATCTATAAACATGTTTTTCTCAATCCAAAACAATCGCCTGGAATACTAAACTTAAGTATAATATTAGAATCCTTAAAAAATACCCTGTTTGGGACCATGCGCTCAAGGCACTCATATAATTCATCTTTCACCTCCTCGTTCTGATCTTCACCAAAATGAACTCTATAAGCTATATCTTCACCGCCAACCTATATCTTCACCGCCAACTCTATAAGTGCATCTTCCTGAGTTTCATTTTTCTATAGATGTGGAGGAATGAAAAACTTGAGAAGAGGGCCACCATGTATCCAAAGATCTTGGTTTCATCTTCAGCTTCAATTCGTGCCCTTTTTACCAAATGTAAATGTTCATCAAAGTTAAGTTTCTTTGGCTTGATCTGTGTCCTTTTCTTTCGATGATCTACTCCAGATAATACTTCAAAAACGTTTTCTTCTTTATCTTTATTTGATTATCTGATCTTTCTAGATTATCTGATCTCTCTGGTATTTATATGACTGACAAACTCCAACCATGGAAATCCAGAAGGAAGAGTTTTTTTGAGAGCCTTTGGAAACACCTTACTGCAAAAAAATCTAATATAACTTCAATCTTTCGGCTGTGCCCAATTAATTCCCTTCTAGAAAAAGAGATATATCCATTCATTTTTCTTTTTAAATATAAGCATATCTTTTTCATTTGCGGGAATAAGACCTCTACACATGCTGAATAGGACCTATTATTTGAATCTGAGTGCAAAAGGGAGAATGAGTCTTGGACATATAGATTGTTACTATCTTCAGGGTTACCAAAATTACTTTGAATATAAATAGTGGCCTGAAACACCATTAAATGCATGATCAAGGAGTAGTACTTGAATTCATTTCTCTTTTTATCGTTTAGGGCCCTGAATTGCAGGTCCATTAGGTCAATTAAGTATTTGGTGAAATCATAACACTCAGTAGGGTTAGTGGTGTTGTTCAAAACAATTAAGGCCACAGCTTCTTCAGTAATGGTACTAAGGTTACGCTGTCCCAACAATAATTGGATTATATCAGCGTAATTCCTAGCCCAAAACCTAAGCATATCCTTAGGGTAGGAGGTAGTAAATTACATGGCATCATCTGGGTATTTAAACAGGGAAGATAACCTTTTTATACTCCTAACCTTAGCTATAAATTCGTGCCTCTTCTTAAGCTCCGCTGGGTTGATAGGCAAAAAAGTGTAACCAGAATTTACACTAGTCTTCAATTTGAATGCTTTACTTATGGTTTCAGGGTCAATTATTAGAGCCACTACCCCATTATCATATCTTTGAACAACTCTAATTTTAGGATCATGATTTTTTTTGTGCTAGCTAGTAAATAAGGTCATGTTATAAATGTACTTGTGAACACATACATTTATGTTTAGCTACCATTTGTTACTCTTTGGTGAAGGGGATTTGGCTACTGTCCAATTGTAGAAGAATTTGCGGAACTTACAGAAGTTTAATAGTATTTATTTAATAAGACCTCAAGGGATGAAGTTTTCAACATTTATATCCCTAGTTCCTCAGCTGTCATAACATCAAGAGGGCAGACTCAAATTTAGATTCTAGTGGGTTATATCAAGAGTGGATTTACTGGAATTGCTCAGCAAACTGTTACAACCCTGATGACTACCAAAGGATATAGACTGAAAGAGGTGCAGAAGGAGAATGATAAATTGAAAAGGACATGTGAAATTATTGGTTAATATGTATAGGGTTGCATTAAAGAAACATGTTGAAGTAATCTAGGAAATAAATGAGCTTAGGATCAAGTTGGCATAGCAATATGAGTCAGTCAAAGGGGGAACTTCAGCAAAGCAAGGATTGGAATATATGTTCACCACAGTTCATAAAACAAAAACAATGTTCATTCTACCTAATTACCATGACACCTATGAAGACATGAATAATACGATAGAGGGAGTCAAGGAAATTAAAAGCACTATTAACAATAGAATTTATGTCATTAAGAGATCAGATAGATACTTTCAGGAAATAAAGCTGCAGCTTCCTGTCTTGAGGGGTAATACTATGACCACATCTGAGAGGAAAGAGGTCTAATTATCCCATTCTCTGGCTAAAATGAAAAATGGATATTAAATATACATGGCTAGAGAGGCTGTAAGTACTGGAAGGAGCTGGTGTTTCCTTCTTGGATAAGGTTTATAAGAGAAGACTCCCTTAGGTATTAAAATAAAGTGGAATGAGAAAGAATCTAGAGAGATATATCAAGGAATGCATGGATTTACTTTAGGGAAAAGTCTGAGAGCTCAGTGGTATGCAATAAGATGAAAAAATATTCTCACTATCAAGAGCTACTCTGCTAAAGAGTCTCATTGCACAATATACGGACTAGGAGAGAAAGCAAGCGGAGCTGGTGATAAATGTGACAAAACAAGTGGAAGCTCTAGAGGTTTATAGTGAAGCTGCTGAGTGGGAAATGAAAGCCTTCATTGACGGATCGAGACAAGGCCAAAAGGCTAAGTTCACTGCACCGACCCATTCCCTATTATATTGCATGCTCCGTTATTCTATATTTTTTCCATGCATTCTAGCATTTCTTTTCTATTCGCCCTGTATTGGAATTATTCAGTCCGTACAAACAAAGTAGGTGGGAGGGACCCCCATTCAAGCAAGGATATATTAGTTAGGCCCTCCTGAATTATGTTTCTTCAAAAGCTTTCTTTTCTTCTTCATAATGGAATTCTGATGCAAAGAAGTGTTTGGAACTACCCTAACTTCATTTTCTTTAGTCACAAATGTAGAAAGAACATGATCTTCATTAGGAACATAATTTTCATGAATATTTTCAAAACCTTTTTCACCCTTCAAATTTTCTTTACAGTTTGAAACCTGAATGCTCGCTTCAGTGTTTCCATGTTTAAAATATTCAAAATTTCTAACAATGTTATCTGTCACTATTTTTCTACAATCTAGGAACTCAGTTTCAAGCACTAATCGAGAACCTCTAATTTATTTTTCCATGCTTTGCCTTTTTTGACCAAACTGCTTTTCACTCATGGTCTGCTCTGAAATAATGCTTGTATCTTGTGATTGTATCCTAATTTCTTCAAGATAAGAAGAAAAATTCAACATATCGTCTCCATCATTATGAATATTGCTTTCACTCTCTAATGACCTTTTAAATTCTCTCTTTGGTGTCTTCAACTCCGGCTCAGTTATTGAAGATATTGCACCAAAACATCAGACCTCAAATGGTTCTCAAAATGGCTTGTAGGCACTGCACCAGCAACATCGGACCTCAAACGGTCCTCAAAATGTCTTGTAGGCTTCTTTATCTTTAGTATGGACCTCATATTGTCAGATTTAGATGTTGATAATGAGCTGTGCTTTTTAAGCCCAACTTGAATTGAAATGAGTATCTTCATGTCTTTCTTATCAGACGATATCGGGGATGTAGCAGGCTTTTTCTTATTCTCACCTACCCCATGTGTCTCTTGTCATTTTTCCTGCATATTACTTCTCTCTTAATGTCATGTTTCTTGGCAAAAGTTTCATAATGCATTTGATTACATGTATATTTTTGCATTTTCAGCATTTCCTCTGATTCATCAGTTGCTTCTTGGATTTTATCATTTTTTCTAAACTGTACTTTCTATGCAGAATCCTTTAAGCTTTCATCAATACATGATTTGGACTTCCCATCATCAATCTAAGAAATTGAAGTTAAAAGAATATTTAGATTGGGTGGGTTTGATTTTTTCAGCTTGCGAAACGTCTTTCAATTACCATATTTGAGTGAAATTGAGTCTGTTGATTGTTTGCACTCAAATTGAGTTTGGTGATAGTTGTAATTTGCAGCTGACTCCTTATTAGATTCACTGCTAATATATGTATGTTAAATTATGTCAGTCTGAACAAAATTTACAAAATGATAACGTAGAAAATGAAAGGGGGTTGTAAATGAAGAATTGCATTAAAAAGACAATTGGAAATCGAGTGCAATGGATCTGGTTTCTGCTGAAAAAAGGGAATAGTATTCTACAAAGTATGCCACTAACCTTTATTTGTTTTCTTATAGATATATTTCAAGTTAACATGACTCCATCGAAGTTTAGTTCAAACACATGGCTCAAGTTCAGTAGACTTTCATGACTTTATATTAGATGACTAATAAT
>LPNX010505430.1:739622-763468 GCA_001517045.1 Pseudotsuga menziesii
ATAGATGCAATACTAGGCCCAAAAGTAGATGCAACAATAGATGCAAAAGTGGACTCCTAACTAGACGTAAAATTGGACATTAAATTGAGCACAAAATATGGTGTATATATGGACATAAAAACAGGCGTAACACTAGGTGCAAAACTGGAAGCAACACTTGACGCAAACAAAAACCTAAAACGAGACACAATATTGGATGCAAGATGGGACGAAACATTGGATGTAAAACTAGACGTAATATTGAATGAAATATGGGATGCAACATTGTACACACAACTAGATGCAATATTAGATACAAACATGGGCGCAAAAATAGGCACAACACTAGTCGCAACACTGGGTGCCACATTGGGCTCAAACATAGATGCAAAAAAGACATCAACCAAGATGCAACACTAGGTGCAAACCTAGATGCAAAATACGACGTAAAAAAAAATGAAACATTAGGCACAAACATGGATACAAAAAAAGACGTAAAACAAGATGCAAAATTAGATGAAAAAAGGGATGCAACATTATAAGTAAAATTGGATGCAAAACTAGATGCAATATTGGGCCCAAATTTAGATGCAAACCTAGATGCAACGCTAGATGCAAAATTGGACACATAATTTGATGCAAAACATGGTGCAAAATTGGGTGCAAGACTCAATGAAAACAAAGGAGCAAAATAAGACGCAACATTGGATGCAAAATTGAGCGTCAAACTGGGTTCAAACAAGGATGTAACAAATGACACAAAAAAAGATGCAATACAAGATGCAAAATTGGGCATAACAAAAGATGCAAAAAATTGGGTGCAAAAATGGACGCAAAAATGGATGTTAAAAAGGACGGAAAAAAAGATGCAATAGATGGTGTTTTATGAAATTGTACAACATCACCAGGAAAGCTCAAAGGGGATCTACTTCAACCGTCCGGAATAAAGTACGAGGTCTGATCCTTTAGTGTTAGATATTTGATTTCTCTTGCATATTGGAAAGGATTGATTTCTGGAGTCAAGTTGTCTGTTGTGGTACCCCATGCCATAGGAATTTATCTCCATAACAACAAGAAAAAATGACTTTATTTTTTTAGTGGGAAGCACAAACTTCTCCACCCTTCCCCCATGTAGAGATCTAGTACCCATGTAGTACCCAGTCGAACTTGGCATATCTTGCATAGAAAATCAGAAAGAAATCACAAGCATATTCCTTGTAAGTAAGAGTACGCAAGAAAATGCATGTTAAAATTATTGATAAGAAATTTTACCTAAATACATTTTGAATATGTCCATATCTGATGTAAGAGGATAAATGTCTATATTGTTTTTGTCATTTCATGGAAATTGCTGCTTATTGTGAAATATACCAAAGAGGCTGAGTTCTTTTTGGGATGAGTTTATTCCTGTGTGAAGTATGACATCAAAAATGGAGAACGCGAACTTAAAGTGAAGGTATTTTTGGTGTGGTTTGGGTTCTTTCACTATTGTTTAGCATTCAAGTAATTAGTCCCATGTTATTTGTGACTTTCCTAGTCATTCTGGGCCAGACTTAACAAGCTGCTTCATCATGCGAGAATTCTGCTATTAGTTTGTTACCTACAGAAACCATTATCCCATTATTGAATAAGTGTTTAGGGACCAACATTTATAAGTCTTTTCTTCCACCTCTGTTCACAGTCAAGAATGTTTCTATGAACTCTACAGTAGTCTTGTAATCTTGCCTTATTTCACAGGTTAGATATCTAATGCTATATCAGATATTTGGTTCATATTTATAGCTGTAAATTTATGATCCATTTATTGTATTTTGTTGTTTCACATTACTTTACAAGTTTCAGTGTAAGTCTGGGTGCATTACATAGAAACTAATATTCAACTGAGACTGAAAACTATCAATTCCACAACATACCACTTCAGAACTGTCTAAATCAGGGTCCAAGAAATTTTCATTGAATTGTTTCCAAAAATTCTGAGCAAGTATTCAAGTAGTGAGACCAAATATTTTCCTCACTTCACATTAGGAACCTTATAGATTCAAAAAATGGTTTTTAAATGTCTTCTCTTGTCTGTCGATAATTGATTGAATGGCATGCAAATCAACTAAAAAACTAGATCTATCCTTGTTTATAATATATATAGTTGTTTGAATGGCATCAATAATGATGAGATCTTTTTTATTTTACATTTATTTATATTTACCAATTATCTTAATTGGTCCTAATTCCATATCAGAACTTACCCACTAAATTGGGATCTCTATAACACACTGCACTTCTCTTTAACCTTTAATTCCAATATTCACACTACACTTCTCTTTAACATTTACTTCCAATCTGCATTAATGGCAAGGTTAAATCACTTGTGAACAAGAAAGGCTCTCCTCAATGGTGGCTTGGAAAGGAACTAGGGTTTGGGACTCGTCGCTCGTAATGGATTTCATGATTCTTTGGGAATTTTCTTGGAAAAAGAACTTTGAAAAACTTCTCAAATGCTGGTGACATACCCTTCCCCATTGAATAATGTACAAACCATTAAACCATCGGCAAACGAATCTATCGAATTGGCGATGTGTAAGTGCATATTCCATCTTGATGAAGGAAATATAGACAGTTGAACGTTAAAATTCAATTTGTCCAAGAATCACAAATTTGCATGTTTAATATGCAACTGATAGGGGTAGAAGATATAAATGCAGAAAATTTTTAGACTTGATGAGAGATATAAGTGAAGAATAAATGGGGCACATATCAAACTCTCTAAAATATTATATGTATTCTATAATATGCCCAGGAAAATTGAAAGAAAGAGACATTAATCCCTATCAGGACCCTAAAAGAACCATTGAGAGCATAAGGTTTTTCAGTAAGTTGATATATAGTAAAAAATATATGGATCCTAAAAGAATCATTCAGAGTAGGATTTTTCAATAAGTTTATTATATGTAATAAAATTTGTAGAAGCATAAGAAAATAATAAAAAACCCATGAAAATAAATTTCAAACCCCATCGAAAAGTTCATATGCATTTACAAATACAGTGTAAATACAAAACACATATCCTCCTTGACTTTGGACATGAAAGGTCCAAAATGAAAAACGTATAAAACAAAGTATATATTTTTATGTTTTCACAGTAGTCCAAGCAGAGAACAAAACATTGCTTTCAACAAGTTGACACAAGTAGAAATTTGATAGGTTTTTCTTTAGCAAAGGAAGCTCAGGGTTTAAACACAACCCCATTTTTTTAGGCATCCATATTTGCACGGTGGCTTGGGAGGTTTGTACTGGTTGCTTTTTTTGTCACCATAGGCTATCCTGTAAGGAGCGTATTGGGCTTGTCAAATTAATAGCAACGACCAACAAACTATTTTATCAATTTAGGAATTGATACGATAAAAAATGCATAAAGGATATTACTATCAACATTAAACATAATTGGAAAATAACTCCCACTGAACAGTATCAAAGATAGATGTAGTCTTACCTCAACAGAGCTTGTGGCAGTTGGCTGCTGAAGATCTCCTCTAACTAGATCTAAAGTTGGAGTAGGTTTTAGAGGCTTCTTGAATGAGGTAAATGCTCTAGCGGGTTCTTACATTGTTGCATCGTGTATGCATTGAAGGGAAGGATAACAAAAACATACATATTGAAATTTGGCATGCCCGCCAAATTTGGCTAGGAAAGGTCAAGACACAACCAAGTATAGTCATACTTCGGAATTATCCTCAATGGGTTGGAACATATTCATGAATCTATCCTAGAAGAAAAATATTGAAAGTTCTAATAACAAAGCTATATTACTAATAAAGGCTTACACATGTAAGAAAATAATGTTTTGTTTATGTTTATTAAGGAACCTAAATTGTTATTTCGGGGTATTAGAGTGAAAAGAAAGTAAATTGATGCTTATGGTTACTATTGTGAAAGAAAAGTAAGTTACTTATTTTGGTTACTTAGGGAAAAATAAGTAATATCAATCTTTCTTAATCATGATAGCTAATTTGGTAGGGACATGTAAATATATGTCGAAGTTATGATAGGGATGTGTAAATATATATACATGCCTTAAAAACATAAAGTTGTTATGTTCTAAAGCGCCGTAGTTCAAAAAACCTTATGTCATAGCATATACATAATTATCCAGATATGTACTGTAGCTTAGATGGCTATGTAAAGACAAATATCAATAGAGAACATGCAGTGCTTGACGTATATAACCTGCAAATATATATTTATAATTGATATATTATTAACCAATGATGTGTATTTTATATATATTTGGTCAATTCATGTTGAGTTGTGACAATACATTAATGTATTAAATTCTAACACTGCAGATGGGGTCTTTGAATCCATCTGCAGTGTTAGAATTTAGTAAAATGTATAGATTCATTGTCAAATTTGTAATTTTTTCCATTGCTGGAGTGACACAACTAAAAATGATCAAATAAATGACCAATTGTAATCCGGTCATTTGTAGTCTAGATATCCTGTGATCAAATTTGGTCATTTATCTTAGTCGTTTTTAGTTGTTATTTTATCCCATGACCAAAAGTGGTCATTTATATTGGTTGGTTTTAGTTAGCTCACTTAGAATTATCAATTTTGGTTATTTATCCCTTTAAAAAAACTATGGTGACCAAAATTTTTGGTCTCGTGGTCACTAATCTCTCATTTTCCATTAGTGAAAAACCTGTTTAAACATGCTTGTGACAATAACGATAAGAAATCTTGTTTCTCCTTGATATAGGATTTTAAGTAATGTTCCTTTTTATTTTTCTTCTATTGTTACACTTTATTCCATTCGTATCACTAAAATTTTATGGCGAATAGTTGCATTTGTCTCATTAGTTCTACTCCTAGAACACTCGTTACGAATCAGTCACATCAATCTCTGCCAACCATTTAACATTTAAGAAAGCGGAGCAGTTTATCCCCATCTTTACTAATGCTTTTAATGTTGGCATGATATCCCTATATCTTTATTCAATGCTTATAGATTGTGTGAATATTACACTGAATCCCATAAGTCACTTTGACACACATTGAGAAGCTTTGGGTTTATGTAGTGTCGGATTACAATATTGAAAACCCATATGTTTTTAGTTTGGCTACCGAGGGTTGAATGGCCTGACCATACCTTGACCTTCCTCTAGTTATGTGTGTAGTTGAAATAACATCTTACCTTGTCATCTTACTGTTGAGATAAGAAATTGTATAGTCTTGACTTCCAAATCATTAGGAAGCATTGATAGTAACAAATTCTACCTTTTTGGGATAATAAATGGTTAAACCTTAAACACAGTAGCTAGTTCTTATTTTCTCTTACCACAGTCCTTAATTCGGGGATGCATTCACCTACATTTTTTTTACTAGGTATTCTACTAGGATTTAGCAATGCATTCATAAAACATTTATACAATATTATTTTCCAGTTAAACCCTATCTATCAATGAAATGTCCATCTATATTTTCCCGAAACAACTTGATAATTGATTTTGTCTGTTCATTGTATTTCCCTCTGTAAGTAGATAATAAATTGTAGATGTAAAAATAATATTTTCTTTCATTTATCTATATATTATACCTGAATGTTTTCTAATAATGTTTTCCTGATGGGTTTGCAGATCTTTCCATAGGTTTCCAAGTGCAACATAGGGAATATTGTTTAATTCATAAATTTATGTTATGTTCTATTTTATTCCAGGTTTCAAAGTGCAGCATAGGGAAGATTATTTATTTCAATGTTGTAATCTCTATGGTTCCAAATTTTGGACCATGCATCTGCTACCATTTGTAAAGGACTTGTCTAGGTCCTTAGTAAAATCTATTAATACCAGTATATTTAATGCATCTAAACCTAGTTTTTCTCTCATTTTCTAGGCTAAAATTTTGTTGTCTTATTTCTATTTGGTGTTTGTTCAATTATAGGTACTAATTTAAATACTAACAGTACAAATTTAAATACTAACAAATTTCTCTACTAATAGTGCAGTGTAGGTATAATACAACTTACATCATATTCAACCATCAAATTTTCTTTATATAAAAAAAACATTGAAATAACAACAAAATACTTGTAAATCAATAGTTTTCCAAGCTCAACTTTATTCTTGAACTTATTTCTTGTAGATTATATGTAAACTCTTAGGAACCTCAATTGACCAAATCGGTTTACCACCCTTCCAACTAAGAAAGTGTCGTTGACTTCTTAGCTCCAAGAACTATGTTCTTGGACTCTTGAGCCCAAAACTTGAGAACCAAATTCAACTAATAGGAATTCTTTCCCTTCTGAAAATTTTATCCTCCTATGCTAAATTTTCCTTAATGCCAAAGATACCTTCCAAAATTCGTCTCCCTACTTTTATCAATTCTTTCCTTTTTTCTCTTATCGACTCTCCCTACCTGAGACGTTACTACCTCATCCCCTAATCATTAGAGGAAATTTGGGGTCTAAAATGGGCCTTATAAGAAAACGTGCCAAAATAAGTTTTTGTGAGTTGGAATTCAAGAACCAATAGAATTTCAATAAAATAAGTCAACCATAATGGTTGAATTGACATATTTGTCATTAAAAAAAACTACTTTTTTTGTTCGTATTTTCAACATATCTCATTGTGTTTTTACTCAAATTTCGATCAGGAGATCTCGTTGGATGCGGAATTTGATTCCGCATCCAACGAGTACCCACAATGCATACTTTTGACGGACCCCGCTACCCCCAAAAAAAGAAATACCTAAAAAAACGTGATGATGACGTTTTTTCATCATCACATTTTTTCAGGTATTTCTTGTTTTTGGGGTAGCGGGGTCCATCAAAAGTATGCAGTGTGGGTACTCGTTGGATGCAGAATCAAATTCCGCATCCAACGAGCTCTCCCGATCGAAATTTGAGTAAAAGCACAGGGAGATATGTCGAAAATACAAACACAAAAAGTAGTTTTTTTCTTTCTTCCTCCAAAATTAATCAATATTATTTTATTATTTTAACTATTATTTTATTATTTTCCTTAGGAGGCCCATTTTAGACCCCAAAATTTCTCTAATGAAATTTCCCCCAACCTCCTCATCTATTATGTCAATCATTATGTTTCAATCAACCTCTACTCTAATCATGGGTCACATCCAAAATAGATTACCATGAAATTTTATTTATTAATCACTTGTTTATTAATTAACCAATAATTATTACTTGTTTAATATCTTGGTTATACAATCACATGTAAAAATTAATTACCTTTAATGGATGAGTTTCCACCGCCTTACAGTTAGTATGTAGTTAATAATTATTTATTAATCAACAAATTCTCTTCCAAGTTCTAATGCCATTTAATTTATTTGGTGCCATATTCATAATCAACCTTAATTTTGAATAATCAACCTTAATTAAAATTAAGATTCCATTAATCTTCATTAATCAAGTTAATAATAATCTCATTAACACTAATCAACATTATTAACACTTGTTTAACCTATATTAATCAAATTAAATATCACGATATTAACACTAATTAACATTCTTAATACAAAGTTAATATTAATAGATCAAATTAATATTATTACACCATTATCATTGATATACCGAGATCTTGAACTAATAAAGATCATTAATACTTATTTAGCATTCAGTAACCGAGCACTTCAATCAATAGTTAAGTTAACAACAATATTATTAACATTATTAATAATTATCGACATTATTTCACCTTTATTGACCACAACTAACAATTAACCATAAACACAATTAATTAACCATTCATTTATAATGTTGATGTAACAATATCATTTCATAACTAAGATAGGTAATAGTATTTATAATGTGATGATTCACAACCATATACATCCAAGCCATATTTTGATAGTGTTTTAGATAATTCATACAACATGTGTAGACGATCTACGTAAACGTAGCTAATGCTTACATACATTGTGTAGGTAAACCAATAGTACTCAACCATACATCATACATAATCACACAAGTTACTATATATTGACACATACTTGAACCTGAATTTGCAATTTCTAGTCACTAATTCATATCACAATAAGCTATGAATTCAACATAATGTATTGAAACATAACAAAAGAATCAAGCAAAGGGTTTCAACAAACAGTTAATTAGTTTCCCTTATACAAATTCCATGACATCCCTATCTACCTACTTCATTATAGATAATTCACAACTAACTTCCACATCTTATCCTTTCTTTGTTGGACTACCCTAGAGCATAAACTACATGACCTAACTCCATTTAGAACTCGTAAGTGAAATTCTTGACCCCATCGACCAATATTCCTCGGCAACCACTGACTAGTCGTAATCACACACCATGAGGAGCGTGCTGTAGCACAACCCTCCCATGAATCTGGGTTTCATGGATAAATAGTGGGTAATGACTCTACCCCCCTAATGGAATAAAGGACTATGTCTACATCAACATAATGACTACGTTGTGACTATTGTACTCTGGTTTTTTCATCGAATAACCAATTTGGGCGGTTGGGTTTTCTGAAACCACACATCATCACACACATCATGATAATAACAATAATAATACATAACAATAACAATTCATTCTCATTCAATATCTCAATTTGAATTCATGTCGTCAATGTACTTCCAATTTGTAGGGATCAACTACCCTTAGCTCTTCTAAACTTATCAGTTAGCCTCATAACAAAATATCGTTTAATCATCGACATATACATACATATTTTTTTAATACTAACAAAAATATAATCATTTGTACCAGGCATCTAGCATGATAATCATTTACTTGAAACATAACTTTAAATCGGTATCCAGGTACCATTATCTATTAAATTTTCATGCTAGAGACGTAATCAAAACAAGATCATAATTGATAATATTAACCTCACACACACACATATACACACACACACACATTCCAACAAAGAAAGGGTCTACCCCCCTTGGATTTGATCATAGGGTCTACCCCCCTTGGCATCATTCATAGGGTCTACCCCCCTTGGCTTCATTAGGAGTTGAGCTGAAATGGAGGATTCAAGAACAAGGTGATAGCCTTGACTCGAGACTTGCCCCCAAGGACACACCGAGTGGCTTGAATATTTCTGCCATGTAACCCAAGTGTGTGAAAGGCGACAATAGAAATATAAGTCAAAATCCTAAAGAATGACTATCCATTTATTGAATTTGCCTCCAAGTATCGATCGGGACAAAACATATTGGAAAGGATTAACATTCGCCACTACCATCGTGGTCCTCAGTAAGATGTAGTGACGCAACCTCTGAACAACATACACAGCTGCCAAGGCCAACTTCTCAACATGGGAATACCTAATTTCAAGGCCTGCTAAAGCACGACTGAGATAGTAGACGACATGCTCTTGGAGCTTATCGTCCTACTGGACTAGTACTACCCCTATGGTCAACTTAGATGCGGCAAGATACAATATAAAATGACAAGAGTAATCTGGTGGGAACAATAACGGTGCCAACAACAAAGATTTCTTTAATGCCTCGAATGCAAGTTGTGCGATTTCATACCATACAAATGGGGTGTCCTGTTTCAACACTTGCATGAAACCTTTAGTAATATTGACATAATTTACAATAAAATGTCAAAGGAAGTTGGACTTCCCCTATAGGTTTTGAAGCTTCCTGATAGAACGAGGAGGAGGTAGATTTACGATGGCCTCAACTTTTAATGGATCCACCTGAATGCATTTGTTGGAAACAATGAATCAGGGCAGTCTCCCTGACTCAACACAGAAAACGCACTTGTGGGGATTCAAGCGAATTTTGTAGTATCTGCATCGTTAAAAAATCAAACGCAAGTGATCTGGGTGATCGATCCTCTTACAAGAATGTGCTGGTAGATCATCAAGGTAGGGTTTGACAATGGCTTTAATGTCATGAAAGGAAAAATTCATTGCCCACTGAAAGGTTTCCCCTCCATTTTTCAATCCAAAGGGAATTTTCTTGTATGCGAAGGTACCCCAAGGACAAATAAAAGTTGTTTTATGTTGGTCTTCTGGTTTAATTTGGATTTGATTATACCCAGAGAAACCATCCATAAATGAAAAGACTTCACTTCCTGCACAGGCATCAATAATTTGATCTATAAATGGCGTGGGGTAGTTGTCCTTGGGATTGGCTTTGTTTAGATCTCGAAAGTCAGTACAAGCATGTATAGTCCCTTTCTTTTTGTCAACAGGAACAGGGTTGGATACCCATTCTGTCAAATCTACGGGGTAATGAAACCAACTTTCAGCAGTTTCTCAACTTCAGCCTTAACCACTACCGCTTTACATGGGTTGACAAGTATTAACTTTTGTCGAATGGGTCTAGAATTAGGGTAAGTTCAGATTTCTTGCTCAACTATTAATGGATTGATGACTGGAATCTCCTCATATGACCAGGAAAATACGTCGCATAATTCCTTAAACAAGGTAGTATAGATCACAATCTCCTTTGGAGAGCAGCTTGCGCTGATGTGTACATTTTCCACAATGTTTGGTTTTGCAGAGATGTTGATAGGAATCTTAGTGGAAATGTTTTCCATATTCCCCTCAGCAAATATTCCTTCCCTTGGTAAGGGATTAATAGGTGTACCGACATCACCTCCCAGTCTCATATGGAACTCTTGGTTCTCAATCCTGCTTAACTCTGGAAGAAAATAGGATCGATGGTGAAGATCTTCGCAGATCTTATCTCATCCGTACATGGCTTCCAGAATGGCTTCATCCGAAGGTAAAACCATATTTAAGGAATCTCTAGAATGCAAATAGTTCTCTTCCCAAGTAGGTAGATAGGATTCTTTCGGCTCCTCTGAGACTGTGAGAGGGACTGGAATGGGATCAACAGTGGTATGAACGATAGCTTGATAAGCTACTTCCAGTATCGATAAGGGAACTTTAGGTTCATGGTGGGAAGGAAGAACCCAAGGATCTGTTCTATCAACAACCGTTGCTACTTCCCTACACTAGTAGAACCTAGATAATTAATCAGAGCTAGAATATCAAACGTGCCCATCAATGATGCATGCATTCCAGCCCCTAATCTCTCTGAAGCAGGTTTAAACTGATCAACCAATGGTACAGTGGACTCATTAGTTTCCATGTGGCCTTTTCGAGTAAAACTGAGTTGGTCTATAGTAACCAACTTCCCTTCGTGTGGAAACACTACCACCCGAAATACGGCCGATGCAATAGCTGACATGGCATAAGTCCAACTTCTCCCTAAGAGAAATTTATAATCCAAAGGTGCATCAATTACCTCTGCCTCAACAGACACTGCTTTCCTTTCCAACCTAATTTCTAAAGCCAGTAGGATACCATGTGGAAGAAATGACCTTTCGTCGAAAGTAGTAAGTATGGTGTTCGATAGAACCAGCTCTAGAGATCCAAGATATTTCCAACAAGACAGGGACACGACACATGTAGAAGCACCCTCGTAGACAACTGCCCTTCCAATGGTATTTCCGCCATGGATGACATTTATCAATAAGTCTACATGATATGGCAAGAAAATTTTGACATCAGACAAATTAAAATTCGCCAAGAGGCTCGATGAGTCCATGCTACCTAAGGCTACTAAGAGTGCATCTTGCTGCATGGGACAACTCTATAACACCTCTAAATCCGACATCGCACAAGGAGTCTGGGCTAAATCTTCAACTACAAAGTAGTTTGTTGCAGCCCTAGCATTAGGATTGTGCAATGTTTTCTTGAAGACACCTTTCGGTATCTTGGGCATAGGTTCAACAAGCTTCTTAATCGTGAGAGGGTTGTAAGTTTCACCTATTGACTTACCCTTCTCCGAGGCCTCTGTTTCATATTTCTTGTTCCTAGTCTGGAGTAAAGTCTGGGATCGAACCATGTTGATATAATTGGGGTCAAGACCATTTGGGGTGCCCCCTGCTGCATTTGAAGTTGAAGCTAAATTCTGTCCTTGGGGAAAAGGATCCTTCAGGACAACCGGTTATTGGCCTTTTAACAGCTTCTAAGCTTGTTCCATAAGGGGACAAATATGGGTCAGGTGATCTTCATGGCACAAATTACATGGGAATTTCACCTTTTTCTTTTCTTTTTTTCCCCAATCAGCATTGTTTTTCGGGTTTTGCTTGTTTTGGTTTCCCTCACCCTGTTTTCCTTTCTTCTTTTTCCCACCGGGCTGCTAATTTCCCTTTTGAGAGGATTGTGTAAAAACATTTGCATTCTGGGGTGAGGGGGCAGCCTTTTCTTCATCCGCCATAGAATGTTTAACAGACAACTCATGGAGCTGTTTAGCCAAAGACTCTATAGTGGGAGATTTTACAGAACCAACCACACCATTGGCAAGGGGTCCGGGCTTAGGTTTCTCTACATTGTGCTTCAGGGATAATTTCATATAAAATCCTAGACTGAGAATATATAAAATCTAGTTGCTGGGCCCTGAGGATAGCTTCTTCTTCATTGGTCACTCCCGAAGTAGATACATCCTTAGATATATATGGCAATGGGATTTAAGGAACCATTCTAATAAGAACTCGGGAGGAATAGTGGCTTTGATAAGTATCTTCCGTCTTCTCCACTCTTGGATGTGATCCGAAATATGAGTGTCCTTGTCCTGCTAAAAGGTAGACAACAAATATGTCTTGAAATCGTATCGGACAGGAAGTTAGAAGTGACTAAGGAATACATTAGCTAAGTCCCAAAAACTGTTAAAGGCAACAGAAGGCAATTCAATATACCATTTTGCTATAGCACTGGTTAGAGTTCTTTGGAAGAGCCTTAACCAAACTGAATCCTCGTTCAGTGAGTTGGAAGAGCACCACAAATGGAAAGTGGTGACATGAGCTCCTAGATCGTCACCAACTTTGCCTTCGAATTTTGGGATATCCGAGGGAAACTTGGTAGGAATAGGTGGCCAGGAGGAGTTATGTCTCACCGGGTTATTCATTAGTTTTGACAAATTTGGAAAATTTAAGGTTTCCAGGAAAGGGAGCTTGGGTATAACTGGAGCACTAAAAGTACCAGCTTGGGGATTAGAAGGACTTGCCCCCATATTCCCATATGTGAAGGTGGGGTTTCCCTCGGCTGCTGATTGTGAAGTGGTTGGGCTGCTTTGAAAAGGATTCCATCCATAAGCCAGCGGATTGTTTATGTGCGGTGCAGTGTATGAGGTTCCAGCTGCCATAGTTGAAGCTGGGGTTTGGAACACAGGAGCAGGTATCCCTCTGCTGAAAAGTGAAAAAGGAGAACTTGTGAAAGGAGCCAAAATCGAAGTTTGAAAACCTTGACCATAAAGATTAGGGTTTTTGAATTGCACCCCTACATATGTGGGTGTTGGGCCTACGTATGGAGTGGATGGGGGAATGTACCCCCCATTCCAAGGAAAACCTTGGACAAAAGACGAGGATCCTATAGGACCACTCTGAGCAGTGTGTGTGAAGGAAGTAGGAACTGAAGGTACACTAGGAATCCCAATGACCATACCACCAAAAGTGCCTACTAAACTTGTGGGAGCCGGTGGTTGAACCACCCGACTAGCTGGAGTTAACAATGTAGCAGGTATACTTGTTCTAGGGGCACCTACCAGGGGAGGTGGCACCCCTTCAGCTAGAGCAGTTGAGGTGGAAGTAGAAGAACTTTCTCCTGTAGTAGACATTAGTCTTCCCAAAGGGACACCAATCACGGGTGGATTGAAAGGACAAACTTGAACGATCACAGGATCGTTTAAGTCAGTTAAAGGTGAATTAAAGTTCCTTGCAAACTCGTCATCCTGCAAGTCTTCTATCTCAACTATGTTTAAATTAAAATGGTTTTCCCTAAGTTCTGGTTCACCTGGAACTTCACTAACTCCTATTGGTTTGAAAGAACCGTCCGTGTCCAATATATGCCTTTGGGGGGGAGGTGGAGGTTCCAATGTGATAAGCAGAGGAAGGTTTTGCAACCTTCATGACCATTTGACATATTGGTCCTCCACAATTGTAAATTTGACTCCTCACACCCTAGGGTCGGCTAAAAACACAGACAAACCATAGAGCAATCACTACAAAATTTCCTAAATTCTTAACAATCACAAGGGGTATAAGATATACTTTCCTTAAGAAAGCTGAGAGATAGTTTCTTGGCGTCCTTGAAGAGGTTCTTAGGCACAAGCAGAGGAATCACCCACTGTCCTCCTACACTTTCAACAAGGGTTACCTTCCAAGCCCATCCAAGGTGAACCAGAAATAGCCTTCCGGTTTACCTGTGTATAAACCCCAGATGTCCAATATACTAGAGGCTACCTTAACTATATCAATATTCTGGGGGGACAGTCGCAAGCCTGATTCGTATGCATGGGCAGGGTAGCAAAGCCCAAAACTCTGTCTAGGACAGAATCCCCAGATGCGTAAAAACCTTGGTCTACATTTTGACAAGGAATCATAGGGTTATCTCCTCAGTCCAAGCCTTCACATGGCCTCGTGCTTAACTCCCGTTTGAGAGGAGCTTCCCAGATACTATCAACATAGAGAAGGATTTACTTATCGATTGGCCAACTACGTCTGAATTTAAGTACTTGTGGTGAGTTTACACTTCCTATCCCACAAATCTAGCCTAAGCTAGTAGGTGTATGACCCTATAAAACAAAACTTACTAATAAATTTTAAATTATAGCGTTCATTTTAAGGGTTGTTATTAGTCAGAGGGTAAGTGGTGTGAATGACTATGATATTATAGACTCGATAAGAAAAGTAACAAGGTGTATAAAATGAATTCCAAAGCAAATTATAACTACTTAAAGCAAGCTTCTTTTTCTTTCTGTAGATATGAACTAATGAAATTACAACTAAGTAAGAGAAAGCTAAGACTTATTTTTTGTAATTTTTGAGATTTTGTTCAAAAACTGAATATAAAACTATGATATGCAATTCAAATGCAAATGTTTCCAATGCTTTTTTTTCACTTTTAAAGCTCTTAAAAAATTATTATGCGCCTAAATGCGAAAAATCTTGAGTATGCTTGAATAATTAGACTACAAAGCAAGAAAAATGAAGTATAGTAGACTTATAAGAACCAAAAAATCAACCACCTAAGGAAGAGACTTGGAAAACACCTAGCTTGGGAAGAAACAATGAATGAAATCCACTGAAATCATTAAAAGGAAAGTGACAAACTAAAACTACTTGGAAATAGTACAGGGTACAAGGTATCTAAAATCCTGATCATTGATTCAGATACACAGCACTGAACCTATCACCCAAACAGGATAATCCACCTCAAATTTCTAAAATAAAGAAGATTCAAACAACAAAAACTCAAGGGCTTCTAAAAAGCACAAAGTATGGTGCACAGGGATTTTAAACCTACAGTAAAGTTCTAGCACTAGAAGACCCCAAAGCAAAGAAAAATACAAATAAGACAGGGACAAGCAACCCTACCTAAAAATCTGCTGCTAAGAGATGTACGTGACTCTCTAACAGAACAACCCACGTACTGTACGCAACTGTTCAGTATAGCAACCCACATATACAAGTTTCTCTACACGACTGTGTAGCACAGTAACCCGCGTATAGGACACATTATTTTCAAAAAAGAAAAAAATAATGAAGGTTTCTAAAACACTACTGCAAATAAACACCAAGATATAAAACCATACACTTAATCAGAGCAAAGACTGGGCAAGTATATACAGGACTAAACCATAGCAGGATGGACTCTTGTTGGTCAGGATTAAGCACCCTTGTAACCTAGGGTCTGGGGTTACCATTACAGACAATCAGCTTTACCAGAGAATAGAAAGGGAATAGGAAGAAAGTCTTGACTTACCCGATTACTGATGGTTGATCTAAGCTTGATCTTCTCCTGCTCCTCTTCTCTCCAAAGCTTCCAGGGATGCACCTCTTTCACCTGTAGAGAGCAAATTATCCAAGTACTATCTCATGCATGTATACATAAGAGGTTAGATAAACAATATGTCAAATACATAATCAAATATATTCGTTAACCACTATACGTGAAACAGACTCAACACAATGTTGGAAGAAGAATTCTCTTTATTAACAATGAGTGAATGAGATATGAATACAACCCAAGTTCTGAGACAAGGACTCCTCTGCAACCAAAGGACTGAGAGTTCTGTTGCTCCAAGACTTCTGAAGATATACCACCAGCATAAATTTGCTCTCCAATCTTGATTGATTAATGCCCTCCCCAAGGCCTCTATTTATACTTTGGGAAATAGAGTGATTTCGAAGGTTGGGGTGGTTGAAACAATTGGGATAGTTAATGATTAGGGCCCAACTAATCTCCATTAATCGTGTTTTATATTTTTTAAGGTCGAACTGAGGTGTACGCGACTATTAATATGGGAAACCCACATATGACACGCGAGTTACTTAAAGGAAACCTGCATATGATGATGTACGCAGGTTGCAATGCAGATAGTCACATACAGTACGCGAGTTGCAATGCAAATAGTCACGCACAGTACGCGAGTTCCAATGGAGATAGTTGCGTATGCAACTCAACAATTAGAAAAATTATGTAGCAAGCTGGTTGATAGGTAAATGCATCCCAAGTCATTCCCATCTATAGTGTTTTGGAAAACTTCAATCCTAATATGTCCTTTTGTGCACCAACATAAGGAATGTTGGGACTCAGACAGAGAAGTGCCATTTGGGTTGATAACAACATGAATGGATGGAAGAATATGTACTGAAAAAATAACATGTTTTAATATACTTACCTCTTCCTAGGACATATATCCCCCATGGGAGGGACCGCTGCCAACAATTTATTGCCCCTTTGTAGATCCAGATAGAACCTACAAGTTTAAAAATTATAAATATTAGCAATCTATAAAGGAGTGTACAATAATAAATAAATAATTTGAACAAGATTCAGTCATTAACCATGTCCTTAAATTCCTGAGGTAATCATAAAATCCACCTGGGGGGAGTTCACTGAGATCAATGTCTTTGACATCCTTTTCAAAATGGGGTTCCTGCAATTTCAAAGATTGTAAATATTAGACCATTTAAAAAATTAATTGACTAACACATGTATTAACAAAATGACACATGTTGAAATATTACCTCGGTGTTAGTTGGTTGAGCCTCATATACAACAACACTAGGTGCACTACCACTCCCCTTAGAGGCATCAAGGTACTATAAGAGTAAAAATTGCATATATTAAGAATCTTTTAATACATGTGTACAATATGTAAAAATTAACATGAACAACAATAGAGTTTTTATAATGTCCGCACCTGATCACTAGTCATCGTAGAGGTACCATGTGTTGGTCCATGACCATAACAGTATTGACCACACATTGTGCACACATGTGGCTCTCTCTAGGGCACATGGGATATCGGTCTATCCCACCAATAGATGGTCCTCTACCATTGGAAGCTGGTGGTTGTACCCCACCAGAGGAAGAGGGCCCTGCATGGTCAATAGTTGTGGTGTGCCAGGATATCATCTTAGCTAGCGTAAGAAATGTCTCTTGTGTCTAGGTAACCATGTCATGTGCAAGAGGGATGTCTGGCATCGGTAGCTTGGAACGGGGTGTAGATATCTGTCCACTAGATCTCTATGCCTAGAATTGGGTTGGTTTTGGGGCATTCCCCTAACAACACCCTGGAACCCCAACATGTCAAAATATTTGACATGTTTTCCCATCAGAAACTCTCCATAAAGTTTTTGGAGGAAGTACATCGGTACTGACTTATTGTTGTGTGGGCCCTATCAAAAACCATGTACCATCTGTCCATCCAATGGTCTCTAATTGGTTCACAGATGCACCACTCAATGGAAATATGTGGTTTTCTTCTTTCTAAAATGTCATCTGTCCCAGGCACTTTAAATAGTGCATATATATGCTCTTTTGTTATTTTGAGCTTCTTAATCTCATTGTAGCTCAAACCATCATCATATTCTTGTCTTTTTGTCTATGTGTAAGATACTATGCTATAGAAAGACTCATTTGATCTACTGATCGTATCCACTATGGTCAGCAATGATGCTGACAAGGAAAACCAATTTCTCTCAAATGACCAATAACTCTCAAAATATCTGCATTGTGGTCCATAGTAGCCACTGCAATCACAAATACAAATAAAATGTCATTAGAAAAATAAACACATGGTATAATGACATCTCTAAGCAATGAAACGTGTAAAACTAATGTACGACAAATACCAACATAAACTATTTATAATATAAATTTTAAAATTGATCTTGAATTTTACAGTAAAGAATAATCATTTAACATTGTTTCATATTCAATTTATGTCGTAAATTTGTATTAATTCTAATTTCCAGATTCATGTGTACATAAAATGTCCTATGTGCATATGTTGAATGGGAAGCTCCTCTAGTTTATTTTAAGGCTTGGATTATGAAGTTTCATCGAAATTGTGAGGTGCTGACTAATGCCCTTGTAGGACCAAATCCCAAATTGCGGGTGGAGGCAAGGGCTAGAGCGTAGAAGAAATGGCAGAAGGTGCTATTTATGAATAAAATCCCAATATAGGCAAGTATTTTGATAGATATGTAATTATTTGTTGTAGCGTGATTTTTTTTGGACTCCAAAGTCCATTTAGCATCTTTGTTTATATGTATTTTGGGCCATGTATGGATTCCACTTGATGTTATTTTAGTTGTATGCACTCTTTCTATATACCCATGAGAGACTTTGCATATTTGTGTATAGTGGATTTTATGGTTGCAAGGCTTCCACTGGATTCTATCATGTATGATAGTATGTGATTGACATGTAATCAAACACATCAACCTTCCTATGTATCTTGGTGTTCATAGAGTCTATTGTTGAACTCTGTTGTCTTGACCTTAACCAAAATGTAGCCTTCAGTCAAGGGAAATATTTGTTAAGCATGGGAAGCTTCTATACCTTAATTTTAACACTTGGATTAGGATCTTTCATCAAAACTATAAGGTGTTTGTGTATGCTCCTAGACGACCAACTTCGATATTTCAGATAGAGGCAAGGGATTTACCATGTTTGTTTATGTATTTTAGGGAATATATGAATTCTACTTGAATTTTTTCTTAGTTGTAAGCAACCTTGTAATATACTTGACAAACTTTGCATATTTGTGAATTCTGGTTTGGATTCACAAGGATGCTTGTGAATATACATATGCAAATAGTGAAATTGATTTGTTTTTTATGAGTAAATTGGGGTTTTGGTTTCCATTGGGCATGTAAATTTCTTATGCAAACTTCCAGTATACTTGACAAACTTTGCATATTTGTGAATGTTTGTATGAATTCACAAGGATGCTTGTGAATATGGATATGAAAATAGTGAGATTGATTTGTTTTTTTATAAGTAAATTGGGGTTTTGGTTTCCATTGGGAATGCAAACTTCTTATGCAACCTTGCAATATACTTCATAAACTTTGCATATTTGTGAATTTTGGTTTGGATTCATAAGGATGCTTGTGAATGTACATATGCAAATAGTCAAAATGATTTGGTTTTTATGAGTAAATTGGGGTTTTCGTTTCCATTAGGCATGTAAATTTCTTTATGGGCATATAAATTAAAAAAGAATGGTTTCAATTCATATTATGGCATAGAAATGATTGAAAATAGGGAAATTAAAATGGGAGGATTTGAAGTAAATACCTCACAAGGAAGAGATATAGCCCCAAGGTGGAGTTTGTTGGCCTTTTATAACCCAAATCGCGTTCACCCTTGCGCATTTTGCTCGGCCCGAACACATTGTTGTGCGTGGTTATGGAGAAAATGACGGGCTTGACCTATTTTAAGCATAAATCGGGTTGTACATAACCCAAGTGCGTTTTTATACAGTATAACGCGAGCGTGTTTTTGTACACTATAACACGTGCGCGTTCTGCTTAACTATCCTAATTGGAAAGCATGTTGGCAAGCTTGGGACCAGGCTTGGCAGATCATCGTTGCTTGGGATGATTTCTGTTTTATGGATCTTGAATGATTGGCTTCAATCTACCATTGTATCTAGAAGGTCCCTCAACTTTGTGCACTCACCCCTATGTCTACCATAATGGCATGGCTTCCATGTCATTTTCTCCAAGTTGATGTGCTCGTCACTACGATATTTTGTTTGGAAAAATACATCTCTATTTGACCCCTACGACACTCTTACAAAGTTTCGACATGTTAGGGTCATAAGTACATTATAGTCATATTTGTCATTTTTCTTGTAATAAGTGTCCTCCAACAAATTCATCAATTGCATTTGCCACTAGTGTTACCATCACACCTATGTCCGGAAAATTAGATATCCCCTAGGCTTGATCTCGCTTATGTCCATTATTATCATAATATATAAAAAATAAAAAATAATTTTCCTCCTTTTCAAAAACATGAATTGTGAAATGTTTTTCCTTCCGAACAATCCCCTTTAGATCTTTCTTTTCTAATTTCTATTAAATAAATAAAAAAAAACCTTATCTAATCCTCATTAAAACTCCAAAAAGATGACTCTTTTTAATTGGTTGCCTCTTCCTAAACCTTGCAATTACTATTTCATCACCTTCACCTTCCAAGTATCATAAATTTCCATTAAATTTAAAAAAAAAACTTATCTAATCCTTATTATAACTCCAAAAAGATGACTCTTTTTAATTGGTTGCCTCTTGCTAAACCTTGCAATTACTCTTTCAGCACCTTCACCTTCCAAGTATCATAAATTTGAAGGTACAAATATTTTCCCATTTACCAAAAAAATAATAATAAATATAAATAAAAATCTTTTTTAAGTCTGTACCCAAAATAAAGAAATAATAAATTCTCCTCTCCCAACACAATCCCTCCTCATGTCTTGGATCATACCTAGATTAGCATTTTGAAATTAAAAAATATATATTTATATATAAGATAGGAAAGTTCCCTATCTCCGAAACCATGAACATAGCATATAGAGAAAACCCTAACCGCCGTGTTGAGGAGATCGCAGGTTGGCATCTGACACATGTCACAAATGAGCGCATAGGGTTTGACTTCCGATATTCATGAAGTTGACACATGGTTGAAAACCCACCTTCGGGTTTTAATACGCTAAACCACTGATCAAGAATTTTCTTTTAAAATGTGGTTCACCATTTGTTGGAGGGCTACTCCACGGAAAATTCCAATACCTGATATTCAAACTGAATCAAAGTATGGTCAGCTCATCATTTACAACATTATTACAAAGGGCTCCACAAGAGCATCATGTCACTTACAAGAGTAAAACCTGGGTGGGGAGAGTAACATTCATTCCTCCCAACCACCCAAGCTACATCCATTTGACAACTGATCAAAAATTTGTTAAAGGACAGTACACAAATTACATACAAGCCCTATCTTATGTCTTTCCTCCATGTTTGTTATCATTCTTCTTATTTTCCATTCTTTTTATAACACTTTTATTTCTATTGTACAATATGTAAATAATTCATACTCGACATATTACTTTGTGTTTTTATTAACTTACACATAAATGGTTTGCTCTTTTATTTTATGTAAATCACCAAAATTAATTATTCCATTTTATTAAAACAACTACTAGCTCATTAAGTAATTAAATGCTTTCCATGCATGAACTCACGGAAATAACTTAACTTAAAACATAAATTTGTATACAATTGATATAGTTTTTGGTGCCTTAAAAGAAGCTAGTTAATCTAACATATTCATAAGAAAGACTTTAACTATTTAATCTTTTATCCACTAACGTCGATGTTTGATTTTTCTCAAAGATAATTTTGCATGTTACATTCTTTAATTTAAATGTGTAAATATTTTATAACTACTTACTTTGTTGATTTTATTAGTTAATTAATTTCTTTTGTTTAGAAATTATTTTAAGTTTTCTTAGATAGTTTGCACATAGTTTTGTATGGATTAACACTTTCTATTTTAGACTTAAATTAACACATTTAATCACACCAATTTAATATTGCTTTAATTCATTAATGCTCATAGATCCATGCATCAACCTCCTTGTGAATCATATCTATCCGAGTGCTCTAATTGCAACCCAAGTTTTCATCCCCTGTTTCACCTTGATCAACTCTCTAAGGGTGGTTTCAATGTTCTTTCCCAAACTATGTCAGAGGGTACAATGAAAATTCAACAAGGCAATTGGAATTGGGGGCATTTTGATTTAGTTCTCCAAGAGTGGAGGGTGGCTTTTGAGCCTTGTCATGAGTCATTATTCATTCATCATATCTTGATTGTTTTTCCTAGGTTACCCTTTTTCTTTTGGAGGAAAGAAGTGTTGGAATTTATAGGAAATAAAATAGGTAAAATATTAATCATGGAAGAAGGATGGGGTTTGATCCCTGATCATTGATGGTCACGTCTACCGGTAGAGGTTGACCTTAGGGAGGGCCTTCTTGAGGAATTTGAATAGGTATTTCCATGGTATTATTGGATACAAAGGATTGAATTTTGGAAAGTCCCCTTCAAATGTTTTGTGTGCCACAATGTTGATCACATTTAATCATAGTCCACAAGCTCGTTCAACTTTAGAGTTGCAACCAAGAAGGAGCGGTAAAAGAAAGATCTAGGTAATCTGAAAAATGGTATTTTTGGTAGGAATGACTCTTTTGTTCCATATTTTGAATATTAAAGATCAGTATTGAATGATCCAGAAGTGGAGGTAGTGGTGGAGCTTTCTTAGAAGTCACAAGGAGAGGTCCAAATCAGGGTTTATTATAATACATTCTCTCCTTCATTCTTAAAGGTCCCTATTAGGAGTCTTTTGGATTCCCCTTAATTTCCCACTTAGTCCCATATTTCTCATATATCCCACTATCGAAGGTGGTCTAGTTTTCTTGTCCAGGAGAAACCATGGAAATTAACAGAAAAACCACTCAACTTCTCTCTAAAGTGGATGACCTAGAGGTGTCAGTTCCATCTAGTTTTAAGGAGGCCTCTCTTTTGGGTAGGCCTATTAGGAATGTGTGGTTAGAAACCATCCCCTTCACACTGTGGGATGCGTCTCTTCTGAAATATGTCCCTTCTATTCTATAATCTTAAATTACAACCTTCATTAAAAATATAAATTGGAGGAGGACATGTTTATAGAAGGGGACATTGCCCAATACAAGCCTCCTTGAGGGGGAATAGGGAGGAATTATTTTCTACCCATTATCAAGAACACAGATAAGAAAGATATTCAAGGAGACATACAATCAATTCTTTATTAGGCATTTAGAGTAGCGAACTTCCAAGGAACAACAAAATCATGATTGTCCTATCCTTTAATGCTCCAGGTGTTGGGATATCTCCTAAAATTATATCCCTTAAACGGTTGGTCAAAATTATATCAACTAGATATTATTCTGGTCTGAGAAACTGTGTGCAGTTTCCAAGGTGACCAAAGTCTTTTATTCATGGATTAAAGATTGGTATTTTATTCTGGAAGATGCAAACCATATGTCATAGGGTCGTTGTACATCATGGAATCTAGGGTTCACATTTATCTCTTCCTTAGAGTTTTGTTTGGTAATTTAGGTTGACCTAGTGAGTAAGTATTTGGCCATCATACTACTTGTGTAATCAATATATATAAGCCTTACTCATATCAAAGGAACTATGGGAAGATCTGTTGTTAGTTGGGGTTTTCATGGGAGGTAATGTGGTGGTTGGAGGAGACTTCACTTTCAGATACCACTTTTTGTCCTTTGATGTTTCCTTGATCATCCCTAAAAACATGTGAAAAATGATACACGCGACTTTTAAACCTATAAGCGCATATATACGCGGGTTTGACCACTAAAACCACGTACATCAGGATGTGTACAAAATCCAAATCCTTTTGGAGTTTTCCTTGACATGGATCCGACTCATTTGACTCTTGGCCTTCCATATGCCTTGAGATCGCTTGGATTCGACCTTTCATTACC
>LPNX010505430.1:763673-777687 GCA_001517045.1 Pseudotsuga menziesii
TGTCGTGTTCTTCCCAAGCTTGCCTTTTGCTTGTGAGCTTGCTATCGAGAGATGGAGGATTGAAGTGGTGGAGGCCCAAGTGGGGGATTTAGTTTCTCTGGTTCGCAGACGTGCCGACAGAGGTTGTATCTTGTAATCTCTTATTTATATTAATAGAAATATCTTTTCCTGTCCAATAATGTGTGTTTGAATGAATATTTTATCCATCAGATTATGTCAAATGCTTATACATTATTGATTATATATGCTAGAATAGATCTAACACCATGATATATAGAATGTTTGTATTGTTTACTTGTTATTGAGGAAGTAATCTATCAATTCAAGCTGAAGCTGGAAAGCTCAACGGGGATCTACTTCAACCATCCGGAATAAGGTACGAGGTCTGATCCTTTAGTGTTAGACATTTAATTTCTATTGCATATTGGAAAGGATTGATTTCTAGAGTCAAGCTATCTGTTGTGGTACCCCAATCCATAGGAATTTCTCTCTGTAACAGAATTGGTGACTCCACTGGGGAGTTCCTAGTAGTTGTCCTTTGGGGGTTGTTTTCTTGGCATTCAATGAATTTGAATTGCTCTTTCTCTCTTGTTTCTGTGTCGGGTCTGGGGGCATGTATCCCTGGTAAAGTCTGATTGGTGTGAAATTTATCTCAGCCTGTCTATTTGCCTTGATTTTATGCACCTTTCTTCCTGTACGCTAGTTTTTAACTCACAGTCATGTATACACGTGGGTTTCTCTTCGATTTCCACGTATACACGCGGGTTTAATGCGAATAGTCATGTATGCCCTGGTTTTTGCCTTTTTGTGGAAGTTAAATGGTTGCTGGGTGAATTTTGGTATTTGCTGATTCCCCTTTGGCACTGCCTAAGTCTATTTATACCTCTGTTTCTGACCAGAAACATTTTTTTAGGCTAAATTTTTTCTTTTTTAAGAAAGTTCTTGTCATGGCATTTTCAATTTTTTGTTTGAGATTAGTGCATTAGAGTTCTTTCACCTTAGTGCTTTGCTTGAGTGTTGTTTGAATGTGCTTGCAGAGTCTAGGGCTCATAGAATCATTCTTTTGCTTTTTGGCATCTCATTTTATTTCAAAAAATCCAAAAACATTTGCTTATCATCATGCATTGCATTTTGCACTTTGCATTGTACTTGCACTAGATTTTCTTTGGAGTACTAGTTAGGACTTCATATAGGAAAATTTGCATTCATCATTTGAAGAAAAATTATGCATTTCACGTAGTAGCATACCCTATTTTCATGGACACAATGCATTTGCATTGATTGTTAGGTGTGCATTTTACTTCATGTTGCGTCATAACACCATTAGTTGCACGGCCATATCTTGTTTTTGAGTAATAAAGCCAACTAAAATCAACGCTAAATTAAAATGAACTACACTCTTTTCTTTTATAGGGTGCACCAACAAGCTTAGGTTTTAGGATCTTGGAATAGTTCATGCTAAGTTAATTCTCCAAGATCACTAAACAACAACATGTATGTGTCTGTCCAGGTGAGTGTGTGAAATCCTTGGTATAACCAGTGTTTCTTAGGATCCTCCTCTCAAAAGGGAGTTAAACATGAGGCAGTGTGAGCGGTTATTGATTGGGATGACCCCTAGTCATAACTGAGTAGCATCGGAGATATTTACAGGATTGTATTCGTATCTGGGGGCTCTTTCGAGAGTTTCGGTCTTTTCTACCCTACCCATATGGTCAATCCCGCCTGTGACTGTCCGCCTGAGCATTGATTATATTGAGGTGACCTTAGTGGCCTTACCTAGGATATCGAGGGGGTACTTTGCAGGGGTTATTCTGCGAGTGTCCCATCCAGGTTAGGGTCGGACAACACAGTCGCTTTACGTGTTGAAGCTGAGGGCCACAATAATTGGTTATGTACCTCCGCTTGTTGTGTATGAGAG
This sequence comes from Pseudotsuga menziesii, assembly GCA_001517045.1. Lineage (NCBI taxonomy): Eukaryota > Viridiplantae > Streptophyta > Pinopsida > Pinales > Pinaceae > Pseudotsuga > Pseudotsuga menziesii. The sequence goes on from LPNX010505430.1 coordinate 765,592, forward strand.
TCTCAAAGCCTCTCCTAGGCGAGACATACCTGCTTCATTCGGGAGCTCACTTATCCAGCCCTTGTTTGCTTGCATTTGTCTTTAGATTTTATTAGTGATTTCTCTGTGCATGATAGTTGGCCTAGGGTTTACGTAAATAGAGAGTCTTTGTTATTTTTTGAGTCATTGTGGATTCGGGTGCGGCTCCTTGCCGTTCTCATCGTTTAGCAGGATTTCCGCCTTCTACTTCTCCTCCTCCTTTGGGAAAGAGACCTAGACAGTCCAGGCGGACTATGTCGCACATTGATTCACACACCATGGGAGACCATTTAGAAGGTATTCCTGAACCACCTTCTCCCATTCGTGTAGACGATGGGGAGTTTACTCCTACTTACGATCCTTCACCAGACTTAGCTGAGTTAGGTCCTTTGATTTCTGAGATAGGAACCATGCATGATAGATGTACTCACTCTAGGGTTGATTTCCCATTGACGCGTTACTGGTATGGAATGCCGGAGGACACCGAGACTCATTTTGAAGCCACCACCACTGGCTATGGTAGTTATGGTATGACTGGTTTTCCTACACATGATTTGGCATTTCATGTCGAATCTGACTTCGAGCCTAACACTATGCTTTGGGGCACTCTCATTCCTTACCATGCGGAGAGGTTTGGGAGCACTAGTCACATTGCACCTTCCGTCCCAGTGGTGGAAGTTACATCACATGTCCCTCCTAGGTCTAGGGTTAGTGATCCGATTAGGATACCAGATCCAAGATAAGTGATGATAGGGAATAGCACATACTTGATTACTCAAATCCCTTCATCCTCTGTCCCTAGTTCTTCAAATGTCCACCCTCCACCTTATTCACATGGTCCTTTGAGTCGACACATGGCTACGAGTCAGGTCTGTACTGCGGTTACTAGACCGATTGTGTCTCAAGTTTACATACTGCCCATTAATTCGGGAGGTTATGTTCATGCTTCTAGAGGTCATATTACTACTTCCAGCGCATATATCCCTACTTTCGGTTTGTATATTCCTACTTCCGGAGGGTATCTTCCTACCTACGGAGTGTCTCATGGGGAATCGCATGCGATGACCTATGGACCCTATTATGGGATGCAGTATGGATAGGGTTCTTCACCTTATGGAGGCGGGGATCAACAACCTGCTTACTCTCCTAATTACGGCTTTGTAGCTCCTACTAGTCAAGGTCCACCTCACTACGGTGCTTCCACACCACCCTATATGGGTCACATGGGAGGATGGCACTATGTCCAGGGCCATGGTGGTAATCATACCTATATGAATCAGGGAGCGGTCCATCGACCTCATCATCATAGGCTCCCTTTCCTCGCGACACTCAATCCTCCTGACTTGTCGATATTGACGAACGATCCTGTGGCTCACGACCCGGCTTTTTCGGTTGTCCCTACCAAGCTTCCTTCGAACATACCTAAGTTCGAGGGAAAACCGAGAGAGGATTTGAGCGAACACGTTACTATGTTTCACCTATGGTTCTCTTCGAATTCCTTACATCAGGACTCAATCCATTTGAGACTATTTCAATGCACCCTCACAGGGCCTGTTGCGAAATGGTATATAGAGTTACCTAGGGGTGCTTTCACTTTGTTCAACGAACTTGTGATGAATTTTCTTAATCACTTCCAGCTACCAGTGTGTTATGACGTTGGTACTGAACTCTTGTCGAAATTTTGGCAAGATAAAGCCACACATATATCTAATCATATTCAAGAGTGGCGTAGACGAAAGCAGTTAATTAAAGCCTTTATACCGCCAGAGTTCCTCCTCGAGTGGTTCCTCAAGTCGTTATTGCCATATATAGCGAAGGATGTCTCTACATCCGGAGTGCAGAATGAGGAACAAGCGATTTTTAGGGCGCAGGAACTGGACTTGATCTATGCTTAGTCCGGTTTGTTGTATGAGATTATTCCCAACGCTCCGCATTCCAGTTTCAACCCCAAAGTCAAACCGGGACCACATGCCGATGGCATTGTGGGTTGTGCAAGTGCGAAACCTGCAGATTCAGTTACAAAGCCTAGTTAGTCAATTGTCAATCAACCAATCTGCTTCGGGACAAGCTACGGCTTCATCTCAACCCACCCAAATGGTGAATGCACTTTCTGTGTAATCGTCAGACCAGAAGGGTAACCAACAGTCCGGACGGAATAGAAAAAAGGGTAAAAATAATCGTAAGGGTGGGAATAAGAACGAGAATGCTAATAATTATGACAAGAACGGTCAAAATGCTGGGGGGGACAAGCAAGCTAAACGTAAGGTTAAGTTCCCTTGCAAGTTATGCAAGGACGATCACCTCACTTACTTGTGCCCTCGTATTGAGGAAGCTTCGAGATTCTTGGCACAGGGACCAACTGTGCTAACTAACCCTTTACCGCATAATAAAAATATGAACTTGAAGTCCCATGACCAGTCTGGTGATGATCATGATCCGCTGGAGACTAGTGGTCGTGGGTGCATTAACATGGTTTGCGCTGTGAAAGTTGTCACCCATGCGAAAGATTATAGTTCATCACAAACCAGCCCAGGCAAAGAACCTGGTCCACCAGGGTCCCCTTTGCGTATTGAAAAACCTGTGGATAAACCTGAGGCTACACCTCACATTGCTAAGGGAGTCCTTAAGCGTTCAAGGCATAATCCAAATTCCCGAGCCGCCCAGAACTATTTAGTTGTCGAGGATTTCGGCCACACTCCTTGTGCGATGTCTGCATTGAAAGTGCTTCAGAGTTTTCCTTCGCAAAGGAAGGCATTGCTTTCTTCCCTTGGTGTGAACGATGATGATTCTTCCTCCATGATTAAATTTGAAACCAAAGGACTTCAGCCTCGCTTGCCCTACTATGTGTCTCTTTTGATTCACGTAGAATGTCTTAATATGATCGTCAAGCATAATATGATTGACGAGGGAACTGCTGCTTCTGTGATGTCTTTATCCTGCTGGAAGGGTCTTGGTTCCCCTGAGCTATCTAAATCAATGACCATGTTAATTGCGTTCGATGGGAGATCTTTTAGGCTGCACGACGTCCTTCCTTCCCTTAAAGTTCGTTTGGGAGGGAAGACCGTTGCGATAGAGCTCGAGGTGGTTAATGCATCCCTTGACTACAATCTCTTACTGGGTAGGAATTGGATGTATAGCATGCAAGCTATTGCTTCTTCCTTGTTCCATGTTGTATGCTTTCCACATAACAGGAAGATTGTAACGATTGATCAAACAACATTCAATAATCTGTCTATTACCGCATCTTCAGGAGCTTCGATCCCGATCGTTGAACATTCTCAGCCGGAAATTGGGAGTGTGGGTGTAGGCATGTATCCATCCGAGCTTTAGTTGTCTTGCATTGATCCTCATGGTAGGATCTAGTTTCGATGAGGCTTCGACATTTACAAGATCAGTGTCTTTTCGCACGAGTCATATGGAAGATCCTTGGATTCTTCTTGCACCGAGTACTTCGAGTGAGCCCATCATGATGGACGTGCCGTTGCCTGCAGCTATGATAGCTTATCAAGCTAATCTCAAGTCTGCTGCAGAGCCTAGTCCTTCCTCTTCACGAACAAAGGAGGAGGACCCTTATGTGCTGCCGGCATGGGCAGTACAGTCTTCTCATGCACAAAACTACCTTGATATGGTTTTCCCTTTAGATGAAGCAATTATCGAGGATATGTCGGGAGTTGAGCCACCATGGGAGGAACTCCATCATAGATCGTATTTTATTCCATAGTTTGACCACTTAGAGTGTGAGGAGTTTAGGGCGATTCTTAGTCAGAGTGTTGGTAGTCCTATGGTTCCATTAAGCTCTCCTAGTCCGATGGCTGATGGAAACATGGCAAACATATCTTCAATGATTCCTATCAACATCTCTCGCAATCCTCGCATGATAGAGAATGTCTATATTGGGGTGGAATGTTCCCATGCTGAGATTCTTGAATACACCGAGCTATTTAAGGAATTCTATGATATTTTTTCTTGGTATTACGACGAGATGCCAGGTATTGACCCTCGAATTGTTGAACACGAGATTAAGACTTACCCCATTGTGAAGCCTGTTCGACAGCGTTTATGTGCCGTGAATCCTAGGAAAGCACCCACTATTAAGGCAGATATAGAGAAGCTGTTGAAACACTAGTGCAAAATGAGAGATTAGTGACCAAGAGACCAAAAATTTTGGTCACCACAATTTTTTTCAAGGGATAAATGACCAAAATTGATAAATTTAAGCGGGCTAACTAAAAAAGACCAAGATAAATGACCAATTTTGGTCACATGATAAAACTAAACTAAAAAAGACCAAGATAAATGACCAAATTTGGTCACGGGGTATCTAGAAAAAATGACCACATAACAATTGGTCATTTATTTCGTCATTTTTAGTTGTGGATCAGTTCGGCAATGAAAAATTACAATTTTGACAATGTTGTATATTTTTCTAAATTCTAAGACTACAAATGGATTCATAGACCCCCTAGAACTTAGTAAATTGAAGAGCCTCACGTGTTACAACTCCACTGTTAACACCAAATTAACTATGACAATGTCTTAATGGTAAATTAACTATGACAATGTCCTAGCGGTAAGCTATTACTTATATATTTGAAAATAACTATACAAATATACCTATATACATTTGTTTTTAAATATTTTATTTATAAATAATATTAATTATTAAACTATTTACATTATAAATTAAAAAAAAATGTTACTAAGTATTTTTTATTATGTACTAATAATACATATAAAAATTTTAAAAAAATATAACAAGTAATTTTTTATTATATACTATTAATACATATAAAAAAAATTAAGTTAAATAAATACAAATATGATAGAATTCAAGTTAAACAAATACAAATTTCATTCTATCATGTTAATGTAGTTTCACAATTTGGGTTTTGGCGGCAACTTGAAGTGGTGGAGTGGTGGGTGCCAATGTAGAATCTTACATTTCACTCAACCTCAAGCCCAAGGTGACCCTGTTCAAGGCTTTTCAATCTATGGCCATTTTTCCCTGTGTTCTTCCCTCCGCACGGCATTTTGGTGATTACCAGGATGCGACTGCAATGCAATGAAATATTCATCTCAAATCTTTAGGAAGGAGTCCAATTCAAGGGTTTCTGCAATGGAAATCATGGTATGTTTGATGGGGTTCTTTCCCTTTTGTTCAGCTGAAAGCCGACATTCAGAGATTCGATCCGACTACCATTTCATCATTCCCTTCGTGGCTGGAACCAATAAACAACGCTTGATAAGAAAGGATGATGAGGCCCGAGCCGTGACCTTTTCTGAACCAGCTACTTAACCTACTGGGGAGAGCTAAGCTTGTCACTCCTGTAAATAAACAAAAATATTTCTGGGTGAACGAATGCGGATAGCCTCAATTGGAAAATAACTGAATGGAGGTGTTGCTCGTTTCCCTTGGAATCAATGTGCTCACGCCAACTCTCGCTAACGCTTTTTCTTAACCCGGTTGACTTTCACTTGAGCTTTTTAAGCATATTCAGGCTTTCCTTAAGAGGAATTTGGGTTCACACACAGAGGCCTCCTGGAAATCTATGTGAAGGATTCCTCATACAAGGCCATCAAGGAGAATGATATCGACCTGGAATCCATGAGGTTCTTCTGAGTGCCAGAGATGTCTGGCTTCACGTCTTGCAAGATATGGAACATGGAGAAATTTGCTGTGTACTCAAGAGTAAGCTCATCACACCCCTCCTTACATTTGAGGATTTGGAGAATTCATTTCCCTTCAACAAAACTTTCAAAGAGCTCGAAGCAAACCAAAGTTACTCTGGTATTTGCCAATTGTATCTGTGACATCGTGGTTTCAATGGATGTAACTACAGTTATTTATAATCTTGAGGGGGGCGGTGATGGCACCGGGCATTATCTTTTGGCCGGTGAAACCCTTCTGTCGAATCTTTTTTTCACTGTCTTTGATATCTGTTGCGCTGGTTGGGGTTTGGATCTACGTGGTTATGAAAAACTGTCTTATGACCTACCGGACCCGTGTATTCATGGCCGCCCTCGTCTATCTGAAAGCTCTAAATATCCTCTAGGAGGAAGAGGACAAGTCTTTCATTAAGAGAACTAAAAAAACCCATGGATGGGATGTTCTATTTTATATTTTCAGTTTTCTGAAGAGAATTATGCATTTTACCCTGATTGTCTTGACTGGAACCGACTGGTCCTTCTTTAAACCCTACCTGCAAGGCAAGGAGAAGAAATTTCCCATTGTTTTCATTCCCTTGCAAGTCTTAGTATATCTCTCTCTCGTATATATATGCAAAAAACACATAATAATTCCCATATGGGAACACAAGCCACGAAGATCCATTGTTAGATCGGAACCCAAGTGATTTCAGGGGCGAAGATCGGCCATGGCAGGAGCCAACGATGCCAATGGGCAACTCTTTCAATTTCTCAATCAGCTCCTCAACCAGGTAATATACGCAATGTTTATGTTCATGTTCATGGCTGTGAGATTGTTAATTTGACAAATTTATGCTTCTTTCTGCGCTAGTTTACTATACAATATAGGAAGGTATCATAAAACTGGACATCTTTTGTCTTATTGTTTCCTACCATAATGTGGTTGTGAAGGTGGAAATGTATCAATGTAATCGTTTTCTTTTCTTCTTGCTGAAAGAATGCATGCTTAATATTCTTATAAATGATCTCTACTCTCTCTTCCTGCTTCATGGTTGAGTAATGAAAACCAATCGAATGACCTTCTAATGTTCCAGTCATCTTTCTTCCTCTACCACCAAATGAAGGCCGGATCAATATATCTAACAACCTGATAGGATTTGTTTTTGAAAGCTACATCTTTTCTTGAGACACCGGGATAACTCTTTCAGGTTTCATAGATTCTCTTGATGCAACATGGCCCCTCAGAGCTTTAATCAGCTGCACCACTTGGTTAACATGCCTTGTATCTTTTGAACGAAAAGAGATTTCTTTCACATAGATATCATTAACATTGAACCCATCCCCAGGTAGATTAAAAATAACACGAATACAAGAGCTGCCACCATCTTTTTGGCTTGTAACACTTTTAATAGTGGAAATATGAAATGGGACCACTAAGCCATATACTGGTAGTAAAATTGTCTCGTTCTTGTGATCAATCTGAATCATCAAGTCTCTTGAAAAAGGAATGTCTTCCACATTTCTGTACGCAACCAACTCATCAGTAGCCTTAAAACAACCCTCTCCATCACTTGATCCAGGACCACCCAAAGCCAACCTTCTTACAGTCTCATCATTCTTCTTCCGAGCAAGTCCAACTTGATGCTGTTTGTGGACCTTTTCTATCACATCCTGCTTATCAGACCTCAGAATTGTCTTTGTAATGCGGGGCTCCATTCCATTTGCCTCAGCTTTGTGCTTTGGCAAATTCTGTGGTTCTTCCTCATGATCATTTGCGTATAGGACACTTAATAAATATTTAGAGCACATTCCAGTAGCAATTTCTGGCCCTTTCTCTGTCATAATAACAGTATCAGAAAGCAAAAGAGAGAAGACCTGTTCTTCGGGATTATTGGATTGCAATCGTAAATCTCGGAATCCAAGACTAACATTGAAGACCATCCCAGGAAACAGAACCTTGTCATTCTTGGCATTTAAGTTCAACCCTGTTTCTCTGAACTCTATGCCAATCCCAGTTCCTGCAATCTTGGTCAAATGAGGAAGAAATTCAGGACCATCTTTCTGAACAACTTCAGCAGCAGCTTTATAAGCGATTGCCGCAGTATTTCCTGGTCGTAGGGAGGTGATTGCTCCTTCATGGGCTTTAAGTAAGACTTTGTAGGCTTTCTTCTGGAACTCATCAGGTTCAATAATATATGTCCTTGCTATGCTTGATCAGTAACTTTTGTACCGTGAACCAATTGAACAGATAATCACTCCTGTTGCATCATGACATAGATATTCATCATTGCTTTCAGCACCAGGTTTCAAGTCAAACACACCCCCACTTTGGAAAACAGGGGCATAGCAAACATATACATTCTCCGCCTTCAGTTTCACCTTTGCCATGCTAGGATTGAGAATTATAGTCTCTGTATCCTCCATAAGACAAGAGTGGGTTACCTTCTTTTCTTCATCAATGATCACCTCAAGCCTAGGAAGGTAGATGCCACAGGGTTTTGGAAGGATAAGATGATACCAACTAACCGTGTCTGCAAATAAAAGCACACAGTTTTTTATCCACGATCTGTTACATGTTTAGAAATAAGTGAATTCATGGGCTTTGTATTTCTTAGGGTTGTTTTGTGTGACCTCATTCTCATATTAACCTCATAAAATACGTCTTGGCTGCCAATGGGGCATTGGTTCACTGGTGAGATTAAGGGAGGGTTAAATCCATCAACGAAGTTCCCACAATGTCTGTGATTTGGTCACCACATATAGCTTGAGATTCATAGGGAAGAGGTCGTATTATGCAAACCAAGTTCCCACAATGTCTGTGATTTGGTCACCACATATAGCTTGAGATTCATAGGGAAGAGGTCGTATTATGCAAACCAAGTTCCCACAATGTCTGTTATTTGGTCACCACATATAGCTTGGGATTCATAGGGAAGAGGTCGTATTATGCAAATTTGGTGGAATAGAATACCCTTCCAAGTTGCAAAGTTTGTCCAAGGAAGTATGATATTTGCAGTGGAGCCTCACAGGGCATGTTTTTTGGAAACCCTTTCAATAAAAAAACAAGTCTCGTCAGTTTAAAGCAACTCAAGGGGCAGATCATTTTATCGTTGCCTGTCATGATTGGCCCGAAGCATTACAAACTATGTGCATGATGTTTGGGTTGCATCAATGTTATTCACGACTTGTGGAAACAGTACTGTATCATCTGAAAAATGGTTACTTCCTAATTGGTGTTTTTGAAAGAGATTAAAACCTCCAATATTACGCTGCGTTATCAAAACCGATAACAAACAACTAATAGCATCTGTAATTATTAATTATAATATGTAGGGATTAAGCAATAGGGCACTTTTTTCTAATGAAGAGAGAGTTATATTCCTTTTGAAACATGTCCTCCAGGTTACACAATCTAACAGAGTTGAAATTATTTGCAGAAAATAGGATCAAACTGTTAAAGTTGGCATCAGAATATTGACAAAATACCCCTCCTTTCTGTCAATTGTTTTCAAAGTCAAACATCTGCATCAAATATTTCTTATTAGACCTTGCTTGCCTTTCCATCCGAACACTTATCAGATATGCCGATTCATATCTCCCTTTTATGAGATCAATTTGCTTCTTATTTACTGGAGTAATCAATTAAATAATATTTGTCTGCTGCAGCCTTAGGTAATATTTTGTGCGAGACAGTCAGCAAAGTCATCAGCGTTCAATTAGTGAATAATACCCCATTTTTCACTTTGAAAATCTTCTGTTACTCCTAAATTTAATCTTAGAGCCGAAATTAAGAATCTCTACAACTTCCATTAGGGCTGTAAATATATTAGATTCTATTTCATGTCGGTTCTTTAACATACTGTATCCCCTGTAAGCAAGCAGGATAATCTAACAGTAAGATAGTCAACCTACAAATCAAAGCTAAGTTATAAGTAGTGTATCTTAACCTCCCGTTCTCCAACCAATATGTGAATGATTTGATAAAGTGATCAAATGAGCCTAAAAATGAGCTAGCTTCATCCCTGCATCTCTAGAAACCATCAATCTTCCTAATTTGCATTGAATTTCCACCTTGTAGAAATCACTCCATCACACAAGGTGGTTGGGTCCCAAGGAAGCCCTTCAATTTTTCTTGGACGGCCTTTGTCCAAATTAGCTATACTCCATTTAAGTGATCTTTGCAGACAAAAAATTTCATTTCATCTTATATTTTAATTGAGTCTTTAAACTTTTGCAGAGGAGAGAACTAGAACCTGAGAAGTACAACAAAGCAGGTTTCTTTGTTTTTCATGCCTGTGGTATCATGGCAATTTTGTTACAGGTACCAGTCATTCAAACCTTAGGAAAGTGCAAAGATTATACTCTTCTTAACTTCAATAACTTCTAATGACAAATAATTCTTTTTATTTTTTTTGTAGGAAGTACTGAGTGCATATAAGAAAATGGAGACAGGCAATCTGAACATCAGAAGTTCCAAAAGGCTGGCAAATTTCTTGAATTTGTTTCAGGTGACTTTTTCTTTCCCTTTACTATGCTTCAAACATGCACATATCAGTCGTCCCAGTCTGTGAACCACTCAGGTTGGCCCTCACGAATTTCACAGGTTAGATCTCTGCCCATGGGTTTTCCAGCAGGTCATAGGTTCCAGCAGCAGTCACAGGTCTCTGCCTGCGGGGTTGTTTGACTGGAGGGTCAGGGATTCTGCAGGGTGGGTACCACACAGCAGCAGTTGCCAAGCCATGGTGACCCCGCAAGACCACAGAGTCAAGCCATGGTGACCCCAAAACCCTCACCGTCACTCTGCCCCTCTTCATTGATCCCCTCATCTCCAAGCAAACAGTTTGAGGCTTTTGATAACAGTAACAAAAATCCAGGGTTAATCTATAGCCCCACAGATATTGCCATGGAGTCTACTTTCTCATACTGGACATTCCATTGTAAAAATATGCTAAGCAAGATGAAATTTCTTGAAATTGAAAACAAGAAGCTCCACTCTAAGATAACTGGTCTTAAACAGCTTGTTTCTGAAATGAAACACCAAGAAAACAATAACATACACTTGAAAAACCCACTTACGGATTCTCTTACTCTCCAATCCAAAATCTCGAGCATCAAAAATATGTGAAGAGATAAGATCACAACAGACCTTGTTTAAACAGGAAATAAAAGCGCAACAACAAACCTTTAACTCTTCAGTTCAAGTGGTTTGGAAAAGGGCACAACCCCTCTTGCTTGTTGAGGTCAAGGAGGTGATAATAATATAATATCCAAGTTGAATGAAAAACACATCCATCAAACTCAGGAACATAAACTCAGACTACATGGGTTTACTTCCTCCATGCCCAGGGCATGGACCCCCTACATATAGCCATAGGCACCTCCTTCCTTCATAACACATTAGAATTGAAGGACATCAGTATCAAGCATGCTTGAATGGGCACCAATTCCACACTTTTCATCCAGTTCAGGTCAGCAAGTGATCAGTTTTAAACTCTCAGAGCCAAGTGGAGGTTGTTCTACATCCCCAACAGGATATTCCTAGATGCAGACCTCACTAAATCCGAAGGTACAGAATTGAAACACACTAGGGAGTTGGTAGCAGCAGCACGACAGACAAAGAAATGGGCAATCATTGGATATCTTTAGGAAATTTTTCAAGATTCCCCTCCCCCTATGTACTCTCGGCTTGGGTTCTCTATATGACTAGCTCGTTGGAAGAGAAAACTGGGCTCAAGTATTTCAATAGGGTGCTGGAAAGGCAATGGATTATTTTGGTCTTTGTCAAGCATGATGTTTGATACTCTCGGTTCATCTGATATCCTCTTTATTATTGAGACCTATGCAAGCCCTATCCAGCCACTCCTAGACATAATAGGTTATCTCTAGCTTTCTGCATACTAGCAAGAGACCAAATCTTCAAGTGGGGTCAAAGGTTTAGGCAAGTTGGCCTATCCGACAAGGGACTTCCTCTAGGGTAGGGTTTCTCTAATAGCTTCGAAGGATTTTTCCAAGATCATGTGGATCCAGCTCAACAATTTAGCCCCTCTCACTAGAGATATCTACATCGCAATCTACTACCTCCCCCTAGCTTTCTCTCAGTTTGCTATTCACTGTGATTTTAATGGAAACCCTTACCTAGATTTAAACTCTAGCATCATTTAGTACTCATTGGTGGGGAAGATCATTCTACTAAGTGACTTTAATGTTTGGATCAAATCTCTTTATATTCCTCTCCATGACCACTCAGAGGATGTCTTTTGCATTCAAGAGATAGATCTAGATTTAATGAGACTTCATTGGTTATCTAACAATGCTTTAGAACCTATTATAGGGTGTGGCATGCACCTCTCGTAGCTTGGATAATTCCATGAGGTACTGACCTAATCGATAATTCCATGAGGTAGCTTTAAAAAAAGATTGTCAGATGAGTGT
>LPNX010505434.1:0-88089 GCA_001517045.1 Pseudotsuga menziesii
TAAAACTGTAATGGCCTCTTGTCCACCTTAGAATTTCACTAATGAACTTTATCCTCATAGTTGTTACTAGTACTAGTAATTTCAATAATTTTTATAGACAGTATCAGAAAAGAAAATATATATAAACTGTTATCATTATCTCTGAATATCTTTTCAATTGAATAGTTCATAGATATATTGGGAAAAGACAATTCTTATCTCTAATGTATTTAAACCCTTCTCATCATATTTTGCTTTATATCAAAATGAAATAAAGGAGGCTATACCTGTAGAAGCTGAATAGTCCGTTAACATACATTTAGTTCTCTACTGAAAGCACTTGAAATAGCATATGATTTATTTTACTCTAGATTGATCTGTTAGCAGCAATCCCAAAAACTTTACCTGTCAATCTGTAAGATAAAGGAAAACTTTGTGCGTTAGCTTTACAGCTAAGTAAGCCCAGTCTAGCATAGTTTATCCACATGCTGTTGCAAACAGAGAACAATTAGAAAACTGAAGAAAGATAAACTCAACTAACATTCCAACCAAGTAATGATCTTACAGTTTCAAAGTAAATGGCATTAACTAAACAGTGTTTAACGATTGTGTTAACATACAGTTATGCTTTTTAAAAGTTTTTAAATTTTTTGAAAAATTTGGGGTTCTGACAATCTCCATCTTCACTATCTTCAGTGGTGTATACAATTTTCTTTATCTCATAGGACTTCTTCTTGTTTCCTGTTTTATGCTTCCTGAATTTTGAGGTTTCTCTCTTGTCATTATCATTTTTTTAGGGTAAGTACATTTTGAATAAAAATGTCCAATTCTTCCATAGCTGAAACATTTCAGGGGCAACTTTCCTTTATATTTTCCAATACCCTTCTCAATTTTTTTAATAAAAAGAGCTTCCTCATCATCTAGGTTCCCTATTTGATTTTTGGATGAGGATTTAAAATCTACTTCCCATTTTGAAGATTAATTTAGTCCTATTCTCATCTCATATGCAGTGAGGATTCCATGAAGTTAATCTACTGTCACCTTGTCAAGATCATCCCATTCTTCTAGGGTGGATACTTTTAAATCATACTTCATTGGAAACATTCTTAGTACCTTGCTCACAACTTCTTTTTCTCTTAATTTTCCACCAAGAACTCTAATGGAATTGACAACCTCATCTACTCTTAAAAGGTATTCCCCAATATTTTCTTCTTCTCTCATTTTAAGCCTCTCAAACTTCCCTTTATATGTTTGAAGCTTGGATTCTTTGACTTTATATGCTCCTTCATAGATAATTTTTAATTTATCCCAGGATTCTTTGGCAGTCTTGCATCTCATAAATTTTGTAAATACAGAGTTTGTCAACCCACTCAGGATTGCATTTAGGGATTTGGAATTACCTTTGTATTGGCCTATTTCTGTACTGTCGATAGGTGCTTGGTCATCTATCCTATATTCATTTATATTTGCATCCCAAACCTTCCATCCTAGGGACATCAAATGGCACTTCATTCTCACACTCCAGTAAGCATAATTTTCTCCTGTGAACAGTGGAGGTTTGTTGGTGGCTAAACCTTCTTGTTGATCCATAGTGGTTTTTAAATAGGATATACATTCTAGTGGTTAAACTATGATGAAGGAACCTGATCTGATACCAATTGTTGGATTATCCCACAATACTGAGAAAAGGCGGGAGGGGAAGGGGGGGTGGGGGTGAATCAATATTGTCTTTTTCTTTTTAAAAAATAAGAACACACAAAGAATAAAATAGTTTAAGACACAAATTTTATCGTGGAAACCTCAAAGAGCAAAACACGAATTAAAACTCATTAATATGACGAATCTTCAAAATTTTCTTTATCTGCTACTACAGAAAGGATGCAATAACACCCTGGGTTTCTTCTTGCTACAACAGACAAAGATGCTTCAATACCCTAGGTTTCTGCCTGCTACAACAGACAAGGATGATCCAACACCATGGGTTTCTTCCTACTACAAAAGACAAGGATGCTACAACACCCTTTACAAACTTATAGTCTTCCCTAGCGCCACCCTCCCACCCTGAATTGATTTTTATCAGTCCTTTAATCACTTCTTGGACTTTGTCATTCATGATCATAGAGACAAATTCTTTCCTTCAATTATTTTGTTTATAAATACCTTCTGCAGACGCATCTTTTCACCATTGCGTCATTCCATTCTTTGATAGTGCCTCTTCAAACAATTTAGCTAATTCATTGTAAATTAATTGTTGTTTAATTTTCCAGTCGTGACATTCCCCATTCTCCATCTCTGCAACCATCATGAGTCATTGATATTATATCAGAATTCTTCCTGACCATAGATCTCAGATAATATGTGGTATGCTGATTGTCAAACTCTGAAATTTCTCAAAATGTCTTTCCGCACTTAGCTTTCTGCCTCAACTATTCTGCAACATTGATCCCCTTCAATATTTTCATGACCTTAGATCTAAGGTGGAAGTCAGACACCAAGTATGTGCCTTTTTCCAAAAAATAATTTCTCAATTTTCGCTTTCCAAAAAATTTTTTCTGCACCAAACATTTTGCACCATTGATCTCCTGCACGCTTATTCGTGACTGTTGATATTTTAGAACATAGGATGTGGAGTGTGGGTTCTCAAAAAACTCAGATGTTGCTTTTTCAATTCTCCACCTTCCATTTTCTGAACTAATATTTCTGCACGCTCCTTTCCACACTATGGAAGGTGGATATCAGAAAACAAAACTTTCCTTCTTTTCAGAATTTTTCCTTATCGCCTTTCCACTCCCACAACGTTCCTTCCACCGTTGTCTTTCCGCACTGGTATTTTCCATAGGGAGGAATGCGAAAGTCGAAAACTCAACTTTTCCATGACTTAGACCTTTTGATTTCTGTGGTTCCGCACCCACACTTTTGTTCTTGCAACGACTTTCCCTCAACGCTTTTTCCGAACCGTCAATATGCTTATAGAACTATTCTCAGTCGTCCGGTCTTGACTCTTTTCTGGAACTTCACCTTTTTCTCCTATCCTTTGTGGAATTGATCCTTAACCTATGGATCTCATGTGGGATGCTTCCTGACTGTTAATTTTAGATTGATTGTGGATCTCTTCTTCCACATTCCTTCTGTTGTAGAACTCTCATGTGATCGTCGATCTATTTTGGAATGATCCTCAGGTGTTGATCTCTAATTAACTACAGAAATTCACCTCATTCTTTCCAAACTGTCAATCTGCTCAATATTAGATTCCATAATTCCTCTTGACTGATCTGGATCGTCCACGTTTTCAGTAAACTATTTTTCTCTCCCATCCAGAACGTTAAATCACCCGCTATTTGACTCTGTGAAATCCATGAGTACCATTAGATCTGTGTCCCCACTAGATCAACGATGGTATTCAAATGTGATGAAGTGGATTTCATGAAAATTTTGCGCACATCAAAACTTTTCCAAACCATGCAATTTCACTCAGCAAGATTGCTGTGCATCGTCGATCTATTTTAATGATCGATCTTGTTCATTAATCTCAATCCGATTTCCACTGATTAGTTCTAATTTTGCAACTCAACTTACCTTTTATCCTCCTTTCTTTTTTATCACCGAAATCTTCTTGTGTCATTGATCTATTCAGCCTTTAATCTCCACCACATGATCTTCAAGCATATAAATGATGATTATTAATTTATCTCATTCACAACTCTAACTTGCGAAATTCAGCCACAGTCGTAGATTTTCTTTTACCATGATATAAACCATTAATACCTGCACAGACTTATGCCTACAGGTTCATCATCGATCCTTATAGTGATCAATCAATCGATCTCTGTCTTCTTCATTCTTCAGAATCCCTAATTCCTCAGTATTGTATTTCCTTTGTATCATTGTTGAACTCACTCTACTACCATATCTACTGGTTATTCCTTTGTCATACGTGAAACCCTTTGACATAAATGACAACTTATATTCTCAACAATATACTCCTTTGGCATTGATGGCAACATCTAAGCATTCCCCCCCTTTGACAACAATGAAAAGGGATAACCAATTATGCTTAGTTAGGATTTCATGTCTTTCTTCTTTCTGATAACCCCCCCTGTCATCATGTCTCCCCCTGAGATCATGCCTCTTTCTCTTACATCTAATAGAATGAAATTACTCCCATATGCTGTCTAAGATGCTGAAAGGCTTCTTTGGGTAACGGTTTGGTTAAGATATCAACAATATGTGCTTTTGTGTCAACATATTCTAATTTGACAACTTTCTGAGATACATGTTCTCTTAGAAAGTGATACTTGATTGGTATGTGTTTCATTTTGGAGTGCATGACATGGTTTTTTGACATATTAATAGCATTGGTATTGTCATAGTTTATTATTATTGGATGCTCATACTTAACAAGTAAGTCTTCTAGTGTCTGTTTCATCCAAATAACGTGAGTGCAACATGTTGCAGCATCAATGAATTTGGCCTCGGCTATAGAGAGTGAAATGGAGGATTGTTTCTTACTTGACCATGATACCAAGAAATTCCCTAAAAATAATGCTGCTCCACTAGTTCCTTTTCGATCATCAACACTTCCTGCCCAATCTGCATCAGTAAATTCTTTTAAGGTGAAATATTGACTCTTTGGGTACCATAAACCATACTCCATAGTACTTTTAAATACTTGACAATTCTTTTTACTGCAGTTACATGCGTTTCTTTAGGGATTGATTAGAACCTAGCAACGAGTCCTACAACTTGCATCACATTTGTTCTTGTGGCTGTCACATACAATAGGATACCTATCATGGATATTTACATGGTGTGATCCACTTCCAGAGACTCGTCATCCTTACTTAATTTACAACATGTGATCATAGGAGTACTAACAGGTTTGGAGTATTCCATCTTAAATATTTTAAGCATATCTTTGATGTACTTAGTTTGAGAAATAAAGATTCCTTTGTCTGTTTGATAAAATTGTAACCCCAAGAAAAATGTTAGCTCACCCAACATTGACATTTCAAAATCCTTCATTTCAGAGGAAAATTTTACACTTAGAATTTGTAAATTGCTTCCAAATATGATGTCATCAACATAAACAACAACAATGATCATATTTTCATCTTTGATTTTTAAGTAGAGATTACTTTCAGTGACCGCTCTCTTAAATACTTGTTGTTTTAAATAGTTGTCTAGCCTTGAAAACCAGGTTCTTGGAACTTGTTTGAGACCATAGAGTGCCTTTTTAGTCTGCAAACATAGTCTTTATTTTTTGATAATAGAAAACCTTCTGGTTGTTCAATATAAACCTCTTCTTCTATTTTTCCATTAAAAAATGTAGACTTAACATCCATTTGATACACTTTAATTTTTTTATGGCTTGAGAGTGCTAGAAACATTCTAATTGCTTCAAGTATTGCCATAGGAGCATAGGTTTCTTCAAAATCAATCCCTTCTACCTGAGCATACCCCTTACATACTAATATTGCCTTGTTCCTTATCACTTGACTATCTTGATTGAATTTTTTCTTGAAAACCCATTTGGTCCCTATAACACTCTTATCTTTAGGTCTTGGGACAAGTTCTGATGTCTCAGTTTTCTCAATCTGATCTAATTCTTCATTCATGACTTTGATCCATTCATCATTCTTGCTTGCTTCTGAAAAATTCTTAGTTTCCACTATTGAGAGTAGGGCTTGTTCATTAAATGTTAGTTGTCTCCTTCTACTGACTCTAGAATTTCTATCACCTATGATCTGTGTTTTTGGATGACTTTTTTGTATCCTTCTAGATGGAGTTTTTGTATCATGTCTTGGGGAGTCTTCTTCACTTTCCTTTGTATCTTCCTTATCTATTCCTTCTTCTTCATGATGAGTACATTCATCCTCTTGCAACTCTTCCTTTTCTTCATTATTAGTATTTTAAACACTATCATGACTTATTTCTTCTCTTGGTTTTAAATCATCTACTATTACATATGCACTTTCTGCAATCTTGTGTAACCTCTTATTGAAACATATATATTCCTTCTTGGTGGATGAATACCCTAGAAATATTACTTCATCATTCCTAGAGTAAAACTTGTCAAGGTCATCCTCATTCCTTTTAATGTAGCAACTACTGCCAAATACTTTGAAATATTTGATTGAGGCTATGTTGCTGATGCAACATCTACCCCCAAAAAATTTCATGTTTTAGGCCCCCCATTTGATTTCTAGTATCTAATCCTTTCTAGACTACCTTTTCCCTCTAAGACCCCTTTTCCTGACTTAGTTTTTATTTTACAAATCAGAAAAGTCTTAAGGTGAAACTTATATTTTCCACCTGCCGTATCGAATGAAATCACTGAGTTTAGTTGATGTAGAAAAAGAGATGCCCGTTAATCCTACCAATCCTTTGATTTCTTTTTGCTTTCCAAAAAACTCATGCGAGGCTACCAATTCGTTGGTTAAAATATGGCCTCTGGAGCCGATGTTATCGTAGAGAGCTTCCGTTTTCCTTTTCGATGGCTTGTTGATAGCCTTTCTGATGCATTGGGTCATCTTGTCGAAGTTTTCTGATGATATCGGAAGCAGTTCCATTTTCTTATCCTTCTGCTGCATCAGAAAATTTCCATAAGTTTTCCGACGGGCCGCTTCGGGAGTCTTTGTTGATGTTGTCGATTTCCCCATGCATTTTCAACCGATGTCTTCCCGAAGTCCCAATCGATACCGCACTGATAAGAAAGTTTAGTCGTCGATGGAGGTTAAGTCCTCGCCACTGCGGAATAATCATATCTTCCTGACAAGGAAGGTATTTTCTCATCTAATGAACAACGGGTTTATCTTAGGTTCCCACCTGACACTATCTTAGTTGGATGCTGATGTCATGACTTGTCGAGGTATTTTCTTGGCGTCGACGACATTCCACTCATGGGCCATTTATTGCCTTTCTTTGTTTTTCTATTTAAGCTATCGAGGGTGATGCTGTGGTTATTTATATCTTCTATTTGGAGTGCTTGTTTATCATCATTTGAGATGACAACCACCGTGTGGATTCTTTCACCAGATGCGCATGTTTTACCAGCTGTGCATGTCTTGCCCCACCAATAGTCGAGGTCGTTTTTCCAGGTAGGATCTGAATCCCTTCTTGGTCATTTGGCGTTGTGGAAAGGAGCAGTTAGGTTTTTACGGAGTTAGGTTTCTTTTTTTTATTCATACAAGATATATATGTCCTAGGACCGTATAATTTTTCTTTTCATTTTAGGTTTCAAGGACTGTTTTTCTCCCGTGCAAACCAACCCTAATCACTATGCTCCTGGCTACAAGGGCCATCGAGTTTACCTACCTACCACGAGCCACCCATCCCCTCTGCCCATGTCATGTGAAGGTTTCTGTCAGTTTATTTCAATAGCAGGGTCATGGTCAGATGAGTGTTTCGCTGTCTGCACCACTCGCTGTCCTTTTTATCAGTGCATTAGCAAAAAGGGTATCACCATTGGTCGGGGTAGGTTGTAGAAGTTTCGTTCCCTAGATATTTTTTCTTAAAATTCACCGTTTTGAAAAGTTTGAAGCCGTAGATGGGTATCCCTTTGGTTTGAATGGATAGAGTCTTGGTAATCCGGTTTCAAGCCGGGTAGGGAGTTTATTTGACAAAAGCTGAGTTTATTTTCTTTTACTAAATGCGTGACAGTCCCCACTGCTAAGTTTTGTCCAGTCGTAGCCTAGTTTCATTTTGGAGGTTCTAGGGTAGCTGGAGGTGTTCTCCCCGGTGTTATGAAGTTTGTTGAAATGTTTCAGGATGACATGGTTAATCTCTTTGGTTAAATATGACCTCATGATGTTTTTGGTTATTTGCAATCACAGATTTAGTAGTTATATTTATCATACATGCATTGAATTGAATCTAAGACATTTTTGTATGGTTTTGACAACCTCAGTTTTTGTATAGCACCAAGCCTAAAAAAGGAAATAAGAAGGTACAGACTATGGGAGACGGCCCAGAAGTGGAAATCATAACAAAGGTGGAGATTATCTATGAAGATACTAAGGATTTCACTTGAGTCGAGCCATATTTTAGATGGGGTCAAATATATCAGATGATTAAGGACCAGGCTGTCCCAGATGCAGGCCTAAAAGATATACTGATATATGCAAACATAAAGAGGTTAGCTATCATGAAGGTGTCCACGCGTCCTAAAATATTCCCATGTGTCGAAGTAATCGGTTGGATTCTTCCAAGGGAGGATATAACTAAGATGATTCTATCAAACATTAGTAGAAAAATTTTTGCTACCTATAGCCCGGCATATGTAGCCCAAGTATGCAAGCTACCTACAACTCAGATATATTTGACAGAAAAGTGGTTAAAGGAGCTAGACTTGGATGTTTTTTACTGTGTGAGGAAAATTATGGTTCATGGGAAGTAGTTCCACACAAATCCTTCTGAGGAATATGAAGCTACAAACCTACGTACCCCATACTGGCTCCTAGCTTTGATGTTGAACTGTATTTTCGGCCGAGAAAATGGAATTTTTTTTAAGATAAGCTGGATACCATTGATTTTATTTGTAGCCACAAAGGGTACCATCTTCAATTGGGTTGACATAGTATCAAACAATTTATCATCATGTATAAGTGCAACACTTGGGGGTTTGACACAAAGGAATTCATATTTCTATATGATCTCTTTCCAGATTGATTACATTTTATGCACCCACCAGTTTCCAACACTAAATTGAAAATGGGATAAGACAAAGACCCCCTTATATTCTGCATACCAGCTTTTATGAGCACACAAATACTATAGTTTCTACAAGAGCATCTGTGAAGACTTCCTAATGCCGCTTTACAAGTATATATTCCTCACAGAATGCAATTACATGTATGAAACAACATTGGATATGGTGATAGACAATGGGCATTATTACCTCTCGGAGGAATGTATGTAGCTAAGAATGTTTGGGGGATCTAGAGCCCCTTCTTTGTTACCGAAGTATGCTATTGACTATGTTGTTCATAAAGAGGTGGTGAGGCAGCTCTACATAGACAAGATCAACAATTTCTTATTTGATCAGAAAAGGCTGTATATCCACCACTCCCATTCCACACAGGTAGTTATAAGTTTACCAAGGTGAAGAGTGCACCATAATTTGTGAAAGAATTAGAATACTTTCACTTTGGAGAAAAACGTTTTCATAGGAATGATTTAGAGAACAAGATTGTAAATTATTGTTCGTTAGTAGGAGTGCATTTTGAATACACAAATTACAGGGATAAAGATGAGGAGATATTCTGCAACGCATGAAACATGACCACCTTAAGCGGAAGATTCAAGAAGAAAATAACAACTATGGAAGGAAAAAGGAGTAGTAGTGGTAATGCTGAACAACAAAAGAAAGAAGAAGAAGCTGCAAAGAAAAGGGAAGAGGGAGCCCACAGATTGTCACATGAAGAAGAGCAACGATTATCAGAGGAGGCACAATGACAGAAGGAAGAAGAAGAGCAGAAGAGACAGGAAGAGGAATATCAGAAACTGTGGGAAGAGACTAAGAAAATAAAAAAGGAAGAAGCTGACCAAGAAAGAGAAGTAGCAGAAAAAGTAGCCGAGGAACTTAAGCGGAAGGAGGAGGAAGACCGGGATCATGAAAATATTGAATAGGAGTAGGCCCATGATAATCCCTTGGATTCATCCATCCAATCAAGTAGCATGACAACATAAGATCTAGCTCCCTCGGTAGAGTTTGGACTAATACCTTTCATCCCATCCTAGAACTAGACAGTAGATGACCTTAATACGATTTTCTTTGATAAAAAAAAGAAAAGGATTGTGATGAGAACCGAGAAAAGGATAGAAACTGGATACCAACCTATAGAGATTATGGTAACAGAAAAAATAGTTATACATGGGACTAATAAATATCCTAAACTCCTTGCGATGGTAGGTGTAGCATTAGCTCTCGCCAATGCAGATAATGTTGGAAAAATGGTTGATGATATCAAACAGTGTAAGGAGAAAATGTCCCAAATGAAGGAAACCATAAGGAAAGAAAGAGGAGAAGGGAAAAGCCTAAAAAGGAAGCATGATGATACTCTCAGAGAATTGGAGAGACTTAAAGAAACATATCAAATTTTGCAATCAGACAAAGATGCCTTAGTATTGTCAGTTAATATCACTGAAGGAGAGAAAAATGATCTTGAGAGAAAGATTCTAGAGTTAGAAAAGAAAAATGGCACAAGTGATAAAAGAGTTGAAGAATTAGAAATTCAGAACAGTTTGCTAGACAAGCAACTCAAGGCGACGAATGAAAAACAACTTGATATTTCTCATTTTTCGTAATCAAACATCTTTGCTGCAAAAGGAAATAAACCATATTTTATTGAAGTTGGTGGGGGAGATGTACAAAATTAAGCAGATTGAGGCTATATTGAAAGAGATAGCACACAACTCATTAGAGTTCAGAAAGAAGTTAGCAGACATGGCAGAACTTATGTGGAACCGACTAACATGGATAGGAGCTAATCCGACCTTCCCGGCAAACATGCCTCATAAAACTGTAGGAATTCTAAAGATGGAATTGGAAATGTTAAATTTCGGCTGCAAATAAGTAGTAAGGTTGACCACATCCATTGATAAAACTATGTAAAAGTGTGTCGAGTTATACAAAATAATGTCTTCAACTCGCAATCAATTCCAGGTTTTAGCAGGTATGCAGGATCAAGAATTCCTAGCCAGAGAGGAGCATTTAAAGAACCTGCAGGACATGTTGCAAACATTTGAAGAGAGCATAGCTAAGATCGAATGCGTCAGTGAGGAATCTATTGGAGTCTGGATTGTACAAGTTTTGGTACACAAGCATCTTTTGAGGAGTTATTAAGTCAGAAATCACCTAAAGTAAAAGAGATAGAATCCTTGTTGTCCAAGCATGAGATAGCTGAACGTGTGCTAGATCCAATTGAATATCAAATCATTAATGAAGTGGCTCAAGCATGCGATGTTTTTATTAAGACACCAACTGGCCCCACTTAGGATTTTGTTTTATTCACAAGTGGAGTATTTTTATCTAATATTTTGTATTTATTTCCTTTTTTCCTAGTGAGAACACTAGAAGACGGTTTTTTGTAAACAAAAAGTTAGGGAAGTCCAAAGGGCATGGACAACCAAAAGTATTTTTGTAAATGTATAAGTAAAGGTAGAGTAGAAGAGAAGAGGGACTTTTTCTAGCTCTTATATTCTGAAACTTTTTGTAAGGATAACTACTTCTTTTTATAATAAAGAGGACTGGAGTTTGCTGAAGAGAGGATTGCATGAGTTTCAAAGCATGTTGTGTAGATCGCTAAATAAAGAATTATTTCTGTTTTAGCATGCTGTACAATTTGTGAGATCGTTCTAAACCCACTAAACTATTTTTGTGTTATGAATTGTTTCATTTTATGTTATGAATCTTATGCAATGATGAATGATGAATGCTTTAACTTCACAGAGCTATCTTTGTGGTAATTTTCTGTTGTATTTATGTATTTAGAATTTATCAGCTATTTGTAGAATTCTATATGCAAACAAATGCAATACATCATTCATATTAGTATTAATCTTTCTCCTTGGGGATAGCTTAGAATAGATTTAGATTAGTTGTTCTTTGCTTTTGTAAAGTGACTGTAGGGCAAGAGCGGTAAGACGTAGGGAAGACCAGCACATATCTAGTGAGTTTCTTACCCACTATCACTTTCATTTAATCTAGGCACTTGCATATCATCCATAAAACATAAAATTACATAAACGATGGACCGGGACACAACCGGTAAAATAGATTTAAAATTTTCTTTAATTCTACGACAGCCAGGCCGCTAACTAGATGATTCTCAATACCAAATGATAAACGATCTAATTGGGAATAGTTATTTGGGAGAATCCCTACTGTCAATGCCTGACATTTTCCAGGCATCAACAGTTTTGGCATTAGGAGGAGGGCCTGAACCTACGATGCATGGTTGGTAGAGGAAATCCGTTTGCTTGAAACCATTTCGCTAGTGACAACCCTAAAACTAGTTTCTCTAAAGAACGAGTAAACCCAGAAACTACAGAACACCTTTACCAGGTTCCTTTTGAAGCATTTAATCATTTCAGGAGATACACAAGGTCGTATGCGAAACATATTGGGGGATTGCATACAATCCCTGAATTACCAAGAAGAGGAGCTTCTAGAAGAACACCCACTTACACAAAAGATTCAGTTTTGGTAGGGAATTTGGAAGAATTGGTGAATTTGTCCTTACAAGAAATTGTTCAACCACTCGATCAATTGGGGCCGAAATCCCCGTATTTTTCACCTTTGCAGTCACCTTCGAAATCTCCACCACAATATCCTCGTAGAATTATGGTTGGAAATGTACCCCTAAATGAAAATCAAGCCAATCCACCACCACCACAACCATATTGGAGGGACAGAACTCCACTCAACCTGGCTACTCCGCTGCATGATTTACCTCCCCATCCTGAAAAGTCATTACCTAAGTTTGATCCGGGAGAAGGAATTTCTATGGATGATCACTTACAGATTTTTTTCTTGGCTCTAGAGGTTTTAACGGTGGAGCATGAGGATGTAGTATGCATATTGTTTCCACATACTCTTAAAGCTAAAGCATTATCATGGTATTTCGGCTTACAGGAAAATTCAATCACAAACTGGGATACTTTTGAAAAATTATTTAAAAGCAAGTTTGGTCACCAAAGAACCATGGCTACTCTGATGAAATAATTAACTGCTCTAAAGATGGACAAAAAAGAGAAAGTGCATGATTTTATTCAAAGGTTTGCTACCCATTTAAACAATTTCAGCGCTGCCATAAAACCTATAGAAGAAACTTGGATGGAATATTTTACTTCAGTGCTTTCTCCTGATATAGCAATGTTTGTTAAGAGGTCAGTAAAACCTTCTTTGGTAGAAAATTATGAAGAGGCCAAGAAAATAGAGGTTGAAATTGAAAGTATAAACAAATAGACTAGAGAATCAGATTCAAGAACTTTTAGTAGTAAGAAACCTTTGTTGCTGACCAAACCTAAAGAAGAACGTTCAAGTGAATTATAAAATGTTGTTAAAATGGTACAAAAGCTATCCAACAAGATTGTTGATTTAGAAAAGGACAAAGAAGCAAGTTCATCTAGGAAGAAGTTTAAACCATTCTTCAAGAAAAGAGATGAAAAAATTCCACCCGACCCACCTATAAATAGTCCTTCTATTTTGAATTTTACTGAAGTTGGAATGGATAATTTTTCACTTTTCACCAAGAAGCCCATTCTGAATTTTTTTTTCGATAATGGATAAATTCTATGACTCTGGTTATGAACCAAATTTTAGACACTTAAATAAACGAGCCTGAAGTAAAAGAATAAAAGGTAAATCAACCAGAGGAACCACCTGAAACAACAATGGTACTGTGGGATAGTGCACCTCTATTGGGACTAGAAGAGGAATAAATTACTGGGGAAATACAACTTTCAGCAGTAAATGTCACAACAAGAAGTAAGGGACCCATAATAGATGAAAGTATATTACTACCCAAGATCAGGAAGATTCATGAAAGTATGGAGAAAATCAACAATAATGCTCGAAAACTGCCTATACCTGATTTAGTCATAACCAGGAAGAAAGCTCCTACAATCAAAAAACCTGTGAATGTTGCAGAAAGTAAGGTGGAAAGTATAAAACCTTTCCACTCTCAAGACATGCATAAAACTCACTTGTTTACAAGGCTTTTAGTTGCAATTGCTCAGAATTTTGACAATAAGGTGCAGGGATGGAGAACTCACCAGGCTGGCAAACTTACATACAAAACACATGCATATAAATGGCTAAATCCTGATGAGGATAGTTTTTTATAAATCAAATAACATTAATAAACCAATAGGATGATAGCTATCAACTTTTTAATCAATCTGAAAATGACCTAAATACACATTCAGGAATAAATACAGTAAAGAAAAAGATGCTGGCTAACATATCACAACAAAAGAGCTTATAGCATGAATAAGTAAAATGAGAAGCTTGAAAGAATTATTGGATCATAAATCCTTGAAGTTGAACCTTTATTATAAAATCAATCATGGGCTTTATAGCCTTCTACAAAAATGACAGATCCTAAAAATCCGTTCTGTTTACACAAAAAAATACTTGAAAGTGATAGTTTTCTCAGATTAGGGATTCAAACCGTTGCTAACTATTTGTCTATCTATTGTGAATATTTAGTTCACTGAGCGAACTTTTAATAACTGAAATAGTCGCTGATAATCACCACTGTTGGTTCAGTGTAAAATTGCTGCCAAAAACCAGTGTTTCGGCAGTTAACTTAAGTGACCTTTCTTGTTTAATCTGTCGAAGTTTTCTACCTTGTTGCCGTGGTCGCTGATCGAAAGCTCTGTCTTCTATCCTGTCGGCACCTTATACCAGAGCGCTACCACTGTTTCGAAGGTGAAATGAACTAATTTTATTGTTGTCAAAAGTCATTTAATGAAGGAATCAAGACATTAGTCCTCTATGCTGTTGATGGGAAGTCTTGTTATTCGCCGATGCACGGCATCAATTTTGTTTTATTTGTTTTCAAAACTTTATATTTTTAGCTGTCGATGATTTTGCTCTATCACTATCGGAGGTCAGTAGAAGTTTGAATCGAAGCTTTAGTTCTCTATGCTGCCACTGTTTCGAAGGTGAAACAAACTAATTTTATCACTATCAGAATGATTTTTGTCATTGATCGGAGGCCTTGTCCTTTGCCTTACCGCCACTATGGAGATGCCCAACTTTAAACTCATCGATCCATAGTCCTTAGTTCTTCCGATCACTAATGATTTCTATTGTGGCGGAACTTGTAGTCAGTCTGTCTCCCACCGTTGCGGTTCCTTAGTGAACTATTGTGTCGATGGTTAGTGTTTTCAAGTTCCGACGCTTTATTAAGCAATGGTTCCGATTTCTGATACGTGACTTCGGTGGCATTTAGTGCTTTATATCGCTGACATTGCGGAACCTTTCAGCTTTGCCTCACTAATACATAGTCCTTAGAACCTTTGATCACCGAATTTTTCATCTGATTGCGAAAGGCATAGTCCGTATGTCTGTCAGTGGCTAATGAGATGTTTTGATCATCTCCCGAGCCACCGAAAGCTACAACTTGTGAAATTTTCATAAAAAACCAGAGTCTTTCAAATTGTTAGTGATATTCATATCCCTCATTGCATTAATTAGATTCTTCATATTATCGAAATAAATTATTTTGGGAGATAACATCTGGCTCCTACTTGGGGATGGGAACCTCCCAGTGAGGTCTCAAGAACCCTAGACAAAAATGTCTTTCCCTAAAAGCAACTATGTAAATTAACACTATCCTTTTTTGTTCCATTGGGAATGGAGTTTATTCTAAAATCAAAACAACCTACTATCTACTAATTTACAATCATAAGGCCTCAGAGCCTCAAATAAAATAAAGCTTCAAGAACCACCCATTTACTGGGCCATCAAATACCTCTTCACCTTCCAGACTCTGCAATTTGAAGGTGTTATTCTTATGTACCTAGGCTATCATGAACGGGCCAATTCACAAAGAGTCGAACTTTCTATGTTTCCCATTGTCTTGTCTGATAGGATCCCACTTGAGGACCCAATCTTCGACCTGGAAGTTGTCTACCTTTGCTCTTTTGTCAAACATGCCCTTTATCCTTTGTTGATGAGCTTCTGATTTTCCTATAACTTGCCCCCTTATTTTTTGTAATTCTACCAAATCCATCATCCTTCTTACCATATCATTTGGTTCATTCTCCTCTTCCTGAGAGAAATTTGCCACTGGAAGGATGAGATATCTAGAAAAGATGGCCTCAGTGCCATAAACTAGTTTGAATGGAGAAGTCCCTATGGATATTTTGTCTATTACCCTATCATCCCATAAAGCAAACTTAAGCTTTGAATCCCAACTTTTTTTATTTGTCTCTAGCAGTTTTTTGATGATTTTGACTAAGCTTTTGTTGGATGACTTAGCCAGGCCATTTCCTTGTGGGTAATAGGATGTGGAGTGCACCAGTTGAATACCCATTGATTCACACATTTTAACTAATGCCCCAGCCTTAAAAGCTGGTGCATTATTAGTTACTAACCTTAATGGGCAACCAAACCTACTGAAAATGTTCTCATATAAAAATCTCATGATGACTTGATGAGTGGAATTTATGGTGGGTACTGCTTCTATCCATTTCGTAAAGTAGTCAATGGATACTAAGATCCATTTATGTTTTCCACTGGAAGATGGATTTATTTCACCTATGAAATCCAAACCCCATTGCTGGGAAGGCCCATTCACTGGAACAGGCCTAAGGGGCAAGGATTCGAGCTGCTGCTTCCCTATAAATATCTGACATTGGTCACAGGCCCTTACAAAAGTGCATACATTAGCAAAGAGGACTGGCCAATAGTATCCTGCTCTTAATATCTTGTGGGCTATGGTTTTCCAGTAGTGGTGGCCTCCACATGTACTGGAATGAAAGTGATGCATGACCTGCTCTGCTTCCTCTTTATCTAGACACCTTAACAAAATTCCAGACTGATCTCTCCAGTACAACAGTTTGTCAATTATGCAAAACTTAACAGATTTCAACTTGAGAGCTCGTGCTTGGTTAGGAGTGAGATCAGGGGAAACTTCTAATTTTAACAAAAATTGAATGATAACTGAGTACCACTCACATGAATATATGTTTTCAGCTACTGATGGACTGTTATTCTGATCTTGATTTACTTTTGTTTCAGCTACTACCATAGTCTACACCTTTGTTGATCTGACACATGTGAAATTTATTCCCATCAGTTCACAATTTTCTTTGGCCATGAGTTTGGAAAGACCTAATCCCTTTACCAGCTTGGTGGGTTTCACCTCTACATCAAACTCAATGAGTTTGGCGATCCACTTATCTCTCTTCCCATCAACTTCAGGATGAGTCAAAACATCCTTCACAGCAGTTGAAGGGACATATGCAATGACCTTTGCATGGAGAAAGTAGATTTTGAAAGTCTTCAAAGATTTTATGAGAGCATAAGCCTATTTCTCAATTGGGTCATATTTTAGCTCAACATCTCTCAGGGTTCTGCTGAAGAAAGCAATTGGATGGTCAAGACCTTCATTATTCTTTTGTAATATTATAGCTACCACTATGTCATAAGATGCAAAAGAGAAAATGTAAAATCCCTTGGTGTAGTCAATACTAATCAGGGTTGGCCCCCCCATGATGGATTTCTTAATGTCTTCAAAAGAGTTTCTTTCCTGGTCAGTCCATTTTATTTCTGTATCCCTTTTTAGCATGATTGTTATGTGCTTTACCATCTCAGAGAAATTAGGAATGAATCTCCTGACAAAGTTTATCTTGCCTAAAAAGGACTGAATGTCTCTTTTTGACCTTGGTATTGATAGCTGCTGAATTGCTTCCACCCTTACCGAATCGATCTTTACACCTTCAGCTGAGACTATGTGGCCTAGGAGCTTTCCTTCCTTGAGTGCAAACTAGGACTTCTTGGGGTTCAGTGATATTCCATACCTTCTACACTTCAGAAATACCTTCCTTAAATGATGCAAGTGGTCATGATGGCTGTGAGAGTAAACATTTAAGTCATCCAAATTTATCAACACAAATTTATCTTTTAGCTCTACAAACGCTAGGTCCATGGCTCTCTGAAAAGTAGCCCCAACATTCATTAGCCCAAATGGAATTTTAGCATACATGAAGGTGCCCCAGGGGGTGGTAAAGGTGGTCTTCTCTTGGTCATCAGGGTGCACAGAGACTTGGTTGTATCCAGAGAAGCCATCAAGGAAGGACATAACTCTAGCCCCCGAGACTTTCTGCAATAGGTGTTCCATCTTGAGCAGTGGATAGTTGTCCTTCTTGGAACACTTGTTCAGGTTTCTAAAATCCACACACAACCTGATTTCTCTATTTTTCTTTCTTACCACTACCAGGTTTGCAATCCACTTGCAATATCTAGGGGGAACTATGATCTTGGCTTTAAGGAGCTTGCGGATCTCTTTTTCAATCACTAGTAATAGGAGAGGAATGATGGGTCTTAGCTTCTGTTTGAAAGGAATGGTGTCCTTCTCCAAAGGAATTCTGTTTTGGATGATATTGGTGTCATAAGTTTTTAGGTCACTATACTCCTAGGAAAAGACATAAGAAAACTCTTTTATCAAGCTGCAAAATTCAGAATTCTGATCAGCATTCAACCCTGTGGAAATATTTATCAGTTTGGGATGACTTTGGCTGCCTATGTTTTGTTCTTGGATAGCAAGGTATAGCTCCTTTTTGGCAGGCTTGAGAGGGATGTCATTGTGATCAAACAGTTCTTCCAGTAGTACTAGACCTCGGGGTATGTAGTTGCTGGGCAATTGGACAATATTCTGCTCAGTCACATTATCTTTTAACTTGAGCTATTTGGATTCCTCCATGTTAAGGTTTTCCTGGTCTATGTGTATGTCAGAGAATTCATCTACTAACTGAAGGAATTTATTAAGCTCCTCATCATTCTCAAACACCCTTCAAAATTTTACATTGTCTAGCAGAGAGGGTCTGTACTTGACCTGAACATCATAGCTGAGCTTAAGGGGTAAAGGAGGAACAAACAGACTTGCAGAGATGGCCAGGGAATCAACCAGGTGATTCAAAGCCCTAGGGAAATATGATAGTTCAAAAAACATAAAGGAGTCTCTGAGTTTCCATACCTTGTCCCTGTAGGCCTTCAATCTGATATTTTTTGTCTGAAAAGCGTTGTTGACCTGTTGTATGATGTGGTCTGTGTCTCCAAAAATATTCATGCACATGATCCCCATCTCCTTGGCAGCTTTAAATCCTAGCAGCAAGGCTTCATATTCTGCTACGTTGTTAGTGGTTTTGAAATCAAGCTTATAAGATAAGTGAATGTTTTCCTTAGATGGGGAGAACAATACTACACCCGTGTCTATTGAGATTTGAGCGCTAGCCCCATTGAAATACATGGTCCAGATCACTATGGATACTTCTTCGGGCTGCTGAAGGGTGGGCTTAGTGAGCTGAACTGATGTCTGCTGATTATCATCTATTTGCAAAATGCAAGACCCAAAATCAGTGTCCACTGTGTAGATGGGGTTATTTACTGAGTGGCTCTCCTTGCTTATAATGTATGCTAGCTGATTTTCCCTGTACAGCCTCTTAGTCTCCCCTCCAAACATGGGGATGGTGGCATATGTGAGATCCATCTGAAGGGTGCCACCTAGTCTTTTTTTCCATGACCGAGACAGCAAGAGGCCAAATTTTGGAGGAATATCGACCACTACAATGTCCATCATTACGCTTTTCAAAGTTAGCTGTGTTAAGTTTACAGCAAGGTCTTTGATGAGGCCCAAGCACTTGACCTTATTGGAGTCAAAGGAGAATAAATCATGGTAGGGCTTGGTGATGTTGAGGCCAATCTCATCCATCACATCCTTTGGCATTAGGTTATGAGAGGCCCATGAATCCAGCAGACAGTTATGGAGGATTTTATCATGGACGTTCAAGGATATATAGAATGGTGGGTAGGAGTCCTTTAGGTCTTCGATCATGGGGCCCAGGGTTACAACAGGCTTGTCATCTTGCAGGTTCACAAAGTCAGTGTCAATGTGCACCTTGGGCTGAACGGAATTCAGAATGGAGGTTTTGAATGCATCATTCTTCATTAGCTCAATTAAAAGGAAGGGGATTTTCAATTTTTGAATTTCAGGCTCGAGGTTGAAGGAATAATGCAGACTATCTGGAAACCTTACCTCAGGAGCTGTAGGTTTGAGTTGGACTTGATCAGGTGTGGCTGAAGGTGATGGTTTATGCAATGCTTTGGATGGGACAACCACTTTCTTTGGTAAAACAACAACCTTTCTAGCTGATGCAGTAGGCTGCTTGACAGGTACAACATTCTTCTTGAGGGGAGAAACCATCCTAGACCTCAGTTTGTAACCTCCTTGACCATCATCCTGATAGACAACCTCTTCAGTGATCTGCTCATCAATCAGGGCTTCCTCATATTTTTCCTGTGTCAGAAAAGAATAGTCCACCTCATCCTCCATGCAGTGGATATTGTCTTCAGCTTCTCCTTCTTCTTCAATGAATTATGGATCTTATTCTAATACGACATTTTGAAATGGAGCTCTTATCCTCTGATCTTCCCCTTGATTTCTCTCCCTTCTGAGAATATAAACTGGGGGGTTTCCTCTTCTATAAGGAACAAAATTTGGGTTTCGAGGAGCAAATTCACTTGGCCATTTACCCCTCGTAGGTAGATGTCCTTGGTCCTTCAATTTAGACATTTCAGTAGTCAGGTTATCTAATAGTTTGATCATTTTGTCAATCTTGTTCTCTGATGCCGAAGCCCCACTATATTCTATTGGCTACTTTTTCTTGTCTATCTTCCCTTTTAACTTCTGAGATGCCAGAATGTTTGACTCTACTTCTAGGGTAGCATCTTGCATGAGTGATAAGGAAGCAAACCTCCTTTCTCTGAGAAGTAAGTAGAAGTCAGAGTCAAAGACATTTGCATAATTTATCCTAGCTGAGGTATCTGTGGGTTTAATTTTGGTAGGGATCTTTGTTAAATTTTCATATGCTTAGCTAAGACATCAATATTTCATTTCATTTTTCATAACAAAAGCATATAAATAGGATCACTGAAAGATAGACAAGCACAACCATACAAAAGGAACAAAAAGATTTATCCTGGGACAACCCTAAAGGGAAAAACCCAGCAAAATCTTCCTCAATATAGATGCCCCAAAAAGATAAAAGATAAAACCAGCAAGGAGATCAAAGCCTGATCCTCCTCCTTCTCCAGCTACTTCTCTTCTCCACTAATGAGCTACACAAGTGAGAGTGTGTCATAAATGAGGAGCACTACACCTCTATTTATATTCATCTGTTCACTTAAGTTAACTCATCTGTCATGTAGGCTCGAGTTAATCATGTAGGCTCTAGTTACACATGTAGGCTCAAGTAACCACACTGGGGTGCTAATGACCCACCTTTACAATTAGAGGGGACTGCCTCATGACTCTTATTAGTTCTTCCGATTAGGAGCATCGGGGTACAAAGTAATACAAGTGGTTCTCCCAGTAGGACCATCGAGGACCACAAAGAAATACATATAGAATATTCTTCAAAGATACAATATTTTAACACTCCCCCTTAACGAGAAGGGTATTCTATAACAACATCAACAACAACAATAATAGGAGAGAGATAGAGGACATCATCAACATCATCAGGGTGATACATCTATAAATCATTGGAAGCTTTTCAACATCATGTAGTCTTCATCTTCAATATTTAGTCTTCAACATCATCAGTACTTTGACCGCTTCGATTAGCAACATCTTCTTCAGTACTTTGACCTTTCGATTAGCAACATCATCTTCAACACTTTGACCTTTCGATCAGCAACATATTCTTCAGCACTTTGGCCTTTCGATCAGCAACAACATCATCATCATACTCTGATCTTTCGATTAGAAACATCATCAAAACATCAACATCATCATCATCATCACATTTTGATCTTTCAATCAGAATCATCATTATCATCAGCCTCTGATCTTTCGATCAGAAACATCATCAACCGAACATCATCATACTCTAACATCAACTCATCATCATATTCTGATCTTTCTATTAGTATGTCATCATCATCATATTTTGATAATTCGGCATCATCATCATTAGGATCTCATCATCATCACATTCTGATCTTTCGATTAGAAACATCATCATCATCATCGCATTCTGATCTTTCGATCAGAAAGCATCATCATCATCAGCAAAATCATAATCATAAGCAACTTCTAATATTCCGATCAGAAAACATCATCATCATCATATTCTGATCTTTCGATCAGAGAACAACATCATCAGCAACTTCTGATCTTTCGATTAGAGAAACATCATCATCATCATATTCTGATCTTTCGATCATAGAACATCATCATTGTCAGCAACAACATCATCATCATATTCTAATCTTTCAATTAGAGAATATCATCATCATCAACGACTTCTAATCTTTTGATTAGAGAAACATCATCATCATCATATTCTGATCTTTCAATCAGAGAACATCATCATCATCAGCAACAACATCATCATCATATTATGATCTTTCAATCAATACGTCATCATCATCATAAAAACATCAACATCATCAAAACATCAACATGATCCTTCCTTTCAGAATTACGGGATTTAGGTCTTTACGGAGTTACCAATGATCCTTCCTTTTGGAATTATGGGATTTAGGTCTTTACGGAGTTACTAACGATCCTTCCTTTCGAAATTACAGGATTTAGGTCTTTACGGAGTTACTAACGATCCTTCCTTTCAGAATTACGGGATCAACACATTTGTGGAACTCAGACAATCCTTCCTATTGGAATTACGGGATCAACACATCTGTGGAACTCAGAGAATCCTTCCTATTGGAATTACGGGATCAATTCAATGATCCTTCCTTTCGGAATTATAGGATTTAGGTCTTTACAGAGTTACTAATGATCCTTCCTTTTGGAATTACGGGATCAACACAGATGTGTAACTCAGACAATCCTTCCTATTGGAATTATGGGATCAACACATCTATGGAACTCAGACAATCCTTCCTATTGGAATTACATGATCAATTAAATGATCCTTCCTTTCGGAATTGCGGGATTTAGGTCTTTATGGAGTTACTAATGATCCTTCCTTTCAGAATTACAGGATCAACACATATGTGGAACTCAGACAATCCTTCCTCTAGGAATTACGGGATCAACACATGTTCTTGAGTACCGAAGTCATCGGATCTGTTCTGAACTGAATTTCAAGGATGATACAATCCTACCACTTTCATGAGGGCTGAGACCTCCGGTTACATTTTGAACCAAGGTTCAGGGATTATGCAATCCTACCACTTTCACGAGGGCCAAGACCTCCGGATACATTTTGAACCGAGGTTCAGGGATGATGCAATCCACCACTTTCATGGGTGCCAAGACCTCTGAATACATTTTGAACCAAATTTCAGGGATGATGAAATCCTACCACATTCATGGGGGCCGAGACCTTTGGATACATTTTGAACCGAATTTCAGGGATGATGCAATCCCACCACATTCAGGGGGGTCGAGACCTCTGGATACATTTTGAACCAAAGTTCAGGGATGATGCAATCCCACCACATTCACGCAGACTGAAGTCACCGGATCTATTTTGGATAGATTTCTCAAGATGATACAATCCCTCTTCATTCTCGAGGACCAAGGTCATCAGATCACTTTTGGACAGATGTCCCGGGATGATACAATCCCTCTTCATTCTCGAGGACCGAGGCCTCCAGATCACTTTAGGGCAAGTGCCCAGGGATGATACAATTCCATTGCAACATCACTACTCCCCCTTTCGAGGAAGGTCTTTTCGAACAACACCAAGCTTGTCTCGAAAGTGTTCGAACTTTACTCGAGACAGCGGCTTCATCAGTACATCATCATTCAAACCATCATCATCTACATCTTTAGTATAGAAATAAAGAATCATCATCATATGCATCTACAGTATGTAAATACTAAAACATAATCTGTATCTTTAGTGTGGGAATACTGAAACATAATCATCTACATCTTATCTCGTATGTAGAAATACCGAATTTTTATGTGTTACAATCGGAACACAGGGTTATCTATCATCACAAATCTGGTTATCACATAGAATCATTGTAGTATCCATATTCAGGTCAAAGAGACTTGATATCAGCTTCCAAATCCATATGACTTCACAACTTAGCAGAGCAATCTACTATGTATTTTGCTTCAGCCGTGCTACAAGAAACACTGGACTGTTTCCTGCTAAACCATGAACTCATAGCAGACCCCAAACAAAAGCATCTACCTAATGTGCTTTTCCTGTTTGAGATACTTCCAGCCCAATCTACATCTGTGTAGCCATACAATCTATACTCATGGCTACCATCATATTATAGACCAAATTCTATAGTCCCTTTCAGATATCTCATCACATGTTTTGCGGTTGCTAGGTGAACCCGTCTTGGTTGAACAAGATATTGACTTAAGGTGTTCACAACAAAAAAAATGTCTGGTCTGGAATTTGTTTAGTACATTAATGACCCAATGATCTGTCTGTAATGAGTCACATCCACTAACCCTGATGAGTCATCAACTAACAGCTTCAGGTTGGAGTCCATGGGTGTGGCCATGGATTTGCATTCCAACATATTGAATCTCTTCAATATCTCTACCACATACTTTCCTTGGTTGAGAAATATTTCTTCTTAACTTTGTCATATTTCCAGACCTAGGAAATAGTGCATTAACCCAAGGTCTTTCATCTCAAATTCTTCTGCTAGTTTCTTCTTGCTTTCCATGATCTATTTCTCTTCCCTGTCAAGAATAAGTCATCCACATATAATAACAGGATGACACGTTCATCTTCTACAACCTTGAGATGAAGGTTAGGATCAGCTTTACTCTTGGTAAAGCCCATAATTGACAGGAAACTATCTATCCTTCCATACCAAGCTCTGGGAGCTTGCTTCATGCCATATAGGGCCTTCTTCAACTTACATATATGAGTCCATCTGTCTTCAAATTCAAATCCTTTCAATGCAAAACTCTTCCCCAATCATACCATTAAGGAAGGACTGTCTTTAGTTCATCATGGAAGCAATTTCTAGTATTCTTTTATCATAACATCTTCCATGAGTTCATCTTGTCAGATCATCAACATATCCTAGTATTCTGCATTCAAATTTGAAGGTTGGAACCCAAAAGTATCAATCCATCAGGAGGCTGTCTATCATATCGTACCGTGTTGAACTCAGATATCTTCTGTAGTCACTCCCCCTGAAGTGGAGTATTATATTTCTTCTTCATTCTGTATAGGTGGTTCTATGCTTGATATATACTGGTCAATAGAGTATGTCATGTCATAGTCTATTTTTTCTGAGGAAAATCACGAACCTTGCTTTGTACACTTGTTCTTGTATATACATATGGAGGATAATACATACTTTCCTTTATGTCTCGAAATCATATGATATACATCATTCCCCATGATCAACTGTTATTCTTTTATCATAGCTTATTTCATAGCATTCTTTCTTCATCTTGAGTTATCTATCATACCCATGGTAGTCTTCATCCTTCGAGGTGGATCTACCGCTCTTTGAAGCTCTTTCTTCCATCATGGTGTCTCTAACCCTAGGAGCTTCAGATTCATGTTTATTGAATTGTCATCACTTGTTCTTTGGAACAAGTCTCATCCTTCTTTTCTTGTAAGAGGTTGTACAGGACCTTTCCTACAATTCAAATGCACCAGTTGCATGGTTAGAACTATTTCATAAATCATATGCATAACGACAAATTATTATGCATTATGCAACTATTTAGCCAATACAACATTCATCCATATCTCACAGAAACTTTCTCGACTAATCCAATATGTCAGCAAAGAGGTTTGATAAGTAGCAATGGAGAGTTGTATAGCACCATGAGATACTTACCCATCACATGCATATTAGTAGAATACAGTCATTAATGCAAAAAATCTATCATGCATAACACATCAACTGAATATAATCAAATGTAAAACAATATCATGAAATGACAATTGAATACTTATCTTTTATTTGTTTCTTGGGTAGAATCCATCTTGATCGTTCTCCTTTATCATCATTTCTTATCCAAATGATAATATGGATAAGAGGCTCGTCAAGAATTGAGTTCTTCATATTCCTCATCGCTTGAGGGATCTTCTTTGAATGGTGATAGCTTGATCTTCAATTTGCTCCCATATTTCTTCTTCTCTTCTAATGAGACAAGCTTCTTCTTCTTCCCAAAGTCAACTGAAAGTAATCACTTTCTTCTGGAACACATTCCTTCCATGAATGAATCCCATGATCATGGGAGGCCATTCAAGGTGGCTATCACCACTTCTGCATTCTTTGCTTCTTCTTCTATTGCTTCAAGATGTTATGCATTCTGGATCTTCACATTCTTCAACTGTTTTCTCAAATCCATCTTCTGAATTATGTACTTATCTTCAAATAGCTTGATCAAAAAATCAAACATCTTCGGTGTCTTTAGGGAAGACACTTGTGGTACAAGTTGATCCATGATTGAATCAATAGTGATCTTCTTGGCCTTGATCAAGTTCTTCTTGTGTAAGGCTTTGAGGCTCATCTCCCTCTAGAACTGGAACCTCTCTACTCATGTAGGTGTCCAATTCATTTTCTTCAGAAAGATCAAATACTTTCATGCTTGGAAGTTTTAAACTTCACCAAGCTTATCATCAAGCTGATGTGATAGATCACTTTGAAATGAGAACCTCAAATGCAAATAGCAAAAGATTAGATCTTACCGATTTGAGGTGTCCGTCCTGCTTCCGGAGCTGGCTAATCTAGGGTTTGTCAAAGAAACCCTAATTTTCAAAACTTGGAATATTTCAGATCTGATTTGATAGAAAGATAGATCTCTTCAAATGGAGCTATACAATGTACTCCTTTTCTGAAAACAGTGGAGGGAAGCTCCTGGAACAGGAAGCCCTAGTTTTCCAATTTCTTCTGCAGAAATGCCTGTTACTATTTCTGTGATATCTCCGACATTACGACTCCTCTATGTATGAAATTTTGCACTGAGGTAACCGATAATGTCCCTGATCCAACACCATATTTTTGATCAGAGTTAGTTTCACCAATTTGGATTTAGGATCATTTTACCAAGGTGACCTGTTACAGGACTGTTCAGAATAGTGAAGTTGTATGGAATGCCACGTGTCACTAGTTCATCTTCAGGTTCTTAAATTTGGAACATAGAAATTAAAGTCCATTATGTTTCTATAAAATCTTTAGGAATTCCATTTGGACCTCTGTATCCCAATCTATATCAATTTTCCCTAGGTGTCCCGTTTAGGGATGAATTCTGGAAGAGGATGGAACCCTAGCTTGGAGGGATCATATCTCCTAGAATACAGCGAATCGGAGGATGAAGTTTGGAAAAAGTGTTCATCAGGATTTTATATTCGGTCTTTGAAATTTTCATCTCTTGAACCTTCGCCAATATTGGGATATAGCGAATATACCAAAACTTAGCAGTTTTAGTATTTAGGGTTTTTCTAGCTCCGGGTCAAACTAGGGTTTGAGTTTCCCGGAGTTTCACCCAACCAAAAATATTGATCCAGGTCTCTAAAATTCGATTTTGATGAGGAGAGAAATCCTATGCTAGGATCACTCAAAAATTCTTCTTCTGCAAGAAGCTCTAATTTCGCACACGGAAAATTGAAAATGCTCGGAATCGAATTCCGCTTCGACAGAAAGATGCGCCTTTCAATGGAGAGTCAGCCTAGCCTTATTTTGCTGATCGATTGTGGAGAGAGAACCAAAAAGTAAGAAGCCCTAGATTTTGTAGTTGCACAGTGTCTTATTTTTAGGGTGGCTCTGATACCATGTTAGATTTTCATATGCTTAGCTAAGACATCAGTATTTCATTTCATTTTTCATAAAAAAAGCATATAAACAGGATCATTGAAAGATAGACAAGCACAACCATACAAAAGGAACACAAAGATTTATCCTGGGAAAACCCTAAAGGGAAAAACCCAGCAAAATATTCCTCAATATAGATGCCCCAAAAAGATAAAAGATAAAACTAGCAAGGAGATCAAAGCCTGATCCTCCTCCTTCTCCAGCTACTTCTCTTCTCCACTAATGAGCTACACAAGTGAGAATGTGTGTCATAAATGAGGAGCACTACACCTCTATTTATATTCATCCGTTCACTTAATTTAACTCATCTGTCATGTAGGCTTGAGTTAATCATGTAGGCTCGAGTTACACATGTAGGCTCAAGTAACCACACTGGGGTGCTAATGACCCACCTTTACAATTAGAGGGGACTGCCTCATGACTCTTATTAGTTCTTTCGATTAGGAGCATCGGGGTACAAAGTAATACAAGTGGTTCTCCTGGTAGGACCATTGGGGACCAGAAAGAGATACATATAGAATATTATTCAAAGTTACAATATTTCAACAATCTTGCTGTACATATTGTTGAATCTCTTGGTAAAGTTGGAGACAGACTCCCCATTTTCTCTTTTCAGGTTGTTGAATTCTGTGATATAGTAGAGGTGGTCCCTCCTTTCTCCCCAATGCTTTAGGAAAATGTCATCTAGGGCCTCTATGCCTGCCACTAATCTGGCAGGCAGTTCCTTAAACCAATTCCTAGCCTGGCCATCTAGGATTTGTACAAAAACCCTAGTCCATATATCTTCTTGTTCTATGTTAATATTTTCAGCATAGCTGTAAAAAGCCTCTAGATGTTCTTCAGCAGTGAAATCCCCTTTCCCTGTAAACTTAGGCTTATAGTTGAGATAATACCTAGTAGGCATGGCTATGAGAGGATTTGGAAGAATTAAGGGCACATACCTAGCTACCAGGATCCTTTCCATCTTGGTCAATTGAGGGGCATCCATATTGGAAATGGGTATGAACAAGGTTGTGGAAGGCAGGACTAATGAAGATACTTGCAGCAGTGCTTGAAGATGCCCAACCCCTATATTTTTCTAATGTATCTAAAAATTCTTGGGAATTAAGAGTTTCAACAGAAGAAATAATAACAGAAATATTTCTTGAAATACCTATTTTAGCTTTTTGTGCAGTACTGCTTGGATTCTTAATAAAGCCCTAGATTTCCTCAAAGTTTCTTTTGGATCTGAAATGGGTGTTGCTGGTGGCCCCTTTGGGTTTGCTCTGGTACTTGGTCTTCTTGAAGCCACCTTATATCAATGGAATTGCCAGATAGATGATTACAACCATAATAATATCCAAGCTTTGTCTATCATCAAAGCATGGATCTATGTCGTCTCCCAGGAAAGTTGAGCTTCAATCTCCTCTCCCCAGCAACGACGCCAGTTTGTTATCACTCCATGAAACTCCTCTAGGTTGTAGCTCGAGGATGCCTTGTAACTTAAATTTTTTTTAGGGTTTTCTGATATGGATTAAGTCAATTGACCTATATAACCTTTGCACTCTCAATACATGCATAAAACTCACTCGTTTACAAGGCTTTTAGTTGCAATTGCTTAGAAGTTCGACAATAAGGTGCAGGGATGGAGAACTCACCAGGCTGGCAGACTTACATACAAAACACATGCATATAAATGGCTAAATCCTGATGAGGATGGTATTTATAAATAAAATGGAATTAATAAACCAATAGGATGACAACTATCATCTTTTTAATCAATCTGAAAATGACCTAAATACACATTCAGGCATAAATACAGTAAAGAAAGAGATGATGGCTGGACAGATCACAACAAAAGAGCTTATATCATGAATAAGTAAAATGAGAAGCTTGAAAGCATTATTGGCTCATAAATCCCTGAAGTTGAACCTTTATTATAAAATCAATCATGGGCTTTATATCCTTCTACAAAAATGACAGATCTTGAAAATTTGATCTGTTTACACAAAAAAATGCTTGAAAGTGATAGTTTTCTCAGATTAGGGCTTCAAACCCTTGCTAACTATTTGTCTATCTATTGTGAAGATATAATTCACTGAGTGAACTTTTAATAATAGAAGTAGTTGCTGATAATCACCACTGCTGGTTCAGTGTAAAATTGCCACCAAAAAACCAGTGTTTTGGCGGTTAACTTAAGTGACCTTTCTTGTTTAATCCATCGAAGTTTTCTACCTTGTTGCTGCGGTCACTGATCGGAAGCTCTGTCTTCTAGCCCATTGACACCTTAGACTGGAATGCTACCGTTGTTTTAGAGGTGAAATGAACTAATTTTATCGATGTCGAAAGTCGTTTGACGAAGAAATCGGGACATTAGTCCTCTATGCCGTCGATGGGCAGTCTTGTTATTCGCCGATGCGTGACATCACCTTTTTTTTATTTGTTTTCAAAACTTTATATTTTTAGCTGTTGATGATTTTTATCTATCGCTATCGAATGTCAATAGAATTTTGAAACGGAGCTTTAATTCTCTATGTCGCCACTATTTCAGAGGTGAAACAAACTAATTTTATCACTATTGGAATGATTTTTGTCATTGATCGAAGGCCTTGTCTGTTGCCTTACCGCCACTGCGGAGATGCTTAGCTTTAAACTCGCCGATCCATAGTCCTTATTTCTTCCGATCG
This sequence comes from Pseudotsuga menziesii, assembly GCA_001517045.1. NCBI lineage: Eukaryota > Viridiplantae > Streptophyta > Pinopsida > Pinales > Pinaceae > Pseudotsuga > Pseudotsuga menziesii. The sequence continues at coordinate 30,163 of LPNX010505434.1, forward strand.
CCGACGATTTTCTATTGTGGCGGAACCCGTAGTCAGTCTGTGTCCCGCTGTTGTGGCTCCTTAGTGAACTATTGTGCCGATGGTTAAGTTTTTCAAGTTCTGATGCTTTATTAAGCAGTGGTTCCGATTTTTGATACATGAATTTGGTGGCATTTAGTGCTTTATATCACAGACATTGTAGAACCTTTCAGCTTTGCCTCATTGATACATAGTTCTTAGAACCTTTGATCTACGAAGTTTTCATCTAATTGCAGAAGCCATAGTCTGTATGTCTGTTAGTGGCTAATGAGATGTTTTGATCCTCTCCCAAGCCACTGAAAGCTACAACTTGTGAAATTTTCATTAAAAACAGAGGCTTTCAAAATGTCAGTGATATTCATATCCCTCATTAAGTGAATTAGATTCTTCATACTATTGAAATAAATAATTTTGGGAGATACCAGCCAGGGCCTTGGAAACTAAGGCCATAGGTCACCCTGTACAATAAAGTAACTAAAAAAATGCTCAAGAATAAATCTAAGTGAGTAAAAGAGGGACCCCCCCCTCAACATGAACACTGAAAGTAGTCTGATCACCTCACCCCCAACAGTGAATGGAGGTAAGTGAACTTCTTTTTTGAAAATCTCTTGGTGAAGATGTCTGTAATATGCTCATCAGTCAGGAAGTATTCCAGAATGATGGTCCTGTCATGCACTAACTCTCTGATGTAGTGCATGTGTATCTCTACATGCTTGGTCCTCTGCCTGGTAACTGGATCTATAGATATCTAATTACTCTTTGGTTAATGAAAAGGGTTCACAGCTGCAAGCCATTTTTGCATTGTTTCATTCTTCAATAACTGAGTAAATTGTGTGATCTATCTTGTGATTTGTTAGACAACAAACAATCAAGACAAGAGAGCACAATACATGCTCTTTGGAAATCAGACTGGGTTCTCCTTGGATCATCTGGATTTCCAATGTTATCTCCTACGGAGGAGAGTGTTTGTCGGGCCCAAGTTGGCAGATGATTTTGTACTTCGAGTTTTGATTCAATATATGATGTTTGCTGTTCACTAATATAAAAAATCAGAGGATCCAAATCAGGGTCATCACCTCCAATTACATCATCCAAATATTTAGCAGAATAGGAAGGAAATTCAATAGTTTTCTCCTTCACTAGTTCTACCTCCTGAAGAGGCTCATCGAACTTGACACTTCTTTCAGTGATGATCTATTTTGTTTTGATATCTATCAGCTTAACACATTTAGATTCATCAGGATATCTGATAAACATACATTCGATGCTTTGCAGTTACAAATCCCTCCTTTTATCAATTGAAATTTGGGCCCATGTAGTGGACCCAAACACCCTCAGGTTCAACACATCCGGCCTGTGTCCGAAATATGCTTTGAAAGGGGTCTTCCCTTTCACAGATGAGTGTGTTATACAAAAATCCTATTACCACCATGTGATAAGACATTTTACATACCTACTTTCCTTGAATCCCAGCTCTTGGAGTGGAAACCCATACTAAATGTCTATCTTTCATGAAAATTCCCAGCACCGTGCTTACCTTGTTAGCTAGAAGCAGTACCTTCTTCACACTGCCTATCCCTTGTTATCCACAAGCGGTACCACCACTTATGGTGCTTAGTCCATAAGCATTTCTTACCAAAACCACTATTTCATTGAAGGAGAAACATGGTACCCTGGGTAAAAAGGGAAAAAGAGAAGTTTCTGAAGGCTTCTAGATGATAAGCCTCGTCTCCTCCCTTATCCATACTATTGTGGGTTAGTTGAGCTCGAGATCCCTCATCCTAGGATCTTAAAGGCCACCTCACCCACTTATTTCTCAACCATCCCTATCCATTTAGCCTTATAAATACAAGCTTATGGCCACGGTTGAGGGGGAGAACTCTTAAGGTATTGTTATGTTGTTGGATTGATCACTTGGTCCATACCATTGGAGAGCATAGAGAGAGCTAGATTCGGATTTTACGGGGATGAGAATGCTTGGTTTCATGGATATGCATGTCAACAGTAAGGCTTGGTTGTAAAATTATTCATATTTCTATATTAATGCAAGTTGATCTCTGTCCCACATATATTGTTGTTGTTCAATTTCACAAGTATGTTGTTAGATTCCTTAGTCACTAACACATTGTTAGTTTTTCAACATTTAAGCTAGAATTATGTTAGGATCTTTTCACTGAGAGAATAACAAGCACAGCAATAACATAAGCACATCACAAGAGACAAGAGACACAAACAGTTTTGATCAGGGAAACCATAAATGGAGAAAAACCTGCAACTTCCTCTAAGATAGTATCACCACAAGATGTAAAACCCCAAAGCAGAAAGATGCATTCCAACAACAGTAGTCTTCTTGTCCCAGTATATTTCCTTCTCCACTAGTACGCCACACTTGAGAGAGAAAGTGATGTAATTCATAAGTGATAAATAGAGAGACTCTCACTCTCTATTTATATTCTTCTGTTCACTTGAATTGCATTTTCACACGTAGGCTCAACCTAACAATTACTACTCAAGCCTACACCTTAATTAGTGTATAATAACTCAAGTGCCCCGAAAATGTGGGGACTTACCTAATGACTTGATATGACTTGTTTACATTATTAATCTTCCCGATCGAAACATCGAGGCATGATCACACGACTCAAATACATAATAGAAACATCCTGGAATAAACATCAGGTTACAATACATAAGATACATAGAAGAATACATTCCGAAGTTACATATACATCAACACTCCCTCTTAACTAGGAAGGTATTCTTTTGAGACGATTTTCAGCACTGGTCTTCTTCTCTGTATCAACTGGAACATCTTCATCTTCAAGTCATCTTCATATTCAAGTTATCTGGATCTGGATCATCTCTCGATCTGGATCGTCATAGAACTGGATCTGGATCATCACTTGATCTGGATCTGGATCTGGATCATCACTCGATCTGGATCATCATCACTGGACTAGATCTGGATCATCACTCGATCTGGATCATCTCTCGATCTGGATCATCACTGCTGGATCTGGATCATCACTCGATCTGGATCTCCTGGAGTCATCATAACTGGATCTAGATCATAGCTTGATCTGGATCTCCTATGGTCATCATCATGTGTGTACTATCTCTTCATAGGAAGTTCTACAGAGCCAGCCCTTTTTCATGCTGGTTGTAGGCCTAGCCACCAGGTAGGTCTTCGCCCAGCACTTACAACTGACCTACTCATCAGAAAGGCACGCACAACACTTACATCTGATCATGTAGTAAACTACAATCACATCAGAAAGGCCTAGCACTCACATTCACCAGCATGATAGGACATCACATCACTAACATCTGTGAAATGGATCTGCACTTATATCTGACCTACTCGTCAGAATGGCACATCCATCTAGACAGGAACACATCCTATCACAGTGATGGAAGACTCCCATCTAGACAAGAACACATCCTATCATAGTGATGAGAGATTTCAGCACTTACATCTGACCTACTAGTCAGAAAGGCACATCCATCCAGACAGGAACACATCCTATCACAGTGATGGAATACTCCCATCCAGACAAGAACACATCCTATCATAGTGATGAGATATTTTAGCACTTACATCTGACCTACTCGTCAGAAAGGCACATCCATCCAGACAGGAACACATCCTATCACAGTGATGGAAGACTCCCATCTAGACAAGAACACATCCTATCACAGTGATGAGATATTTCAGCACTTACATCTGACCTACTCATCAGAAGGGCATGCACTCACATCTGACCTGGTAGGAACTGAATCCTACACCCTCATCAGAATGGCCCCCAGTCCCAGACTGAGCTACCTGGTAACTGACCAGGCGCCTCCACTCTCCCGGAGAGTGGCAGTTTCCCTTACATCTGTCATACTCGACAGAATGGCTAGCACTCACATCTGTCATGGGAGGAACTTAATCCTTTAGCCATGACCAGAATGACTCAGCCCTTACATCTGACCTACTCGTCAGAATGGCTCTCTCAGTCCCTGACTGAGTGTTCCTGGTAACTGACCAGGTGCCTCCATTCCCAGAATGGCAGTCAGCACTCATATCTGACATGGAAGGAACTGAATCCTCTCACCATGAAAGAATGGCTCAGCCCTTACATCTGACCTGCTCATCAGAATGGATTTGGATCTCTAGCACTCATATCTGACATGGAAGGAACTGAATCCTCTCACCATGATAGAATGGCTCAGCCCTTACAACTAACCATGGAAGGAACCAATCCTCTCACCATGTCAGAATGGCTATGGGTCTCATCACTTTCTCTTGGAAGGAACCTCGATCTGGAGAACACCAAGTCTCTCTCTGAAGTACTCAAACTTCAGCCTAGACAATGGCTTCGTCAATACATCAACTATATGTTCCTCCATCGCAACATATAGGAGCTTCATTGCTCCTCTCTGCACCATATCCCTGATATAGTGATACTTGATCTCGATATGCTTCGACTTGTCATGGAACACTGGATTCTCTGACAACTTTACACAACTCTAGTTGTCACAATGTATACAAGTAGCATCCAATTGGAGATCAAATATATCAGACAATAGCTTCCGCAGCCATACTGCCTCACAACTAGCTGAACAAGCTGCGACATACTCTGCTTCAGTTGTACTCAATGCCACATAGGATTTCTTCCTACTAAACCAAGAGATCACACCTGATCCCATACTGAAGCAACATCCTGAAGTACTCTTCCTATCGATGGCACTACCTGCCCAATCTGAATCAACATAACCCTCCAGGTTAATCTTCTGATTCACATCGTACTTGAGCCCATTTTCACAGCAAGGAAAGTATCTAGTCTCAGGTACATCAAGGACCCAATCATCTGTTGATACATCGTAGCATCAACCATCTTTGATGAAGCATCACTTAATAGCTTCATGTTCGATGCCATAGGTGTGGTCATGCAGTCCATCATCCTGAACCTCTTCAGGATCTCTACTACATACTTCCTTTGTCCAAGGAAGATTCCATCTGCACTCTGCCACACCTGCATACCTAGAATATTAGTGCATCGACACATAACAGGAGTATCATTGGTCTTCCATCTTCAACCTTGAAGCAAAGTTTGGAATCCTCTTTACTCTTAGTAAATCCTAGAGTCATCAGTAATCTTCCCATCCTGTCATACCATGTCAAACCTCAATATATTCTATAGTCACTCCCTCTGAAGCGGAGCATCATACTCCCTTTGTCTTTTGTGCTCTATGCACTGAAAACATTGTATACTAGAGTGAAAAGTAGCTTCCTATGCTACTAATATTCAATGTATCCATCTAGTGTATAGACTTGCATCTTCAACCTTGTAGAAAAGGTTAATATCTTCATCAGGCTCATCATGTATGTGTTTAAGCTCTTACTAGCTGCAAATGTCTCTTCGTAGTCTAGGCCTTCTTTTTGTGAGAATCCTCGTGCTATGAATATTTCTTTGTATCCCAGGATGTTTCCATCTACTACATGATGGAACTATGAACTTCTCTTCAGGTCTCGATACTGCGCCCTGGAATCATTCTTCTTGAACTGGTCTTCCCTTTCTTCTTGGTGGCTGGAAGGTTCTGCATCAATGATGTCACTGCACTCGTCACATTATTCTTCATTTTGAAATGTCGTTACTTGCTCTTCAGAACAAGTCTTCATTCTTCTTTACTTGTATGTGATCTTTCCTACAAGTTAAATGCAATCGTATGGTTAGAACATTTCATAAGGAATATTCATACTGGCAAATACTTATGCATAAATATATGATCATGCAACTACTTTAGCCAATACAACATTCATCCATATCTCACTGAAACTTTCTAGATGCCTTCCATCTCTACCAGGACAACATTGATATTGTGCACTAATCCAATATGTCAGCAAAGAGGTTTCATTCTAGATAAGTAGCAATGGAGAATTTGTATAGCACCATGAGCTACTTACCCATCACATGCATATTAGTAGTATACTGTCATTAATGCTCACATCCTATCATGCATGATACATCAACTAAATATAAACAAATGCATAACAAAACAATATTATGAAATGACAATTGAATACTTATCTTTATTTGTTTCGTGGGTATACTCCTTCTTGAGCCTTCAGCTTCATCGTCTTCTTCATTCATGATAGCATCATTTCTTATCCAAATGCTAAGGTGGATAAGAAGTTCTTCAAGAGTTGAGTTCTTCATATTCCTCATTGCTTGAGGGATCTTCTTTGGATGGTGAGAGCTTGATCTTCAATTGCTCCCATCTTCTCTTCAAATAGCTTGAAAATCTAGAAGACCTTCAACAACTTTGCTTGCAATAGGTAGTTCTCTGTAATGCACATGTGCAAGCCTTCTATGCCAAAGCTCATTTGGTTCTACTGAATCATGGATCAAGGCTTGTTCTGGATGGCCCTTCAATTTGTACAAGCCTCCTTCTTGTTCTCCAAACACTACCGCATCATCGATAGTCTTTCCTTGAGTCCCGTCATATGTTTGGAAGCCCCACTGTCTATGAGTCAATCATCACTTCCATGAGTAATGTTACCGATTTGAGGTGTCCGTCCTTGTCCCGGAGTTTGCTGATCTAGGGTTTGTCATAGAAACCCTAATTTTCAAAACTTGGAATCTTTCAGATATGATTGGAAAAACAGATATATCTCTTCAAATGGAGCTGTCCAATGTACTCCTTTTTTGAAAACAGTGGAGGGAAGCTCCCAGAACAGGAAGCCCTAATTTTCTGATTTCTTCTGCAGAAATGCCTGTTACTGTTTCTATGATATCTCCGAACTTAATAATCCTCTGTGTTTGAAATTTCATACTGAGGTAACCTCGCATGTCCCTGATCCAACACCATAGGTTTCATCAGAATTGGTTTCACCATTTGGGATTTATTATCCTTTTCCCAAGGTGACCTGTTACAGAACTGTTAAGAACATCGAAGTTGTATGGCATGCCACGTGTCACTGGTTCATCTTCTGAGTCTAATATTCGGACCACCAAAATTAAATTCTGTGATATTTCTTTAACATCTTCATAAATTCCATTTGGACCTCTGTAGCCCAAGATATTTCAATTCTCCCCAGGTGTCCTGTTTATGGATGATTTCTGGAAGAGGCTAGAACCCTAACTGTGAGAGCTCTTATCTCCCAGAATATAGCGAATCTGAGGTTTATTTTTGGAGACAGTGTTCATTAGTATTTTATCTTTGGCCCATGTAATTTTCAGCTTCTGAGACTTTACCAATATTTGAATATAGCGACTGTACCACAACTTAGCAGTTTTAGTATTTAGGGTTTCTCCTAGCTCAGGGTCAAACTAGGGTTTGACTTTCCTGGAGTTTCACCCAACCAAATTTCTTGATCCAGGTCTCTAAACTTCAGTTTTGATGAGTAGAACAATTCTATGCTAGTCTCACTCAAAAATTCCTCTTCTGTAGAAAGCCCTAATTTCCACATTGAAACTGAAAATGCTTGAAATTGAATTCCGCATCGACAGAAAGATGCACCCTTTAATGGAGAGTCATCCTAGCATACTTTTGCTGAAAATCTATGGAGGAAGATCCACAAAATAGGAAGCCCTATTTCCTGTAGCTGCACAATGTCTTCTTCTTAGGTTAGCTCTGATACCATGTTAGTTTTTCAACATTTAAGCTAGCATTATGTTAGGATCTTTTCACTGAGAGAATAACAAGCACATCAATAACATAAGCACATCACAAGAGACAAGAGACACAAAGAGTTTTGATCGGGGAAACCATAAATGGAGAAAACCCCGCAACTTCCTCTAAGATAGTATCACCACAAGATGTAAAACCCCAAAGCAGAAAGATGCATTCCAACAGCAATAGTCTTCTTGTCCCAGTATATTTCCTTCTCCACTAGTGCGCCCCACACTTGAGAGAGCAAGTGATGTAATTCATAAGTGATAAATAGAGAGACTCTCACTCTCTATTTATATTCTTCTGTTCACTTGAATTTCATTTTCACACATAGGCTCAACCTAACAATTACTACTCAAGCCTACACCTTAATTAGTGTATAATAACTCAAGTGCCCCGAAACTGTGGGGACTTACCTAATGACTTGATATGAATTGTTTACATTATTAATCTTCCCGATCGGAACATCGGGGCATGATCACATGACTCAAATACATAATAGAAACATCCTGGAATAAATATCAGGTTACAATACATAAGATACATAGAAGAATACATTCCAAAGTTACATATACATCAACACACATATCAGTGAATTATATTCTGTCTTTCTTGATCTATTTGCGTGTTGAAGCTTATTACAGCTACACAGGGTAACGATCGAAGCATTGCATTCTAGGTATCTATGGCGTCTAGGGAGAGTCTTCAACCTCTGTCCTCTATTTGTTCTGGATCTGAACCATTCAGACTAGTGGAACACCTTACTATCCATAGGAGGTGAAATTTTCCAGCTAACAAATATGGCAACTCCACTGGGGACCTATCCATCACTGCTTTGATGGGGATCTTCTTCCCCGATGTACCTGTCCCTGGTGCATAGTGTCGATTTATAATCTCTCTAGTAGTAATGTCCCCACCACAGGAGCCTGTCACTGAGATGGGGGCACCCCGTCTCGAGAGACCCGTTAAGAAGTAGATATCCTCTACTTCCATCGTACGGATATGGGCCCCCACCTCGAAATACTGCTGCTCTGGATTCCACATCCACAGTATATGTTCCAGTAACTGCTCGTGTGACACCATGCTTGGGGTCCAGAAGAACTTCAGCAGCCCACAGTCCTGTAATGCGGCAATACAACCCATATTTCTCTCAGTAGCAACATCCTCATTGTCATGTGTTCTTTCTTTCCATATCACCATGTTTTGAGCAACCTAGATCTGCCAAAAATAATAATGGCATGCATTAGAGTCTTCCCAAATTATTAAAAATCAAAGGAATGAACTTATATTTCCCATTCTATTAGTTTAACTTATCCACGGTCGGCACCGCCTGTGCACTATTGGAGATAGGCAGTGGCACCGCCTATCCACTGTGTTATTGGCATGGTTCTTGGGTGGTACCGCGTATCCCGCAAGGGGTAGCCACGGTGCCCACATTTTGGGTTTTAGGGCTTTCCATATGAGCCCAAATCCCTACCAAATCTCAAAATAAGTACTATGAAATGAAAGATATAGGTATTAGCTATTACCTGCAACTGATGATGGTGAAAATGGATGGTGGAAACTCCTGGTATCAACTGCGGAAGATCTGGCTAAGAAAATGCTCCAAGTGCTCTCTGCTAGAGGTAAATAGTGAAATGATTTGATTTTTTACTATTTGCTTAACTTATATAGGCATTTTTGGGTTCGACTTACTATAGTTTTGATATAAAATCATGTTTTAGGCAAAAATTATCTGTCGTAATCCCTTAATGCTAGTTTTAAATGCATTTAACACTTGTTTCTGAGGCTATTGCAGTATAGGAAACTCTAGCAAAAAATCTTTGAAATTTTGTTTATGGATTTTTCGTACTTTCATAAAATGGAAAAGGTCATTGAGCGTTTATTTATGACACTTTGTCATGCTCGTTAAAATCTAGTATCAAAGGTCCGAGTCCATTTCAAGTTTCTTTACAGGCTTGTAAAAATCAACATTTTGTAAATAAGTGTCATGGAGTCTTCTTTTCACATCTTTTTTCAGACTCCTTAAACGTGAAAATATCGTCGAGTCTGTTTCCAAATCTTTCCAGGCTCATAAAAGGTGACATTGTGTAAATAAACCCCTTTGGCGTCTTCTTTTCACATCTTTTTTCAAACTCCTTAAACATGAAAAGATCGTCGTGTTTATTTCTGAATCTTTCCAGGCTCGTAAAAAGTGACATTGTGTAAAGAAACCTCATGGAGTCCTCTTTAAACTCTTTTTAGGCTCCCTAAATATGAAAAGATTATAGAGCGATCTTGTCTTCTTCACGCTCGTTAAAGTATTTGAAGAGTCGTCCGTCCGATGGTAGGTTATCTCTTTTTCGGTTCGGATAGGACTATTTACGAAAAAGGAACACTCCAGCCAATCATGACTGGATGATTTTTCTAAGGTATGATTTTATACTTTTTTAGGCCTTAGAGACTAAATCATACAAAAAAGGACCCTTTTGGAGTCTGCTTCTGTATTCGTTCAGACTCTCTAAACATGAACGATGCCAAGTTTTCTTTTAGTGGACTCATTAAATTAAACATTGAGAGACCCATTTTGGGAACGAACCCCTCCTCTCTTAGGTTCGTAAAACATATGAGTCTGGACTTGTCTTCCGAAAAGCTATATCGAGTGTTTGTTACCCTCTTTGAACTCGTAAAACTGAAAAAGAGGCACTCATCGATCATGATGGGGGAAATGGGAAGGGAATCATTTTGCAAATAATGGCAATTATTTGTCATTACCTTTGAACATGGCACTTGTCTGCACAATCATGTTAGTCAATTGGGTGTTCAGCTGATCTCCATGATGATCCACTTTCATGAGTCATTTCACTCCTTTGAGTCTTTCAAAATAATGCATTGTTCACTATTGCATTGTGTGTCTATCCCATCTAGTCATGCTGCCAAGTCTTTTTGTCGTGCCGCCCGATGTTCGAAGGGGATTTGAAGAAGTTTTACCTTTGCAGTCTACACAGTCTCGGTGTCAGTATCTTTGAGTCAGTCATATGGTTACTACATCCACATCATTCCAGAACTATGTTTCGAGTTTTGTGTCGTTGATGTGGGACTCATCATGGCCCTCCTTCGACGAGACTATTCTCGTCGACATCAGCTCATCATTCGAGAAATAGTCTTAGAAACAATATTTCACCAATATTTAGTACCTTGAGATCTGTATGCCATAATGACAGATTATCTCGCTCTCAACATAGGTTCACATCATTAACCTTTGATCGAGAGAATCGACTAGGTGTTCAACATCAGGACACCTATTCACACTCATTAGATTGTACTAGAGTACCTTGGGAATCATTGAAATTAATGGTGATCTCCCTCGCACTTGTTAATGGTTCACATCGTTGACTGGTAATCGAGTGGTTTCCACCATGTTCGACTTCATATCATTGTAATCACATGGATAGAATCCTACCTTGTGGAAGACGAGATGAAGACCCTGGGCAATTGTTTAAAAGTGCTCATCGCTTTTCCCTAGGTTGCGATGGAGTTTTGTATGTCTAGAATGGATCCACATTTGTATGGTCGTGGCTAAGCTCAAATTTGCATCTGTATGACATAGATCTACATTGTATGTCTAGTAGCTACGTCCAACTTTGAGTCCTCTATCACATGGATATATGCTGTGTTCTAGTAGCCATGCTTGTTTATTCCCCTCATGGATATGCCTTGTATTGGTTTGTAGCCATGAGTTTGGTTGCTTGTGTCTATGAGTCAACATACTGATGTACTACAGATGCCTACTTGACAACATGCTCTGATCGAGCCGACATTTTCATCTCATGGCGATGACTTGTTCTCTCAAATCTCTTGTTTATCATATCCCTTTAAGACTCATGCTTTAGGGGGCATCCTATTATACCAAAATCCTATCACCATCATGTGATAAGACGTTTGACATACCTACTTGCCATGAATCCCAGATCTTGGAGTGGAAACCCATACTACATGTCAATCTTTCATGAAAATTCCCAGCACCGCGCTTACCTTGTTAGCCAAAAGTGGTACCTTGTTCGCACCGCCTATCCCTTGTTATCCAGAAGCAGTGCCACCACTTATGGCGCTTAGTCCATAAGAGTTTCTTACAAAAACCGCTCTGTCATTGAAGGAGAAATGCGGTACCCTGGGTAAAAATGGAAAAAGAGAAGTTTCTTGAGGCTTCTAGATGATAAGCCTCATGTCCTCCCTTATCCCTACTATTGTGGGTTAGTTGACCTCAAGATACCTCATCCTAGGATCTTAGAGGCCACCTCACCCACTTATCTCTCAACCATCCCTATCCATTTAGCCTTATAAATACAAGATTATGGCCATGGTTGAGGGGGAGAACTCTTAAGGTATTGTTATGTTGTTGGATTAATCACTTGGTCCATACCATTGGAGAGCATAGAGTGAGCTAGAGTCAGAGTTTACGGGGATGAGAATTCTTGGTTTCATGGAGATGCATGTCAACAGTAAGGCTTGGTGGTAAAATTATTCATATTTCTATATTAATGCAAGTTGATTTTTGTCCCACATATATTGTTGTTGTTCGATTTTGCATGTATGTTGTTAGATTCCTTAGTAACTAACATAGATAAGTAGATTATATTTTGGATGCCTTGATCTGTTTGCATGTTGAAGCTTATTGTAGGTACACAGGGTAATGATCAAAGCATTGCATTCCAGGTATCTACAACGTCTAGGGAGAGTCTTCAACCTCTGTCCTCTATTTTTTCTGGATCTGAACCATTCAGACCAGTGGAACACCTTACTGTCCGCAGGAGGTGAAATATTCCAGCTAACAAAGTGTGTAACTATGTTTTGAATATATGCGACAACATGCATTTATTCCTAACACAAATTTTCAGCCAACTTCTTTGATTCCAACATACAGGTGGTCATCTCCTTGAGAGACCGATTCTTCCTCTCCGCTACACCATTCTACTGGGGAGTGTAGGGAACTGAATGCTGGATATGAATACCAATTTGGGAACATATATGTAGTAACTCATTACTCACATACTCCCCACCATTATCATATCTCAAAATATTTATCTTTTTGCTAGAGGCATTCTCAATTAAGGCCTTCAATTCAGTGAATATTTCTAAGACTTCCGACTTCTTTTTGATAAAAAAGACCCATGTATATCTGGAAAAGTCATCAATGAAAGTCAAAAAGTACCTTGATCCATTCATGAATGTGATAGGCATGGGACCATGGATATTAGAATGTATCAGTCCCAAGATGCATGATTCTTGGCTTGCCTTCCCCCGATTGAACTTATGCTCAGGGTGCTTTCCAACAACACAACTCTTGCAAATTCCAGTGGTAGCTTTGATGACCGAGAGGCATTCAACCATAGAATTCTTTTGTAATTGCTGCAAGTATTTGAAGTTCATATGGTCGAACCTCTCATTCCATAATATACTAACTTCATTTCCATGAGTTAGCAATGCGGTGGGCTTTGCATCCGCCACAAAATGGGAGAACTCATAGGCTTTTGCATGATGGTTTGCAAGGCCTTTTGCTACAAGTTTTTCGGATGCAAGTTCTGTGATCTCTACATCATCCAAGATAAAGGATAATCTCTTGGGCACTCCCGTATGTGTCATTTGATAAACACTTAGGAGGTTTGATGCAAGATATGGTACATACAGAACATTGGAAAAATAACCATGCTCAAGATCTACAGTACCTTGTCCTTCAGATATGATTGTGGAGTCATCTCCCATGTGGATGGGAATGGATTTGCTGGTCTCCAAATATGAGAAGGAGTCTCTTTCAGCCATCATGTGGGTCAAATATCCATAATCTATCAAGAGTGCTTTGGACTTCAAAGTTCTTTCCATGAGGGCATGACCTCTTTCATGCTATGGTTCCTGATCTTGCTGATCTCTCCTCCGAAAGCTTTCCAGAAGATTGATGTGATTTCTCTCAAGGAGAGAAGTAGCTTCATCAAGTTTATTTTTCATGCAGGCATGTTCAGGGTGGAATCCTTTCCTGTAGTATGAACACTTGACTTTTTCTTTTCTATGATTCCCTTTTCTTTTTTTCTTCTTCAAGCTGGAAGGCTCTTCATGCTGCTGGTTTTCAAATTTAGGCTTTGGATCTTTGAATTTGGTTTTTTGGTTCTTTTGTTGCTTTCCTTTATCCTTGAAATATTTGGGCCCCGAGACATGGAGGGATTGATCATGGGAGGATATGATGATCCCCATCTGGACAAGCTTATCATGCTCACTTGTTAGGGACTTGATGAAGGCATTGAGTGAAGGCATCTTCCATCCAGGGGTTGTGATCTTCCCCGCATGGAATGTAGAGACAAAAACCAAATAATCAGCTCCAAGTTTGGAGAGTATGGAGAGGATGAGATGATCATCCTCCTTCTCCACCTTACATTGCTTCAATAGTAAGATAATGTGCTTGAAATTTGTGAAAAAAAACATTTAAGATCTCGAAATGGAAATATTGGAGAGACATCAACTTGTTTTCAAGATGCTATACTCTCAAATCATCTTGCTTTCCATACAAGGTTTCCAATTTGTCCCAAATTTCCTTTGGAGTCTTCAATCCGGAGAGATGGAAAAGAAGATCTCGGGAAACAGAGCGACACAAGAATCCGAATGCTTCATCTTTCTTGTTCAAGAATACAGCTTTGTCTGTCACAAAATAAGGCTCTTCTTCAGTGTCCATAATGACCCTATATATTTCTCTGGCACATAGTTGGATCTCCATGAATGGAAATTGAACGGAGTCAAGATTTCTACAGATGAATCCATTTCAAACTACTGGAGCAAATGCTTTGACCTGTTAAAACCTGCAAATCACAACAAAAGGGGAACCATAAGGTCAAACAGCTTGCACATTTTAGGTTTTAATCACACTAGCATAGTTGATCAAGCTTGATCAACAATTCCTTAACTGGGGGTATTAAGTGGTAAACCTTCTGCTTCTGATGTAAAGCTGGAAGCAGCAATTTTTCTCAAAAATGATCTAGTAGGAGATTTGAGGAGGAGAAGTTCATTGTCCTTCGAGGCTCTGATACCATATTAATTTGTCATAGTGGTCTAGGAACTGAAAACATAGTCTCACAAAGAATACAGACAAATACGCATAAAATTGGCAAAATGGTGCTACAATGGAAGTAGCAGCTCTCTATAATAAATATAATGAATAATACAATACAATGATCATGCAAGATGCAGGAATTCCAAGAAAATTCGAATTCCCAAGGAGGTCATTTAAATTGAATGAATGGGTGTAGCTTAACTGACTATAAGCCACAATAAAAACACTAGTTAAGCAACTGATCAAGTCCTGATTGACTAAACTGAGTCCTAATTGAAGTCAGAGTGCAATAAATGGCTGATTCTAACTGAAAGTAGGTCAGACACATGTCACTGCATGCCAACCAACAAGTGGTAGCACATCAATAACTCCAATGAACCCTAATGAGGTTAACTGAAGTCAAACTGGCCATCAGAGGTGGTTGGAGGCACCCCTGTTGACTCCAGTTCATTAAATATTAATAAAATAATCAATATAATGAATGGAGGTTCCTTCAACACTTAGTTTAATTGATTGTAATGATCAGTTAGCAATTAGGTGCATTTATGACACCCATATCACCCCTGGAGTGATCCAGTTAGCCTCCCCGAATGAAGGAGAAGGCTTAGTTGGAATCCTTGACTGAAGGTAGGCGTGGGTGTTCTCATGTTGATGTCATATAGTGCTCCTCTTATGTCAATTAAGTCAATAAAACTTAGGATATTTGTTTAACAAGGCAAAATTGACCAAATTAAGTGTGCATGGTGGGTAAATGTCTCCAACACTTACCTCAACAAAGAAAAAATCTCTTGGATTCTTTTGATCCACAAGCTAGTAATCCCAAGATGATGTTCAATCAGAAGAAGAGATCAGTGAAGCCAACATTAGGGGAAAATCTAAATCCTGAACATTACCATTTATACTTACGTTTGAAATATTTAATCATAATGTACACAACTATTTGGTAGATTCTGGAGCATCTTCTAATGTTACGCCTCTTTCAATCTATTGAAAGATAAATGGTCAACCAACAACTTCTTCATGTAAAATCATCCAGTTGGATAGAAAAATAGTTAAGGTGTTAGGATAGATGAAGGATGCGATGATATGTCTATATTTAGATGAAAGGGTGTGCCAATTTATAGACATCATGGTAGTGGACATTCCAGAAGCTTGTGGATTGATTTTGAGCAGGGACTGGTCTGCAAAACTAGAAGGATATTTTGCAACTAACTAGTCACACCTGTGGATACCCTATAAGAAATATCAAAACCAAATCAAAGTGATGAGGGAGCCACATATGAAGCATAATGTGATGCAACTAGAAGGAAAACACAAGCCTATAAATTTTTCACTTTCAGTTTCAGGTAATTATTTCATTGAGCTTGAACTGGGAAACTATCAAGCAGAAGAAGCTAGTGATGAATTAGATACAGATTCCAAGATCCTTCAGTTTTCACAGACTGATAAGATTGACTGTAACATAGTTAATTTAGTTTCTAATTTAGAAAGTAGCACTAGTTCTGTAGAAATAGAAGATAAATTTTGGTTGTTATATTTTGATGGTTCTAAAACTCAGGAAGGATTAGGAGCTGGCTATATCCTAATTGATCCAGAAAAAATAAATAGTTTCCTTCATGTAGATTAAAATTTGAATGTACTAATAATACAACCGAATATGAAGCTTTAATCCGGGGCTTAAAGAAGGCTATTGAGTTGAAAGTAAGAAATCTGAAAGTTTATGGCGACTCTAAAATAATTGTCAAATAAATTCGCAATATGATTCATTGTTTGTCACCACATTTAAAGCGATATCAAAATGAAGTATGGGAACTTATAACAAATTTTATTTCTTTTAACATCAATTTGATTCATGTTAGCCAGAAATACACACCTCCTGCAGACAAGAGTTGGTTCCCTAGATCTGAATGGTTTAGATCTAGAACAAAACAAAAACATAGAATGTTAAACTTCCCCTAGATCTGGTTAATCAATGGAATGGAATGGCATGATACTTATCTCAAAGGTTTTCCTTTCTATCCTTGAAGAAGAACCTGTAAAAGATGGAAAACAACAAAAGAAACATGATAGCATACAATATAATCAACTAGATCTATGCTTGTGACCAAGGAATCAAGAAATATGAAAATATGAAACAGTAAATATGGGAAAGGAAAGAAATTATTTATTAATAAATGATTGGAGAGACTACAACCTTCATGCCTTGGTGTTGAGAGTTCCTTCCAATGGCTCCCTGCCTCTAACTTCACCTTGCCTCCAAAGACTCAAGAATGATTTTGACAGAGTTTGGGTATGAAACACAATTCTTCCTCCTCTTTCCCATGGGGGGTGAGCTAGTATTTAAAGGAATGGGAGGATAGGTATGGTTGAGGATCTCATGAGTGAGGTGGATATTAGATCCTAAAAGGGAGGATCTCGAGCTCCAGCTGGTCCTAAAACATAGGGATGAGGCTCCATGGAGGTCAGCTTCAAGAATCCTCTTGAAGCTTCTCTTTTTTCCTTGAAAACTCGAGCACGACTCCTCCAATGAAGCAAATAGGTGGTGATAAGGGGGCACTGCTCCTTGCAGTAAGGGAAAGAGTAGTGGAACCTCTCTTTTCTCATGTATCAGGAGTGGTGCTAGCTCTTTGCTTCTTGGGTAATGCTTTTTGTCAATGGGGAAAGAGCGTTATTAGCTCAAAAGAGGGAAAAATTGCAAGGGGTTAATTTGAACCTTCATTTCTCTAGGGAAAACTTTAAGGGATTGGAGCAGTCAAGAGAATACCTATCTCATAACATGAGGGTGATGATATTTTAGTATAACAGAGATGCCCTCCAAAGTATAATGGATAGAGGGAAATGATAGGCAATATACTTTGAAAGAATAAGGTATAGTGTCGAGGCAAAGGTCCAAAGGTCGGAACTTCTCAAACATCACCAACTTTTCGCAACACATTTTGATACATGTCCCAAATGACTCACAACATGGCTGCTGACCAATACAATGCAGATCCATGTGAGATACAAAAAATTCATGGCTACTAAAATAAATCCTAGATCCATGTGAAGAAGACTCAAATTTGGACATAGCTACCATACATAAAATGTAGATCTATGTCATACGGACACAAATCTGAGCTCGACCACGAACATACAAATGTGGATCCATGCTAGGACTCATAGAAATACTCCATCACAACCTGGGGAAAGTAATGAGTGCTTAACAAATACCCAGGGTCTTCATCTCGTCTTCCACAAAGTACGATTCTATCCATGTGATTACAATGATCTGAAGTTGAACATGGTAGAAGCCACTTGATTACCGGTCAATGATGTGAACCATTAACAAGTGTGAGGGAGATCACCATTAATGTTAATGATTCCCAAGGTACTCTAGTACAATCTACTAAGTGTGAATAGATGTTTTGATGTCGAACACTTAGTTGAATCTTTCAATCAAAGGTCAATGATGTGAACCTATGTCGAAAGCAAGAGAATCTGTCATTAAGGCATATAGATCTCAAGGTAATAAACTTGTTTCTAAGACTAATTCCTGGATAATGAGCTCATGTCAACAGGAATAGTCTCATCGAAAGAGGGCCATGATGAATGCCACATCAATGAAACAAAAATTGGAACAAAGTTCTGGAATGTTGTAGATCATGTAACCAATAACTGACTCAAAAAAGTTGTTTTGACTGCAGGTGTAAACTCTCAAAATAGTTTCCCTTTTGAACATAAGGCAGCACGACTGAAGACTTGGTAGCATTGACTTGACGAGGTGAAATACAATGCGACAATGGACATGTCTCAAAGGAGTGGCATGAATCATGAAATTTAATTGACTCAAAGACAAGTTGAATACCCAATTGACTGAATGAAATGCAGAAAAGTGCCATGTTCAAAGGTGACTAACAAATGCCATTATTGAAAAATGTTTTCCCTTTCCCTTAATTTCCTCATCATGATTGATGAGTGCCTCTTTTTCATTTTTATGAGTTCAAAGAGGGTAACAAACACTCATTTTAGCTCATCCTTTGGACAAGTAAAAAATCATATGTTTTATGAACCTGAGAAAGGAGGGTTCCTTCCTAAAAAAGGGTCTTTCAATGTTTAATTTAACAAGTCCAATGAAAGAAAACTCAGTGTAGTTCATGTTTAGAGAGTCTGAACGAACTAAAGAAAACTCCAAAGGGTCCTTTTTCATATGATTTAGTCCCTAAGGCCTAAAAAAGTATAAAATAATACCTTAGAGAACTCTTCCAGTCATGATTGGATGGAGTATCCCTTTTTCATAAGTAGTGCCCCCTAGTCTAAAAAAGTGGTAAACTATCACTAGGAAGATGAATCTTCAAGTAATTTTACGAGTGTGAAGAAGACAAGCTCACTCAAAAATCTTTTCACATTTTCAGAGTCCGAAAAGAGCTTAAAGAAGACTCTATTAACCTTTTTCATGTTTTAATCTAGAGCACGAAAAAGTAATAAACTAAGATCAAACCAGTTTTCATGTTTTAACTAGAGCATGAAAAATGGAAAGCAAGCTCAACACCATCTTATTGTTTTTAATGAGCTCAAATATTAGTTGAAAGAATGCTCAGGGTATCTGATTCATTTTTTAATGAGCTTGACATAGAAAAAGAACTATGCTCAAAGGGTCATTTCATGGTTTAACGAGATTGTAACTAAAATAAAGTATGCTCAAAATGACCTGTTTCATTTTTACACAAGCTTGAAATAGAAAATAACTATGCTTGAAACATGGTTTCATTTTTATGCAAGCTTGAAACCAAAAGGTAAACTATGCTTAAGGAAACCTACTTTTTTTTTAACGAGCTTGAAATAGAAAATGAACCTCAAGAATGGTTTCATTTTTATGCAAGCTTGAAACCAAAAGGTAAACTATGCTTGAGGAGATCCATTTCATTTTTTAATGAGCTTGACATAGAATGGGAACTTTGCTCATAGGAATCTGTTTCATTTTTTAATGAGCTTGACATAGAATGGAAAATTTTCTCACAAACTTGCTCTTACCCAAGATGCTAGCGACCTAACTCTAGTGTGATGTCCAGAGGCTGGACCCATGCCCCCCCATTTTACAGATGATGGGAAGGAGCTAACTAGATGAAGGGGAAGGAATCACAAGAACATGAGGCACATTCAGGGAAGTCTAATTACTAGGAAGCATGCGATGGTTAGGTGTAACAAAATAAAGCTGATCAATGGTCACAATCTTGCCATCATGGGGAAAATGCATAAATCTAAAGAGTGTGGAAACAATAGCCTTCATGGTATAAAAATAATCACGTCCAAGGAGAAGATTGAAATCTAAAGGACCTTGGACCACCATAACATTAATACAGACATGTTTTCCCTCCTAATGTAATAGGAAAATAAGGAAGGGTCCCTAAAGGTGTAGTAGGTCTTCGATTAAAATCCAGTATTTGATCGATGGCTGGCACAAGCTGAGGAGAACCTAAAGCTTTCCAAGCAGTTGAGGATAGAATACTAACAGAATCCCCTTCGTTAACAATAATGCGAAGTATATGCCTAGTATTAACATTCACAACTATCTAGAAAGGAACACTCGAATGAAGACGAGACTATGTTAGGTTACTCTAGTCAAAGGAAATAGCCTCACTACTTGGAGAGGGTTTTTTCGAAACAGAAAAAATTTCCTCTTGTTGAGAACAATCAGAACAAAGCATGAAAACTTCAGTAGGTTTTAGTTCAGTCTCCACTGTAAGAGAAGAACAAGATGAAGATTTGGTCAAAGCAACTACTTCAGTTTAACACTCTTTGATGAAAGAGTGGGATCGGGTGGAGATGAAATCAACTTGACCACTTTAACTTCATCCTTCAAAGGAAGAGTGGGATCAACTACAGATGAAACCGATTTGACCACTTCAACTTCACTCTTCAAAGAAAGAATGGGATCAACTGAGGTTAGAAATGGATCGACCACTTTATCAACCAATGGGATGTCAAGTGACAAATTACGATAACTTGTTGGAATTTGTTGACGAGAGACATTAATATCTTCCAAAAACTTAGAAGCTTCATCCATGGGAGGACAAACGTAAGTAAATTTCATGTCCTTACAAAGAAAGCAAGGATTTCTGACTTTACCCTTCTGACTCTTTACCAAAAAGTCACTAGTTGAGGGGGGATCATCAGCATGATGACCAGAGTTTGATGACATATCATGCTGAGAAATATTAGACCACTCTTCTAAAACTAGGACCAGGCCATGACAATATTTCAGAAGGTGATCACCCTTGCAAATCCTATAAGGGAATTTGGGCTTACGCGATCTTGGGGTGTGCAGATCAACACTCTCCGCACTGGGAGGAGTGATTGGTTGAGACATGTTTTTTTGTTTTTTTCTTATTCTTCTTAATCTTCCTTTTATTCTTCTTATTATCCACCTGACTACTAGTACTACAACTTTCAATAGGCGAAGAGGGAGAAATGGGAGAAGACACATCTGTTAGTTTTTCATCATATAAGCTAGCATTATGATCTTAGGATCTTTTCACTGAGAGAATAACAAGCACAACAATAAAACATAAGCACATCACAAGAGACAAGAGACACAAAGAGTTTTCCTTGGGGAAAGCATCAGGGAGAAAACCCCGCAACTTCCTCAGAGATAGAATCAACACAAAAATGGTAAGACCCCAAAAAAGTAAGATGCACTCCCAACACTAGCAGTCTCTCTCTCTCACACTGAGAGAGATTCTCCTCTCTCACTCATGTTCCCCAATGAGTGAGTGTGAGTGTTGCAAGTGAGATAAATAGAGAGGTTCACTCTCTATTTATATTCTTCTGTTCACTTGAAGTGCACTCCAACATGTCGGCCTCACTTAACAATTACTTACTAGAGCCGACATCTCTAGGAGTGTCTAATAACCATAGTGCCCCACCACTTGTGGGGACTTTGCCTCCTCCGACCAATAGTAGGGTATCACAATGGTGGGGACTATTTCCCCGACTTACAATGACTCACCTAGGGTCAACTTCACTAGGATAGTCTAATAACCCAAGGGCCCCACAACTGTGGGGACTTTAACCCTTGACCAATAAGAGGGTTACCCACAATGACTTGACATGACTTTCTCATTATAGAAACTCCCCGATCAGAACATCAGGGTATGACATGACTCAAATACATCCCGAAATAAACACCGGGTTACAATAGATAAGAAATACAAGTGAATACATTCCGAAGTTACAATTACATCAACACTCCCTCTTAACTAGGAAGGTATTCTCTCGACACAATTTATTAGCACAAGTATTCTTCTCTGTATCATCTGGGTCATCGTCAAGTCCTCATCATCTTCAAGTCATATTCATCTTCAAGTCATCTTTCATTTGGATTTGAATCATCACTCGATCTAGATCATCGTCACTGGATCATACTCGATCTGGAACATCGTTACTGGATCATCTCTCAATTTGGATCATCACTGGATATCATCACTGGATTTGGATCATCACTACTAGATCTAGATCATCACTCAATTTGGATCGTCATCACTGAATCTATATCATCACTCGATCTGGATCATCATCACTGGTGGATCTGGATCATCACTCGATTTGGATCTCTTAGATGTCATCATAACTATATCTGGATCATAGCTTGATCTGGATCTCATTTGGTCATCATCATGTGTTCTATCTCATGATTCTTCTCATCACAGGAAGTTCTACAGAGCCATCCTTCTTTCATGCTGGTTGTAGGCCTACCTCCTCGTAGGTCTTTGGTAGCCCTTACATCTAACCTGCTCATCAGAATGGCCATCACTCACATCTGACCTGCTCATTAGAAAGGAAGTAGCCCTTATATTTGATCATATAGGACCTAATCCTACAGTCACATCAGAATGGCCAGCAGTCACATATGACCTACTCGTCAGAAAGGAAATAGCCCTTATATCTGTGTAGGAGCTCATCCTACACCAGAATGGATAGCAATCACATCTGACCTACTCATCAAAAAGGCAGTATCCCTTATATCTGTCCTACTCGACAGAATGGATAGCACTCACATCTGAACTACTCATCAGAATGGCATGCACTCACATCTGACCTAGTAGGAACCAAATTCTACACCCTCGTCAGAATGGCCCCCAGTCCCAGACTGCGCTACTTGGTAATGGACTAGGTGCCTCCACTCTCTCGGAGAGTGGTGGTAGCATTACATTTGTCCTACTCAACAGAATGGCTAGCACTCACATATGACATGGAAGGAACCTAATCCTTTAGCCATGACAGAATGGATCTGCCCTTACATCTAACTTGATTGTCAGAATGGCGATAGCCCTTACATCTATCCTACTTGACATAATGGCCAGCTCTCACATCTACCATGGGAGGAACTTAATCCTTTAGCCATGAACAGAATGGCGCTACCCTTACATCTGACCTGCTCATCAGAATGGCGGTAGCCCTTACATCTGTCCTACTCGACAGAATGGCCAGCTCTCACATCTGCCTTTTGAGGAACTTAATCCTTTAGCCATGAACAGAATGGCACTGCCCTTACATCTGACCTGCTCGTCAGAATGGTGGTAGCCCTTACATCTGTCCTACTCGACAGAATGGCTAGCTCTCACATCTTCCATGGGAGGAACTTAATCCTTTAGCCATGAACAGAATGGCACTGCCCTTACATCTGACCTGCTCATCAAAATGGCGGTAGGCCTTACATCTGTCCTACTCGATAGAATGGCCATCTCTCATATCTGCCATGGGAGGAACTTAATCCTTTAGCCATGACAGAATGGCTTAGCCCTTATATCTGACCATGGAAGGAACCAATCCTCTCACCATGTCAGAATGGCTATGGGACTCATCACTTTCCCTTGGAGGAAACCTCGATCTAGAGAACACCAAGCTTCTCCCTGAAGTACTTGAACTTCACTCTGGCTAATGGCTTCATCAACACATCAGCTATCTGTTCCTCCATTGCAACATATTGGAGCTTCACTGCTCCCCTCTGCACCATATCCCTGATATAGTGATACTTGATCTCGATGTGCTTCGACTTGTCATGGAACACTGGATTCTCTGACAACTTCACGCAACTATGGTTGTCACAGTGTATATAAGTAAAATCCATCCGGAGATCAAATAAATTAGACAGTAGCTTCCTCAGTCATGCTACCTCACAACTAGCTGAACAAGTTGCGACATACTCTACTTCAGCTGTACTCAGTGCCACACAGGATTGCTTCCCGCTAAACCAAGAGATCACACATGATCCCATACTGAAGCAACACCCTGAAGTGCTCTTCCTATCGATGGCACTGCCTTCTCAATATGAATCAACATAACCTTCCAGGTTAATCTTTTGATTCACATCATTCTTGAGCCCATAATCAATTGTACCCCTCAAGTACCTCAGAATATGCTTTGCAGCAATCAAGTGAACATGTCTTGGATCTGTCAGGAACTGGCTCAAGGTGTTCATAGCAAAGCAAATGTCTGGTCTCGTGTTCACCAGGTACATCAATGACCCAATCATCTGATGATACATCGTAGCATCAACCGTCTCTGATGAAGCACCACTCAATAGCTTCATTTTCGATGCCATAGGTGTGGTCATGCAGTCCATCATCTTGAACCTATTCAGGATCTCTACTACATACTTCCCTTGTCCACACCTCCATGCCTAGAAAATAGTGCATCGACACATAATAGGAGCATCACTGGTCTTCCGCCTTCAACATTGAAGCAAAGGTTGGAATCCAATTTACTCTCAGTAAAGCCTAGAGCCATTAGTAATCTTCCCATCCTATTGTACCATGTCAAACCTTAGATATTTTACAGTCACTCCCTCTGAAGTGGAGCATTATACTCCCTCTGTCTTCCATACTCTATGCACTGAAACATTCTATACCGGAGTGACAAGTAGCTTCCTATGCTACTAATATTCTATGTGACCATCTAGTGTATAGACTTGCATCTTCAACCTTGTAGCAAAGGTTAAGATCTTCATCAAGCTCATCATATATGAGTTTAAATTCTTATTGGCTGCAAATGTCTCTTTGTAGTCTATTCCTTCTTTTCATGAGAAGCCTTGTGCTACAAACCTTGCTTTATATCCCATGATGTTTCCATCTACTGCATGATGGAACCATGAACTTCCCTTCACGTATTGATACTGCATCCTGACATCATTCTTCTTGAACTGGTCTTCCCTTTCTTCTTGGTGGCTGGAAGGTTCTGCATCAATGATGTCACTGCACTCGTCATATTATTCTTCATTTTGAAATGTCATCACTTCTTCTCTAGAACAAGTCTCATTCTTCTTTGCTTGCAGGCAATTATGTATGTGGTATTTCCTACAAGTCAAATGCATTTATATGGTTAGAAAAATTTCATAAGGAATATTTATAATGGAAAGTTCTTATGCATAAATGATCATGCAACTACTTTAGCCAATACAACATTCATCCATATCTCACTGAAACTTTCTAGATTCCTTCCATCTCTACCATGACAACATTGAGATTGTTCACTAATCCAATATGTCAGCAAAGATGTTTCATTCTAGATAAGTAGCAATGGAGATTTGTATAGAACCATGAGATACTTACCCATCACATGCATATTAGTAGTATACTGTCATTAATGCAAACATCCTATCATGCATAATACATCAACTGAATATAAACAAATGCATAACAAAATAGTGAAATGACAATTGAATACTTATATTTATTTGTTTCGTGGGTATACTCCTTCTTGAGTCTTCAGCTTCATCGTCTTCTTCATTCATAATAGCATCATTTCTTATCCAAATGCTAAGGTGGAGTTAAGATCTTCATATTCCTCATCGCTTGAGGTATCTTCTTTGGAAGGTGAGAGCTTGATCTTCAGTTGCTTCCATCTTCTCTTCTCTTCTTATGAGTCGAGCTTCTTCTTCCTCTCAAAGTTTGTTGAGAGTAATCACTTCCTTCTGGCACACATTCCTTGAATGAATGAATCCCATGATCCTGGGAGGCCATTCAAGGTGGCCATCACCACTTTTGCATTCTTCACTTCTTCTTTTACCACTTCAAGTTGTTCTTTGATTTGAGAGACCCTTATGACTGCATGGTCTCTGCATTCTGGATCTTCACATTCTTCAACTAGTTTCTTAAGGTCATATTTTGATCTATGTTCTTCCCTTCAAATATCCTGGTCAAGGAATTAAAAATCTTTGGTGTCTTTAAGGAAGACACTTGTAGTACAAGTTTATTCGTGACTGAATCATTAATGATCTTCTGGGCCTTGACCAAGTTCTTCTTGTGAAAGGCTTCTAACCTCATATCCCTGTGAAACTGGAACCTCTCTACTCATGTAGGTGTCCAATTCATTTTCTTTAGAGAGATCATATACTTCCATGCTTTGAATTTGTCAACTTCACCAAGCTTATCATCAAGCTGATAATGAGAACCTCAAATGAAAATAGCAAAGAATTAGATCTTACTGATTTGAGGTGTCTGTCTTGGTTCTGGAGCTGGCTGGTCTAGGGTTTGTCATAGAAACCCTAATTTTAAAAACTTGGAATATTTTAGATCTGACTGGATATACAGATATATATCCTCAAATGGAGTTGTCCAATGTACTCCTTTTCTGAAAACAGTGGAGGGAAGCTCCCGGAACAGGAAGCCCTAATTTTCCAATTTCTTTTGCAGAAATTCCTGTTACTGTTTCTGTGATATATCCAAAATTAATACTCCTCTATGTCTGGAATTTTTCATTGAGTTAACCTCAGATGTCCCTGATTCAAAACCACAGGTTTCATCAGGATTTTTTTCACCATTTGGGATTTATGATCCTTTTCCCAAGGTGACCTGTTACAAGACTGTTCATAACAGCAAAGTTGTACGGCATGCCACGTGTCACTGGTTCATTTTCTGAGTCTGATATTCGGACCACCAAAATTAAATTCTGTGCCCTTTCTAGAACATCTTCAGGAATTCCATTTCGACCTCTGTAGCCCAATATATTTTAATTCTCCCTAGGTGTCCTGTTTAGGGATGAATTCTGGAAGAGGCTGGAACCCTAACTTGAAGGGATCAGATCTCCCAAAATGTAGCGAATCGGAGGATGAAATTTGGACATAGTGTTCATCATGATGTTTCATTCAGCCCCTACAATTTTCAGCTCCTGATCCTTCTCCAATATCAGGATATAGCAAATGTACCAAAACATAGCAGTTTTAGTATTTAGGGTTTTTCTAGCTCGGAGTCAAACTAGGGTTTGACTTTTCCATAGTTTCACCCAACCAAATTTCTTGATACAGGTCTCTAAACTTCGGTTTTGATGAGGAAAAATCCTATGCTGGTCTCACTCAAAAATTCCTCTTCTGTAGAAATCCCTAATTTCCACATCGAAAACTGAAAATGCTCGGAATCGAATTCCGCTTCGATAGGAAGATGCGCCCTTCAATGGAGAGTCAGACTAGCATACATTTGCTGATGGATTGTGGAGAGAGACCAAAAAATTAATAATCCATAGCTCCTATAGCTTCACAATGTCTTCTTCTTAGGTTAGCTTTGATACCATGTTAGTTTTTCATCATATAAGCTAGCATTATGATCTTAGGATCTTTTCACTAAGAGAATAACAAGCACAGCAATAAAACATAAGCACATCACAAGAGACAAGAGACACAAAGAGTTTTCCTTAGGGAAACCATAAAGGATAAAAACCCACAACTTCCTCAGAGGTAGAATCAACACAAAAAAGGTAAGACCCCAAAACAGTAAGATTCACTCCCGACAACAACAGTCTCTCTCTCTCACATTGAGAGAGCTTCTCCTTTCTCACTCATGCGCCCCAATGAGTGAGTGTGAGTGTTGCAAGTGAGATAAATATAGAGGCTCACTCTCTATTTATATTCTTCCATTCACTTGAAGTGCACTCCAACATGTCGGCCTCACTTAACAATTACTTACTAGATCTGACATCTCTAGGAGTGTCTAATAACCCTAGTGCCCCACCACTTGTGGGGACTTTGCCTCCTCTGACCAATAGGAGGGTAAAACAATGGTGGGGACTATTTCCCCGACTTACAATGACTCACCTAGGGTTGAATTCACTAGGATAGTCTAATAACCCAAGGGCCCCACAAATGTGGGGACTTTAACCCTTGACCAATAAGAGGGTTACCCACAATGACTTGACATGACTTTCTCATTATAGAAACTTCCCAATCGGAACATCAGGGTATGACATGACTCAAATACATCCCGGAATAAACATCAGGTTACAATAGATAAGAAATACAAGTGAATACATTCCGAAGTTACAATTACATCAACAACATCTGGTGAAGAAGGAGAGGAATCAACATGAGGTTGATGCTCTTGCGATGAAGGATTAGGATCAGAAGGAATTTGTGTACATGGGATAACTGGACTGGAGAATAACCAAACAAGTAATCCAATAGTCAATCCAGGAAGGCTTAACGTATCCATGAGAGGAGGAAAAACATCTCCATATGGAGGGAAAACAAAAGATGTGTTTGGTAAAGGAGTCTCTTGGTTGGTAGTCCTGGAAGGCGAAGCCATAACTATGTAACAAAACTATCTCTCTCTTCTAAAAAATCCTAACTATACAGACAACAAGCGCTACTCAAACTAAAGAAGCAAGCAAAATATGTGGGAGGAGTGGATTAAAGTTCTGGAACCTCATGGGATTGTCAAACCATCACAACTAGTGTGATGCCAAGACGATGAAAGGGTTAACTGGGATGGTCTCAGGAGTCCTAAAAGTGTCTCCTGATATACACAAGGTACGTGGGAGCTGAAATTGGTAGTAGTGATGTCTAATCCACAACTGTTCACAAGGGGCCTTCCGATATACAATCAAGTATGTGATGTACCTTTCTATATACCTCAAGGGTACGCGAAAGGTCGTTCGATATACCAATGGTACATGGAAGAACCGCGCGAGTCCCGGGTTGTAGTGCAGAAAAATTAACGACAACTCCTACATTTTATGACGCCCAAACATGTCACTAACCTATCACACAAATTTTTAAAAATTTTAAACCTAAGCTAGCACTTAATTTTATCTTGAATGGTTAGGTGAATGCATGAGGTGTGGACATAAAAGTCAAACGATGCAGTATGATAGTGCAATATTTTCACTTTCACTTTAAAGGTATTCCCAGAGACGGTGATCATGCAATTTCTGGAGGAGCATATCCTGTCAAGAGTTGGGGTTCCCAGGAAGATAATCACTAACAATGCCCCTGCTTTCAAATCAAAGAAAATTGTTGAGTTTTGTTCCAAATATCACATACAATTGGGACACTCCACAACCTACTACCCTCAGGGAAATGGGTTGGGAGAATATTAAAAAAAGAGACTCATGAGAATCATTAAGAAGATGCTGTAGGATAACAAGAAATATTGACACACTAAGCTAATCCATGCTTTGTTGGATGACAAAATCAGTGTGAAGAAGTCCATTGGCACCTCACCTTTCCAGCTGGTGTACGGATCTGAAGTGAATTTTCCTAGATCCCTGAGCTTTCCAGTGATGAAATTGCTATAGGAAGAGGAAACAAAGACACATCCAACCCAGAGGAGGATGTATCATTTGATTGAACTTCAGTAGCAGAGGGAGCAGTCATTTGACACAACATATAAGTTTTAGGAAAAAATGAAAGAAATATTTGGCAGAAGGACTAAGCTTGATGATTTCTAGTTGGGAGATGTAGTTTTGTTGTGAGATGAACCACACAAGCAAAAAAGAAAGCACGATATGTTTGATCACCTGTGGAGGGGCCCATATAAAATTGTAGCCTTCAGAGGAAAGAATTCCTATGTTTTGTATGAGATGGAGCGTAGTCTAGTATCTGGAGCTTCTGTAAATGGGAGGCTCCTCAAACATTTTTTTTTATAAAATTAAGTTCAACTCCATTGTCAGTGTATATACCATTTTTATTTTTAACATTGCATGTGTGGATAGCCCCCCCTATTATACTTAAAGCCCAAGCTGAAGGCAATAAGGTCTCCAGTAGGGGCTATCATTTACTTTTCTTTTTTCACGTGAATTTGAAATTGCAGGAACATGGTCTACGTGGTTCTTTGCTACATCACAGGGAGGATAACATCCCCGAGCTGGAGCCATTGTTAGCGCATGTGCTAAATTTTGAATAATTCTACACAAAACACCTGCACTAATATTCTCTTCAAAGGTCCATACGAGTGAAAATGAGGGGTAGGGTCAAAAACGTTTCATGTCTTATGACCTATAGGTATGCAAGAAGGGGTTTGATGTTTCTGGGGAGGATTATTCCTATGCCTGAATGTAAAAACAGTAAGAAATCCTTTGGCACGACCTGGAAATGTTCCTAAGTATGAAGAATCTGGTCAAAGATATAACAAGTCTGGGTAAGAATGGATGGTAGGGATCCAACCCTCAAAAGAGATCAAAGGCTAGAAATCATTTCTGCCCAAGGAAAATCAGTAGTGAGAGTGTGGAAGAGGTTACAGTTTGGTTATGAAAGTGGAATCCCAACTTCTGCCTTATGCATTCTGGGATCTGACAGCTCACAACGTCTTTGCTAAGATCAATGACGTGGAAGGGTGCACAGGGAGGAAAATAGAAACTCAAAGTTTTCAGGTATAACAAGTTGAGCTTCCACCTTTCATGATCCACCATATCCAATGGTCAGGAAAATTCTTGCGTAGATCAGCAGTGCAGAAAGAAAAAGGAGGGAGTGGAAAGGTAGAAGCAGAAAAAGTAAATTTTTAGGTTGCTAAATTGGAAAAATTGACTTCCATTTTCCACGATTCATGAGATCTATGGTTCATAGAGATCTCGCACAAATTGATGGTGCAGAAAGAAAAGGTAGAGGTGGAAAGCCGAAAGCTGAAAGATCCAAAAATTAAACTTCGCAGAAAGTTCAAATCCTGATTTCCTCCTTCTGCGGTTTGCTAGATCCATGAATCAGATAATTTCCTCCTTGATCAATAGTGTGGAAATAAAAAAGGGTGGAAAAGGAAAAGAAGTTTGATCTAGAGAATTAGAATCCTGATTCCTGATTTTTTCTTTCCACCAGCCCACAGCTTGATCTCAGATCAACAACTAGGAAAGTTTATGGAGAATATCAACGATGCAGAAGAAGGAAACATGTGCACAAGATAAGTAGATTTCAATATTTGTGAAATGGCTTAAAGGTCTGTAGGTTTTAAAGATTGTGATTGATGGCAAGGTAAGATCAACAAAAGAGAACAATTCCACTAGTTCAATATGCAATGACGAAGAAACTTTTGCAATCGATGAAATTTGGTACAAGGTGCAGGTTTCGACGGCTCAGGTGAAGGCTTGATCTAGATCCACGGTTGAGAAGAATTTCACTAATCCAATTAGCATTGATAAAATCATGAGGAAAATCTATGAAATTTTACAGAGCATGCAGGTTCAAACACGTTCTACTAGATCCTTGATTTGGCTAAAAGATCAATGTTCCACAACGATTTCACTGGTTAAAGATGTAGAGAAGGAGAATATTTATTGCATACCATCTAAGGTTCTTTGAGTAATCTTTTTCATCTTGTAGCCCTGATTTTCAAGTGTTCAATTTCCCATTTTTGTCCGTCATGTGCGCACCAACATGATTTACTGTTTTGGTTTTGTGATCATGGTGAATCTTCCTGTTGATGGTATGTTAGGATTTTATGAGTGCCATTTTGATTGCTGATTTTTTTAACTGAATTTGGCTATGTTTTGAGGTTGGTCTTGGTATCTTATTTACACTATAAATATTCCCTCGAAAGAGGAAGAAAGGGTCGGAACTTTCATTCAGAAATCATTCTTCTCTTTGTTTTTGTATCTCTGTAAGCTTTCTTGAAAGTATTAAAGAGAAGCATTCTTCTGCGTTTTTGAGATTCATCATGATGTTCTTCATGCAGTTCGTGTTTCCTGTTTAATTCATGTCCATCTATGTAATTTTCCATTGGATGCTCTCTAGTTTCATATGAGGAATTCGTTTCATTAAGCGCTCCTTGTATCTAATGTTTCATTTGGAACGTGTGATGGTTGTTACAGAATTCACTCTCTGTTAAGTGCTCTATCAGTTATTAGCCATATTTTTGTTGCTTCTAAAGGTGGTGCAAGAGATTCATACATAGATAGGTTTCTCTTTCTTCACTGGGCTTCTTCCTCTTCCTCCTATAACCCTCTAAAGATATTTGAGTGTTTGTGACACCTACTTTTCCTCAGAATACAAAGGAAATTCCCCTCTCATTTTCAGTGTAATACCACTGATTGATTCAAGATTTGACTCCATTGTGTAATGATTCTTCCTGTCTATCTATTTTAGCATCTCTAAATATGCAAATATCCTGTTACTATTATAAATCTATCCTTCTGCAAGCTGTTTAAATCCATATGTATATGTAAATTTGTTTCTTTGATAAAAATAGAGCCCTCTCTCACTGTATTGCCTAGAATGCAGTCTAAAGATTAGTTTGAAATGGTTACCCCTATGAATTCTTAACAAAACCATAGCAAGCTTACAGGGTGATAACATCTTGGCTCTGTTGTTGGGGAACTAATTGTTATTATTTCCTTGGGAAGAATGAAATTGTTTGAGTTCTACGACTTGGTTGAGTAGTCGGTCTTAGACACACAATTGGTTGTATATTGCTTTGGAGACTCCACTCTAAATGTTTAGAAGGTGACTCCACTTGAAATATTGGCGACTAGAAGAATACGTATGAGGAGAAACCCTAATTTTGATTCATTTCAAGGAATCTTCGATCCAGAGAGCCTGATTCGGAAGGCCAACAAGCTACAGAGGTTAGATAGAACTCTCTCTTTACCTGCTGAAGGTGTTGTTTCCATTAATGATATATCTGAACATTGTGGTGAAGAATTGGAGCTAGTTCTCCCTAGGACTAAGTATGAGTATAGCCTATCTGAAGTCATATTGGACCCCTCCTCATTTGATTTCTCACATACACCTTGTTCTCCTAAAATATTAGAGTCTCTGGGTGGGAATTTTCTATCCTTATCTGACCAAAAGTGCCCTATACTTACCTCTAAAGTAACCCTATTAAATTATTTCAGTGTAAAAAGTCTGTTGTTGCATGTTTGTCTCCCTCTGTTTCAAAACAAAACTAGCATTTGTCTTCCAGTTTCACACCTCCTCGCATTCCTACATGTCCTCACATCTTACCTATCCAACTAGTCTTAATCCCCCCTGTAAACCCCACTTCAAATCTAGGTATGGCTAGGCATTCCCCTTAAAACCTCGCTATCACTCTTCATGACCTTCCCTTTCTTTATTCCCAAAGAATCAGATAATTTAATGGGGAGAGGGGATATTCAGCTGAAGAACACTTGGAGTGTTTTTTAGATTGGAAAAATTTAGAAGAGGTGGACTATCATGATGTGAAAGTCATAATGTTTTCCCAGTGTCTTGCTCAGGAGTCTAGAATATGGTTCACAAACCTTCTAGACCACTTCATCGAAAAATATCAAGCCTTTGAAGATGCCTTCAAAGAAAAATGGGTATATCAGAAGAACCCTAATATGTGTCTATCCCAACATCACTCCACGAGGAGAAAGAAGAGTGAAATTGTCCAAGAATTTTCTGACAGGTTTATGAAAGTATACAATGCCATCCCTTCCCAATTCAAACCTCCCATTGGTTCTACCCAACATCACTATGCTGAGGCCTTTGATAGTGATTTCACCTTGTGGCTAAGTGAAAGGAGATCAATCTCCTTGGAAGCTATGATCAAATATTCCATAGAGGTGGATGCAAATTTGACTACTGCAAGGAAGACGAAAAGGGATGAGGGAGAATGGAGAAGGGAGGAGGGAGAATGGAGAAGAGAGGAAGGAGAAATAGGAGCGAGAAGAAAATATAAAGAAATTGAACAACCCTCTACCTCTAGCTCACAAGAGGCTAGAAAAAACACGATGCTGAGAACCATGGAAATAATGATGGAAAGAGTCGTTGTGGATGGTAGACCACAACCCATGGAAAATTAGGAGCAACAGAACATGAACCTGAATGCTAGAAGGCCTCCAATTCCCTAAAATAGGTAGAGGGACCAGAGAAACCCTCTTGACCCACCTAACAGGCCTCCCTTTCAGGAAAATTATGTAGATTAGGTTCAAGGGGATCAAGCAGAAGATGAAATCAATCAGCTGGACATCGACTCACCCCCCACCTTTCTGACCAAAGAAGAACTCGATAAGGCTTGTCTTGAAAGGGGATAGATTCATGTTGGGGAAATAGATGACTTCAAAAGGGGGTACCAACTTACTATCATGGATATGTAGAGACTGATTGGTATGAGGAACCGAGATGTTCCTATAGTAAATTATAAAAAGGCAGCAAACAAAGCCTCTACAAGCAAATCAAAGAGCACCCTGCCCCCTATGGACATCCCCAAAAAGGTAGTAGAGCCCAAAGGGAGGGAGAAAAAAGAAAATAATCCAAGAGGATCATATCAGGGGCAGGCCTTTTTCATTCTGGTAGATAAAATTGTAAAGATAAAAATCTCTGTCCCTCTCACCGAGTTGTTAATTTTTTTTGAATATCATTCTAAAGTTTCCAAAATGTTGAAGACTCCTCAAGAAGTCTTTGCAATGTCAGACTCCCTAAATCTCCAAGATGATAATTCCACCTTCTGTTTTGGTCCCTATGTAGAAGATTCTGCTGATAAGGATAATCCCCCTTTTTATGTCAGCCTAAACATCCATAATGCCATCTTACATAATGCCATGTATGATTCAGGATCCTCCCACAATGTGATGCCTAGGATGGTCATGGAGGAACTGGATCTGGAAGTGACCAGACCATACAAAGAACTTTTCTCTTTTGATTCCAGCAGAATCAGGTGTCTGGGGCCAATCAAATATCTGGTTGTCTCTTTGGCCCAAATCCCTGCCAAAAATTTGGGATATTGTTATCACGATCTTGGGAAGCAAAACTTAAAGGTTCCCTTCAAAAAGATATGTCTTATCCCACTATCCCTATTTTTGGAGTGTAGAGAAGGTTGTTTAGGGAGAAAAATCTAGCATACATGGTGACAAGTGCTGAAAGGCCGAATAACCACCGCATCTATGCACTTGACACTGAGATGGGGTCATCCATTTTATTCATAGAAGGGGACATAGAAAATTGTAGTTCATAGAACACTACCTTTGTACCCACTCAAGAAGAGCTGGATGGAGTATGGGAGGTAATGTTTGATGGGGAAACATGCAGAGAGGGGGCATGAGATGGAGTATGGGTGAGATCCCCACGAGGGATAACTTTGAACTACTCCTACAGACCTACCTTTGATTATGAAATAATGAAGTAGAGTATGAGGCTATGGGGTTAGCCATTCAAATCCTGAAGGATTTTCAAGTCTGGAGGGTAATGATATATGGAGATTCTAAGCTAGTCATTAAACATATGACATGTGAATATCAAGCCAGACACCCTAGAATGAGAAGTTACAGGAATGCTACCTAGTTTTTAATAGGGGCTTTTAAGAGTGCAAGTTTAATATAATCCCCATGTTGTAGAATTATATAGCTGACTCTCTGGTCAATTCTATTACTGGTTTCAAGGTTCCCATGCACCCGATGGAAAATATAAAATTAAGGTCAGGCACAGGCCCTCTGTCCCTAACAATGTAAAAAGATGGAAAGTGTTTGAGGATGACAAGCAGATCCAAAAGTTCCTCACTCTCACTGGGGAGTTTGAGGGATTGATTATTTATGAAGAAAATGAGCTTCTAGAGGAGGTTTCTTCCTCTCAATATCCCTTGCAAAGATAGACTACTGATCCCAAAGAAATTCCCCAAGAGGAGGTGGTTCCTGTTGAAGATGCTGATGGCGATGAAACTGAGGAAGCTTGGGAGACAGAGTTGCAAGAGGCTGATGGATAGCAGGAATTTGTGAACAATCTTTGTTGCAAGAAAATCCTGCAGCTGAAAGGTAATTCTATCCCTTGGGGTCTGGTTCCTTTAGAAAAATTGTTTGACCCCAATTATGTGGCCAACGAACCTCAGCTGGTCCCAAGCCACGAAGATGTTGAGGATGTAAATATTGGGACAAAGGATTAGCCCAAGGTCATCAATATGTCAAGAACCCTATCAACAGAATCTAAGCAAAAATATATTTCATTGATGACTGAATATTCATATGTGTTTTCTTAGAGCTACAGTGACCTCAAGGCTTATGATACAAGCTTAATCCAGCATACCATACCACTCAAGAAGGATGAGGTGCCTTTTAGATAGAATATGAGAAGGATGAATCCCAAATTGCTAGCCCTGATCGAAATAGAAATCAAGAAGTTATTTGAGGCCAAAATCATTGTGCCCCTCATATTTTTACACTAGGTGGAAAATCTAGTCCCTGTGAGGAAGAAGAATGGGGAATTTAGAATATGCATTGACTTCAAGAACTTGAAGAGGGTGTCTTTGAAGGACCATTACCCACTTCCCAAAATGGACCATATCATGCAGAAAGTAGTGGGTTCATAGAGGATCTCCACTCTGGATGGCTTCTCAAGTTATAACCAGATCGCGGTGCACCCGAAAGATCAATAGAAGACAATCTTCACCACGCCTTGAGGAACATTCATGTATGCAAAGATGTTGTTCATAATTATGAACACATGAGTGACTTTCTAGCGGGATATGGACATGGCCTTCACCAATGAAAAGGAAAATTTTTTGGTCATATACCTGGATGACATCACTATCTTCTCTAAATCCGATGAAGAACATGTTTCTCACCTACCGTGGATGTTAAAAAAATGTAGAAAGTTTGGCATCTCCTTGAACCCAAAGAAATCATTTTTTGTTATGAAAGAAGGGAAAATATTGGGGCATATAATCTCTCAGGAAGGCATTAGGATAGATCGAAAGAGGGTCAAGGCGATTGGAAAAATGGAGCTCCCTCGAAATAAAGTCAAAGTCTAGTCTTTCATGGGGAGGGTAAACTTTTTGAGAAGATTTATTGCTGCATTTTCTGAAATAGTGAAATTTATAATTGATATGCTGGGGAAGGATAAAGAAATCAAGTGGCCTCTTGAAGCAAAAAAATAGTTTGAATACATAAAGAAGGCCATTTCTGAAGCTCCTATGCTAGCCAACCCTGATTTTTCTAAAGACTTCCTCATATTTTTATTTTCCTTAGAGCACACCGTGGCATGGGTATTGTTGCAGAAGAATCATGAGGGACATGAACAACCCATTTCTTTTTACAGCAAGGACATGATAAGAAATCCTATGCCATGAACTATAATATATTGGATAAGAAATCCTATGCCATGGTGCAGGCCTTAAAGGACTTCCAAGTGTACATATTGCACTCCCATATCATTTCTCATGTCCCCAACAGCATTGTAAAGGACATTCTGACCCAACCAGACCCTGAGGGGTGAAGGGGAAAGTGGATAGCAGTCATACTGGAGTATGTCCTAGAAATAAAGACCAAAAAATTAATCAAAGGCCAGGTACTAGCCAATCTCATGGCCCAATTAAACTGCAATGCTCTGATCCTACACATGATTGCTGAGTTGTCAGTAGAATATCAAGATCCTTAGGGACATCCATGTCACTTTGTAGGTGAGCATTTTTTGTCATCCACGTGGTACAATGATATCATTTTTGTGTTGCAAAATCTACAAGCCCCACAAGGTATGGATAGGACAAGGGATAGATTCCTCAAGCAAAAGGCATCTAGGTTTTGCATCCTGGAAGGGAAATTGTATTGGAAGGATCCAAGAGGAGTGCTATTGAACTATGTGGGGGAGTAGGAGGAAAAAAGGCTTATTGAGGAGTTCCATGTAGGAGAATGTGGGGGGAATCACTATTGGAAGGCCACTGTAAACAAAATCAAGAGGGTATTGTTTTGTTGGCCCACCATCTTCTTCGATACTCACA
This sequence comes from Pseudotsuga menziesii, assembly GCA_001517045.1. Lineage (NCBI taxonomy): Eukaryota > Viridiplantae > Streptophyta > Pinopsida > Pinales > Pinaceae > Pseudotsuga > Pseudotsuga menziesii. The sequence goes on from LPNX010505434.1 coordinate 67,813, forward strand.
AGAAAGTTTCTTCCTACCACAAATGTCAAGTCTTTGAGGAGAGAAGGAAGCTATTACCACTTCCTTTGAAACCCATATGGGTAGAATCCCCTTTCCAAAAAAGGGGGCTATATTTCATTGGAGAAATAAATCCACATTCCTCAGGGAAGCACAGGTGGATCCTCACTATCACTGACTAGTTCACTAAATGAATGGAGGCCATCCCAACAAGACAAACCATAGAGATGATGATCACGCAGTTTCTGGAGGAGCATATCCTGTCAAGACTTGGGGTTCCTAGGAAGATAATCATTGATAATGCCTCTGCTTTCAAATCAAATAAAATGGTTGAGTTTTTTTCCAAATATCACATACAATTTAGAGACTCCAGAGCCTACTACCCTCAAGGAAATGGTCTGGAAAAATATTCAAACAAGAGCCTCATGAGAATCATTAAGAATTTGTTGTAGGATAACAAGAAATCTTGGCACACTAAGCTAATCCATGCTTTGTGGGCTGACCGAATCAGAGTGAAGAAGTCCATTGGCACCTCACCTTTCCACCTGGTGTACGGCTCTGAAGTGATTTTTCCTAGTTCCTTGATCTTGCTAGTGATGAAATTGCTACAAGAAGAGGAAACAAAAACACGTCCAACCTAGAGGATGATGTATTAGTTGGTTGAACTTTAGCAATAGAGGCAGTATTTATTTGACAGAACTCAGAATTTTCAGGAAAAAATGAAAGAATTATTTGACAGAAGGACTAAGTATGATGATTTCTAGTTGGGATATGTAGTTTTGTTGTGGGATGCAACACATGAGGAAAAGGGAAATAATAGTAAGTTTGATCACCTTTGGAAGGGCCCATATAAAATTGTAGCCTTAAGAGGAAAGAATGCCTATGTTTTGGTTGAGCTGGAGGGAGATCTAGTACCTGGAGCTCCTGTAAATGGGAGGCTCCTCAAAAATCATTTTATGTAAAATTAAGTTTAGCTCCATTGTCAGTTTATATACCATTTTTATTTTTAACATTGCATGTATGGATAGCCCCCCTACTAGACTTAAATCCCTAGGTGAAGGGAGTAAGGTCTCCAACAGGGGCTGTCATTTAGTTTTCTTTTTCAGGTGAATTTGAATTGGCAAGAACGTGGTCTATGTGGTTCTTTGCTACCTCATAGGGAGGATAACATCCCCAAGTTGAAGATGTTGTTAGAATATGTGCTAAATTTTGAATATTTCTACACAAAACACATGCACTAATCTTCCCTTCAAAGGTCCAGACCAGTGAAAATGAGGGGTAGGGTCAACAAATTTTCATGTCTTATGACCTAGAGGTATGAAGGAAGGGGTTTGATGTCATTGGGGAGGATTATTCCTAAGCCTTAATGTAAAAATAATAAGAAATCCTTTGGCGTGACCCAGAAATGTTCCTATGTATGGAAAATACGGTCAAAGATAAAAGTTTGGGAAATAATGGACGGTGGGGATCCAACCCACAAAAGAGATCAAAGGCTCAAAATCATTTCCACCCAAGGAAAATTGGGAGTGGGAGTGTGGAAGAGGTTAATTTTTTTTTATGAAAGTGGAATCCTGACTTCTGCCTTCCGCGTTTTAGGATCGGATAGCTCAGGGCATCTCCACCTAAGATTAACAGCGTGGAAGGGTGCAAAGGGCAGAAATGAAAACCCAAAGTTTTCAGGTATAAAAGGTTTGTGCTTCTTCCTTCCGTGATCCACCAGATCCAATAGTCAGAAAAATTCCCACGCAGATCAATGGTGCGGAAAGAAAAAGGAGGGAACAAAAAGGCAGAAGCAGAAAAGGTAAATTTTCGGGTTGCAAAAATTTGAAAACTAGTCTTCCTTTTTTTGCAATTTGCAGGATCTACGGTTCATAGATATCCCAAACAAATCAATGGTGCAAAAATAAAAGATGCAAGTGGAAAGATGGAAGCAGAAAGATCAAAAAATCAAACTTCACAGAAAGTTCAAATCCCAAATTTCCCAAATTTCTGCCTTTCGCAGTCCGCCAGATCCACGGCTGAGATAATTTCTTCCTCGATCAATGATGCATAAAGAAAAAATGGTGGAAAAGGAAAAGAAGTTTGATATGGTTAATTAGAATCTCGATTCCTAATTTCTGCTTTCCACTAGCCTGCAACTTGATCTCAGATCAACAACTGGGAAATTTTATGGCGAAGATCGACGATGTGGAAGAAGGGAACATTTGCACAAGATAAGTAGCTTTCAAAATTTGTGAAACGGCTTAAATATCTATAGGTTTCAATGACCGTGATTAATGGATAGGTAAAATCAACATCAGAGAGCAATTCTGCTAGTTAAATATGCAAGGACGAAGCAAATTTTGCAATCAATAAAATTTGGTATGAGGTGCAGGGTTTGATGGCTCATATCAAGGATTTATCTAGTTCTGCAGTCAAGAAGAATTTCTCTCATCCAACTAGCATGGAGAAAGTCTTGAGGAAAATATGCAAAATTTTACTAAGTGTGCAGGTTCAAGCACATGCTTCCATATCCTTGTTTTGGCTAAAAGATCAATGGTCCACGATGATTCCTTGGATAGATATGCAGAGAAGGATAATATCTGTTGCAGACCATCGAAGGTGCTTTGAGCCTTCATTTTCATCTTGCAAGCGTGGTTTTCAGGTGTTCAATTTCCCATTTTTGTTGATCATGTGCACCCCAACATGCTTTCTTGTTTTGGTGTTGTGATCATGGAGAATCTGCTAGATCATGGTCTGCTAGGAGTTTATGAGTGTGGGTTTGATTATTGATTTTGTTTAACTGAATTTGGCTCTGTTTCGAGGTTGGTCTCTGGAGCCTGTTTACATTATAAGCATTCCCTTGAAAGAGGAAGAAATGGTTGGAAATTTCATTCATAAAGGATTCTTCTCTTGGTTTTTGTATCTTTGTAAGCTTTCTTGGAAGTGTTAACGAGAAGTTTTCTTCTGCGTTTCTAAGATTCATCATGGTGTTCTTCATGAAATTCGTGTTTCCTGTTTAATTCATGTCCATCTCTGTAATTTTCTACTAGATTCTCTCTAGTTGCATATGAGGAATTCGTTTCATTAAGCACTCCTTGTATCAGATGTTGCATTTGTGATTTGTTTAGGATGATTGTTATAGAATTCACTCTCTGTTAAGTGCTTTTTATCAGTTATTATCCTTACTGTTGTTGCTTCTAAAGGTGGTGCAAGAGATTCATCCACAAATAGGTGCCTCTTGCTTCATTCGTCTTCTTCCTCTTCCTCCTATCATGCTTTAAAGTTATTTGATTGTTTTGGACACCTACTTTGCCTCAGAATACAAAGGAAATTACCCTCTCATTTTCACTCTAATACCCTTGATTGATTTAGGATTTGGCTCCACTTCCCAATGATTCTTCCTGTTTGTCTGCTTTACCATCTTTAAATTCGCAAATATCGTGTTACTATCAGAAATCTAGCCTTCTGCAAGTTGTTTAAAGCCATATGTATATGTAAATTTGTTTATGTGACAAAGAGAGAGCCATCTCTGACTGTATTAGCTAGAATACAATCTAAATACTGGTTTGAAATGGTTACCCCTGTGACTTCTTACCGCAACCATTGGAAAATTACAGGGTGATAACAAGAAGTTTTCCATGAGGAGTTAAATCAGAAAGAAGAAGATGAGAAGGGTGGACAACTAGAATCTTCTCTGCATTCCAATCATTCCTTTTATGAACAAGAAGATAATCACCCTAGTGTTGTACAACAAGAGGTTCATACTAATTTTCTTTATGAAAATTGCAGTCAACATGTTGAAAATTTTGTTAGTGATGTTTTTAAAGGATATTTCAGCATGCCTGTATATGATGAATGTGAGGATGGCTAATTGGATAATGCAACTCAAGAACCGGTAGTCTGTAATAATATATTGGATCACCAAGAAGAAGAGGAGGATTCCAAATGGGTTGTTTCTTTATGTTTTTCAAATTTGGGAATTATTTTGCTTGATTCTATTGAAAAACACAGTGATATTTTCTTTGAAACAATTGGAAGGAATCAAGGTTTAAATTCTGAGAATTCCTTGCATGTTTTTTTTGAAGAGTAGTTTGGAAGGGTTCTAGAGAAGTTACAGTTGGAGTAGGCTTGTCATGAAAATAACATAACATTAATTTTTACAGGTTGTCATGATCCAGTGGCTGAATACGTGGAGAAGCTTTGCAGTTGGAATGGTGTTATGTGTGTGTAGTAAAGATCAGGTATTCTATTATAACCTTTTACCATTAAGTTCTTCCATTCTGATTCGGATCAAGCATGATGAAGCCTGGTCAATCACTAGATCAATTGCTTGGTTGGATTCATTTGAAATCAGAATTCACTTGATTGGGAATTGGTGCTCAGTAAGTAGAGTAGGTAGGTTTGAATAAGCTTGACATGGCGATCATTTGTTTTAGCAAATTTTCAGTTTTCTTTCAATATCAGCTCAATTTTGTTTTCAGAGCATGTTGAGGATTTTAGGAAATCTTGGAACCAGTCCAATGGATTAGACACTTGGTCTACGGGGTTCTTTGCTACCTCACAGGGAGGATATCATCGCCAAGTTGGAGTCATTGTTAGCACCTGTGAAAATGATGGGTAAGGTCAAAAATTTCCCATGTCAAATAACCTGAGTAAGTGCTGAGCAGGTTCTGAAGGATCCATTCTTGGTCGAAAGTAAAGAAAAAAGAAAAAAATTCCTTAGGTGTGACCTTGGAAATGAGCCTGGTATGAAAAATCCAATGAAGGATGAGTCTCGGCGAGAATGGATGGTGGAGATCTGAGCCACAAAGTGATCTCACAGTCCTAAATAATCCCATAGAAGAAATGTCAAAGACAAGAGGAGATCCACACCCTATCCCAGATCAATGGTCAAGGATGGCACCGGGATAAATCAATGGTCCAGGAAAAAGGAGGAAGCAAAAAAAGGCAAAAACATGGCCACAAAAAGTTGAAATATCGCTTTCGGATTTTCGCCAGCCCGTAACGCGTCCCCACTTTGATCATAGATTAACAGTTCATAACGATCCACATTTTTAATCCTAGAGAAATAGCTCGAAAAGGAACAGAAAGGAGGGAGTGAAAATACATAAATTTGGTTATGAAAAGTTGGAATCCCTCTTTCTGCTTTCTCCCATCCCATAAGATCAACGGTTCATAGAGCTTTCGCACAGATCAAGAACCCAAAAGGGAGTAGAAAGGTGGAATCAAAAAAATCAAAATTGAGCATCGTGAAAGTAGAAATCCTGCTTTTCGCAACCCACAGCTTGATCTCAGATCGACGACGGGGAAATTTTCTTTCTAAGATCGATGGTGCCAAAAATGGAAACATGTGCATGAGGTAAGTAGATTTCTTGATCGATGAAATATGGTAGGTCCAACAAACTTTGACAGTGGAGATTGAGGTGGATTTTAGATCCACGGTCTAGAATGATTTCACTAAGGGAATATGCAAGATCAGAAGAAATGTTATTATTAGAGGAAAGGGTTAACTTCCAGGTAGAATCGAGCGTCAAATGGATTGAAGTAGAAAGATCAATGGTGGACAGAGAGTTCGCTAAGAAGACATGTAGGCAGAAATGAACTTTTCGGATTTGCAAAATATTGTACACCCCACAGGTTTTGACAACTGAGATTTGATGATGTTGAAGATCATCGGCTGGAGTGGATTTCACAATGAAAACATGCGTGTGGAATTGAACTTTTCAAGATTGCGAAATCCTGTAGGTTCCACAAAATTTAATGGTCAATATTAATCGAAGTTGCAGATCGGTGACGGGGATTCATTTTGCAATGACAACTAGCATGACCTAAGTAGATTTCTCAAACTACAAAATTTGGTAGACCCTATAGCTTTGAATGACCGATGAAGATCCACGATGAAGATCAATTCTAATGATAGAACATGCACGCAAGAAATATTTACTCAGATCGGCAGAATTCAGTAGAGGGCGCGAGATTCAACGGCTACCATCAAAGCCTAATTAAGATCTATGACCAAATATTATTCCACTAATACAACATGCGTAGACAAATATTTTCTTCAACCCAACGGAATTTTGTAGACTCCACAGCTTTCAATGACCCAGATCAACGACCGATCAAGATACATAGATGATAAAAATTCCGCTTCCAGAACATGCGAGGAGAAATTAAATTTTAAAATCAACGCAATTTAGATGCTCATGTATAAATCCAAGACATGTGTCTACACAACATGGTTTGAGAAATCGATGGGAAAAATTCCACTAGTTCAAAGTGTTGTTGGTTTAATTTTCCAGAATTCATCGGAATTTTACAGAGTGTGCGAGTCAATACACATGTAGGTGCATCCGATTGTTTACCAAACAGATCCACGTTCCAGAACAATTTCGTTGGTTGAAGATGCAGGGATGAATGAAACTGTTGCAGGCCGCTCGAAGATCCTCTGAATAGTCGTTTTTATCAAGAAGAACTGAGTACTAGGTGTCAAATTTTTCTTTTTGATTCACCACATGCATTCCAGCGTGCTTTCCATATTTGTTTGTGATCATGCCGAATCTGCCAGATCGGAATTTGTTAGGATTTTGTGTGTGCGAGTCTGATTCCTGTATCGTAACTGATTTTGGATCTGTTTCAAGGTTGGTCTTGAGAGATTAGTACTCTATAAATATAGTCTCAAGAGAGGAACAAAGGGTTCTACATTCATTTTGAAGCCTCTGTGCTTGGTTTTATAGCTCTGCAACTTTTCTTGGGAGCATTAATGCAAAGTATGCCCTGAATGTCTTAGATTCATCACGTTGTTCATTGTTCATTCTATTTTCCCTTGTTTTCTTCATTTTCATGTATGTGTAGTTTATGCGAATGCGTTTCTAGTTGTATGCAAGGAATTCTTTCTCTGTTAAGCACCCCTTGCATTAGATAACATGTTTGTTATGTGTTCATGGTAAATGTCTTTGAATTCATCCTCTGTTAGATGGTCCATTTCAATTATCAGCCTTTACTGTTTCTTCTGCTAAAGGTGTTTTAGGAGATTCATCCACATATAGGTGCCTCCTGTCTGATTGGGCTTCTTCTCATTCCCCCATGCCATCTCTCAAAGATATTTTGCTGAATACTAACACCTATTTTGCCTCAGACTATGAAGGTTATCACTAGTCATTATTTGCTATAAATTCATTGAATCTTTTAGGTTTTGAATCCATTTCCCAATGGTATTTAATATCTGTCTATCTCACACTCTTTAAAATCCAAACAATTAGTTCCCTTCATAAACCTAGCCTTTTGAATGCTTGTTTAAATCCAAATGTATATGTGAATGTTCTTGTGACAAAGACTGTATAGGCTAGAATACATTCTAAATATTGGTTTGAAATGGTTAACCCAGTGATTTTCCTACCACGACCATAGGAAAATTATTGGGCGATAACATGAGGAAAGTAAATTATGTTTGTTTACATGAACCCTTCCCTGCACAATTTACAAATGAACTATTAGAAAGTGTTGGGGGACAAGAAGTATATTCAATCACTGATGGATTTTTTGTGTATCATCAAATAAGAATTGATAAAGAGGATCAACACAAAACAACCTTTGTGAAACAACGGGGACGTTTCCATTATATCGTAATTCCTTTCAGCCTAAAGAATGCCCCTTCCATTTTTTCTAAAAGAGTTTTTGTTTCTTTCAAAGAATTCCTTCATAAGTTCCTGGAAGTATACTTTGATGATTGGATAGTGTATGATCTGCTAAAAATCACATTGAAAGTTTAAGATTAATGTTAGAATGTTGTATGAAATTCCATATTTCTTTGAATACGAAGAAATGTATATTTTGTGCTCCATTTGGTATACTTTTGGGTCATGTTATCTGTAAAGAGTAATTGTTGATGGACCCTGCAAATATCATTATCATAGTGGATTTAACTCCACAAAATTCTGTCAAGAAGCTAAGGAATTGGATCACACGGGATATTATAAGAACTTTATCAGGAAATATGCTGAGATCACAACCCCAATGGAGAAATTATTAGAGAAGGATGCCAAGTTTTAATGGAACGAGTAATGTCAGTAGAGTCTCAACATACTGAAAGAGAAAATGGTTACAACTCCGTTTCTATTTTTCCCACACCGGCCTAAATAATTTCATGTGAATGTTAATGCATCTTCATATACTATGGGTGCAATGATGGATTAACTAGGTGAGGGTTATATCGATCATCAAATTGCATTTTCGATTAGAAATTTGTTGATGACATAAATAAATTATACAATGATAGAGAGGGAAGAGCTATCCATGGTTTATGTGTTGTAGAAATTCAAGAATTATCTACTAGGGGGGGACTTCAAAATGTTTACAAACCATTCTACTTTGAAATATCGCATCAACAAGCTAGTGTTGGGGGGAAAGATCTATCGATGGCTCCTTTTGTTCTAGGAATTTGTTTTAGAGGCTGTTTTCTAGCAGAGAAAGATGAATGCAGGACCTGATCATCTATCGAGGTTGGAAACAAGACAAGAACCGACCAATTTAAATGATAACCTCCCAGATGTACAACTCTTCTAAGTAAAAATGGTTGAGAAATACTATGAATATATTGCAATTTTTTTTACCACAGGGAGGGCACCAGGAGGATATACTACAACACAAAAGGAGTAAATTGTTTTTAAATCCACATATTACCAGTTGATAATCGGTTATCTATATAAGTTGGGATCACATGATATCTTGTGTTGATGTGTTTTGGAGCATGAGTGACCTATAATATTGGTTGAAGCTCATGATGGGGTGGTCGGAGGCCACTATGCTGGGAAAGAAACTGCACAAAAGATATTGAGGGATGGGTTGCGGTGGCCCACCTTACATCAGGATGCACATGAGTATTGTTAAAGCTGCGACATATGTTATAGGACAGGGAAACCATTGAGGTGAGATGAAATTCCATATGTACCATAAGTGACATTGTAGGACTTCGACAAGTGGGCTGTATAGTTTTTGGGTCACATCAACCCACCAATAAAAAGGAATAGAGATAGGTACATCATCAATACGACATAATACTTAACTAGATGAGATGAGCCTTCCCCCGTAAAATATTGTACTACTACGACTACTATGACATTCCTATTTGGGAATGTAATCACCAGGTTTGGATGCCCTTGAGTTTTACAGAGTAATCAGGGTACTCACATTATCAATAAATATATTGAGGAACTTACAAAAGAATTTCAAATCTATCATAGGAAGAGTAACCCCTATCATCCATAAGTAAGTGGGACTATCGAATACTTCAACAAGATTATGGAGAATGCTTTGACAAAGGTTTGCAACATGAATTGAGATAACTAGGAATTGAAGGTTCCTACATTAATATGGGCCTATAGAATGACATGCAATAAATTGATAGGTCAAACACCATTCAGGTTGGTATATGGGAAGGAAGTTGTTATGTTTATGGAACACATTGTACCAATTCTAAGGATTGTTTCCTTCACTAGTATGTTTGATACTAGTGTGGTTAAAGAGAGGTTGTCGTAGTTACTCTAGCTAGAAGAAGATAGGTTCATCGTAGGATTCCAACAACAAGTTCAAAAAGAAAGAGATAAATCTTGTCATGATCGTCGTTTCACAAGGAAGCGTTTCCAGTGAGGGGATTTAGTCCTCCTCTATGACAACACGTTTTTAAAAATTCATGGTAAGGTTTGAATGCATTGGTTAGGTCCTTATGCTATCAATTATGTCACATGCCCCAATTTTGGAAAAAAAACAATTTTATATTATTTGAAGACAATATGTTAAATTTTATGCTAAGTTGAAATTGATGACTCATCAGAGTCAAGGATATTTAATGTAATTCTGAATAAATAAAGGTGGAGACAACATCTTAGGAGAGCTGTTAAAAGAGTGTTTATTGGTTAAATTGGTGGAGGAGACTGGGTGGAGAGCAAACAGACATGTGGCAGCATCCTCAAACCACTTCCAACTGTTGCAGGTGGAAACCTCCCTACATTTGGGGTCATGATTCCCCAAGAAAGTGGAATCAGAGCACGTGGCCCAATTAATGACAAATGACCCAAAAGACCTAGACAATCTTTATAAAAATGCTAGAGAAGTGATCATTTAGGTGAATGTACTTCAGAGAAATTCAATGGAAGGGAATTGTGGAAAGAGTTTGAGGGGGATAACTGCTGAGTGATCTAGTGCAGCTTTTAAGTTGAAGGATCTTACTGCTAAGTGCAGGGTGTTTTACTGAGTCATTGGACTAGTCTACTATTTGCATGCTCCACTAGTTCTCAACCAAGAAGACCAGGAACAGGCTTGGGGGTCTTGAGGAAGCCTTGTTTGAGTGCTCTCCAGGAGTTTGGTAGGGAGGAACGACCTCCTAATGCTGTTGTTGTCTATCCTAATCAGGTTCTACATTATTTTGTTTTACAGTGTTAGATAGTTAAATCTGAATCTGACTGTTAAATGGATGTTAAATATCCAGTTGTAAAATGTTAGAGTTAGTAATCTTTTAGATTATTGAAGAGATGAATTTGAAATAGTAATGTGTTAAGATGGAAAATAATTCTAGTCTGTGTTTTTCCACACCTGGAAGGACCAGGCCGTACTCCAGCACAAATAAAGTATTTACAGTAGATGGAAGAAAAATTTAAGAGACTGAATATAATAGATGTGGTTCTGCATTTAGTAGTAGCAGAGTAATTTATTTCAGTATGTAGCTTATTATTAAAAGAAAAATACTCTGGTTATTTATGTTTATTGTTTATGTAATTATATTGGAAAAGAAATAGCAGTAATCTAGTACAGGTAGAAGGATTAACATGTTAAGAAAATATCTTAGCAGATAAGATGTTGTGCTCACAGACAATAGATTATTCTTTTTATTCAAGTTAAAATACTATGGAAGTTAAACTGTATTATGATAGGTTTATTTCTCTGTGTTCTTAGTAACTAGTTGCAATGCAGTAGAAAAATCACAGTTTAGTTACATTGTTATATTCAGTTTAGAAAATAAATAAACTACTAATCATATAGTTTATTTACTAATAATATCAACTAATCTAGGACTAACAAATACTGTAAACCAAGTAGAGTTACATTAAAGTATTTAAATTATAAAGAACAAACTAGTTACAGAATCTATGCTTATCTTTTCAAAGAACTCTGAGTAAAATTCTTTTTATCATTTTAGTAAATGAAAACAATAAGAATATGATAATAACTAATAAAAAATAAATAAATATATATCTATGTACAGAATTGTTCTATAATTATCAACAGGTTTATACCTGCAAAAGTAAACTACAGGGTTGAAACCTAAACTAAATTTATTGTTTCAAATAAAAACATTTAAGCTACAATCCAATTACTTGGATTATTTTATTAATAAACAACTAAACTAATATAGGTTGTTTATAGTCCTTTAAGGACAAATGAATTTTTTTTTTATTGTTACAACTTAAAATTATCACAACACACCTGTAACATTAATTTAACCTAATTAACAAGTAGCAGAAGTATTTTTAAAATAAATTGAAAAAATTATTTAGACAAGGGTTTCTTTCAGGAAATCCCTAGCTCATAATTCCCGAGCAAATAAGTAAAATCTATAAATTAAACTGTGACTGAGTTATAGTATTAATTAAAAACAATAATCAAATTACAAGATATAATAAATAGTAAAATTCTTTATTAACAGTCAGTTAGGGAAAACCCTAACATACACAAAGTCACTCATACAGTATACTGCAAAATGAGTCGGAGCTCGAAGAAAATATATTTAAAAACCAATGTATTTCATTGAAAGGCCGTAAGGCTAGAGGCTTAAAACTAATTACAACACCCAGCTCACACCGGGACTACCCATCGACTTCCCAAGAGTTTGTAGACATAATAGAACCAACAACAACCTTTAAAAAGAAACTGCATAGCTAATGGTGAAACTGGACAAGCTTCCAAGATCGCGGTTTAACCACCAAACAAATATATTGCAAGTAAGGTAAAAACCCAATTGTCGAACCCAGGGCTTACCGGATTGAAGCCATGGGACTTTGAAGATAGCTAGCTTATACCTTCTCCATAGGTTGCAAGAGTAGTTCCAAGTTCCTACAAAGGAAGCACAATACTGTGTGTTAAATTAAAAATTATTTTACTATTGAAAACCTATTGTAAACATGATTTTACTATGAGTATTCTATTCTGGAAACAAAACTAAATATTTTCCTTAATAAACAGAACGAACAGTCTAGCGACGGGACAGTCACCAACAGCAAGGGGTGCATACAAACCTCCAAACCCTGCGACAATGGTGAAGCACAACCAATAGCAAGTAAAGCTTAGATTCTCACCATAGTAATAGGCCACGGGGAAGGCAAGATGGAGCTACAGATAGGCCGCAAGCAAGTGTAAAGCAAAACCAATAAACTCTTGCAGAATAAAAACCCACAGTTAAGAACTTTGGCAACAAGACCGAGCTCAAGAGACTACAACATGTTAAACAAGTATTGGAACAAGCTAGAACATGAGGGACACTCATGGCCACCATGAAAACCTTGTAGAGTAGCTCGAAGGCCAGTGTGAACTGTAGAGGCAGAATGACAAAGGGTTAGGGTTGCAATGGTTTTATATCTCCAATACACAGCCAGGAGATGACCATGCGCCCTCCAATATTTCAAACCATGCATGTGTCGATTCCAATAGTTCACCTGTGTTCCAATCATCCCAATTATTTAAAACAATGATTTTTTCCCAAACTATGCATGAACTATGATGGAGGCAGTTATATATCCCACCGTAATCATATATGCTCGATATCATAATGTTGATAGTTCTGATTTTGGTGTTTGGACAAAACAATAATTCATAAATGTTGACCCTAGTGAAAGGTGGTATAATTTGATATATGGAAGAGTCCAAAGTCGATTTGCTTGGAACCTTTCTAACTACTATAGATTTTTATTCTTGTGAAACATTGTTAAAAATGCATGTACTATAATCCAACTTATCATTTATAAACCAACAGCTTGGATGGTCATAATTTATGGAATCGAATATCATAGTAATAGATTATTACTATGATTTTTACAAGGTTTGACTTCGGTTTAAACTTTCATAAACTCTAGTTGCTTGTCAACTTGTCAATGCTAGTAATTTTACCATAATTGTTGTGTTGAACAATATAGATTGTGATTGCTCAAGATAACTTATACTTAGCATAGGGTAGAATTTTGATCTTGGTAGAAAGATCTACCTTATTCGTTACTATAAACATTAACTTAATGTAAGAGAGACATTATGGAAATAATAAAATTTCAATGAAAATACCATGCTCAAGTCTTTAATCATTAAAACAACACTAATTGACTTAGACTTAGGAAGTAAGGGAAAATAGTATTCCATGTGAAACGATGTAGTTATGTTTACATTAAATAAGCCTATAATATCAAGGAGATTTACAAGCAGTAAGTTTTCCCTACAGAATGTAAATGACAATTAGTTTGGTACTTAAGTAATGACTACAATACATGTAGTACAACATTGATGAAGAAGCTGATAACCTGCTAGTGAGCAACTGGTTTGTACATATAAGTGACAGGTTGATACTTACCATAACTAGTAAGTTAAAGATAAAATCGAATCGTATATTCTACTAAGAATCTTGACTATCAGTATTGATAGAAGCTCTTCCATGTATAAAAACAAATAATACGAATAAGTGTAACATTTCAAGTTAAGCATGTTGAAATAGAAATGAATATACAACAAATATTACAGGTTTAGAGTTCACAGTAAGTGTCTTTAGTGTCACTAAGCTTTATAAAGAAAGGACCCATTTATCTGAACTTTTCTTACATGAAAAATTAGAGATGATAAACTACTTTACCTCTTTAAAGTTGCTTGAAAAATTATCAGCTTATTTTACTAGCATATTATTTTGCAAACATAAACACTTCTTGATACTTTATGATTTTAAAACGTCTACTTGTTCGATTGTACCTGTAAACCTACAAGAACTAGAAATCTATCTGCATTAGCATAAATGCTAAGTAAGCCCAGGATTCAAAGTTAGATTCCACCTACTTGCCATAAAGTAGACTCATTAGTAAACCGAAAGACAAACAGTATGCAAACAAATCTTATTTATGTTACGAAAAGGAAACTGCTTTAGTTAACATAATTTGAAAATGTGTAATACTAATCGTCGGACTGTTTCATTTTCCACTAACCATTAGCTATTAGTAAACCACATATTCAACATTTTATGTTGTCTCAAAATTTTAAATTTTTGTGAAAATTTGGGGTTTTGACATGTGGTATCAGAGCACAAGGTTCAAAAACTAGGCCTTGATGAAGCCCAACTAGCTTTTATGAAACAGTGATTTGAATTATTATGCTGATGTATTTTCTTTTAAATGTTATTCAACAGAGAAATTGTTTCTGAAGTTTAACAAACAGGTATGGAAAGGCTAGAGGAATATGCAGAGGAGGAATCTCCATTTACTGAACCAAAAAATTTACCAAGAGATCCTATACCAGAAGATTTAACCACTAATTCCTCAAAACTGTTACAAATAGTAAAAGACTTAAAATCTGAAATGGAATCTGTTAAACGAGAGAATGAAGGGATTCTAAGGGCTCAGGAGGAGCTGAATCAGATTCTAACAGAAATATTTCAAACTGAGGGAAAAGAAAAAAGAGCTGATTCATAAGATACAAGTCATCAATATAAATTTAAAAAGATGAAACATACTAAAAATGAAAGCATTTCATCTTCAAAGGTGTTTGGTGAACAACGTAATTTGCATTCTACTAGTGATAGTAGTGATGACAATCATTATACTAAAAAGAGGAAATATAAACCTTATGAGGAAATTTCTGGGGAGTTTAAAAATATTAAACCACCAACATTCAATGGAGAGACTGAGAAGGGGGAGGAAGCAGAATCCTGGTTATCTGGGATGAAGAAGTACTTCCAGATATATAACTATTCTAACCAATTAAAGGCTAGAATGGCTATCTACAATCTCTTAGGAAAGACTGATATTTGGTGGCAGGACTTGAAGAGAGTGAAGGGAATAAAAGAGAAGAACGTAAATTGGAGTGCCTTCAAGAGGTACTTCAAAAATAAATTTCATTCTGAGCAATACTATGAAGAGAGAGAAAAATAATTTTATGAGCTTAAATTAGGATCAATGACTATGAAAGATATAAATAGCAAGTTTTTAAGTCTGCTTAGGTATGTGCCATACCTTGTAGATGAAAAAACGAAGGTACATCGATTCCACAGTTGTCTACCTTATCATATTAAGGACAATATTGAGTATGACAATCCAAAGACTTTGGAAGAAGCCATGAGGAAAGCTAACTTCTGTTATGAATAGAATCGAAAGAAGGAAAGCATGGCCAACTGGAAGGCCAAGAAGAATAATAATCAATATGATTAAAAGAAGAAATATTTTGTGCCCAACAGGAATTCTAAAAGCAATAAGGCCATAAATTTTCCTAACAAGAATTTCCAAGGGAATAAGAATAATTCACCAAGCAATCAAAATAATTCCAAGGGTAAATAATTTGCTAATAACCATGGTAATTACACCAAGAACTTTGAACGCAAAGAACCTATAAAGTGTTGGGAGTGTAATGGTTCACACTATGCCTCAGTTTGTCCTAATCAGAAAAATACTGTCAGTAATATTCATACTATATAGGAGGAGATGTCTGTTGGATAATTAGCGAGGACTATGCCCAGAATCAATGCAGCCTTGGAGAATCACAAGCAGAATATCAAACTTCCATGGTGGAAGTAGAAGATATGATAAACCAAACCCCTATAACTATTTTAATTGATCCAGGAGCTAGTCTCAGTTATATTTCACCTAAAATGGTAGAAAAATGTAAGTTACCTGTTGAAAAATTTGAAAATTCTTGGTTAGTTCAGTTAGCCATTGGTGCTAAAAGGAAGGTTACTTGTTTTGTAAAAGAATGTGCAATAGTTATGGATCAATTTGAAACTATTGTAAAGCTTAATGTATTACCTCTTGGTTCTTATGACTTACTCATCAGTATGGATTGGTTAGAACAACATAGGGTAATTTTAAATTGTTATGATAAAACCTTTACATGTATAAATAGTGATGGAAAACTAGTAAGTGTAAAAGGAATCCCTAGAAAAACTACCATAAGACAGATTTTTGCTCTACAGCTTAAGAGATATTTGACCTAGTGTGTCTCCCTGAGGGGCACCTATCATCTTCGTTAAGAAAAAGGATGGAACCATGCGAATTTGCATAGATTACCGTCAGTTGAATAAGATGACCATTAAAAATCGATACCTGTTGCCTCGCATAGATGATCTATTTAATCAACTACATGGAGCCACGGTGTTTTCGAAAATAGATTTAAGGTCTGGATATCATCAAGTTAGGGTTAAAGATGAAGACATCTTTAAAACATCTTTTAGAACTCGATATGGCCATTACGAGTTTGTCATCATGTCATTCGGGCTTACTAATGCCCTAGCTATTTTTATGTGTTTAATGAACAACGTTATGCATAAGTATCTAGATAAGTTTGTAGTCATGTTTATCGACGATATATTAATCTATTTAAAAACCGAAGAAGAACATAAAGAACATTTAAAAATTGTTTTGCAAGAGTTACGAGATCATCAACTCTTTGCAAAGTTTAGTAAATGCGATTTCTTCAAGGATAAGATTCATTATTTAGGTCATGTGGTGACTAAGGAACGGATTTCAGTGGATCCCGAAAAGATAAAGGCAATCGAAGATTGGCCGGTTCCTAAGGATGTAACTCATGTTCGATCCTTCATGGGAATTACCAGTTATTACTGGAGGTTCATTGAAGGTTTTTCGAGAATCACGAATCCAATAACTTCTTTGCAGAAGAAAGGAAAGAAATTTGATTGGAACCAGAAATGCGAGGAAAGCTTTAAAAAGTTAAAAAATTTATTAAACAGCGCACCTATTTTAAGAATAGCTGATCCAAATAAAGAATTTGTAGTGTGCAATGACGCCTGCAATGCTGGTTTAGGCGATGTTCTGACTCGAGAAGGGCATGTTATTTCCTATGAGTCTAGTAAATTAAAAATTCATGAAAATAATTATGCAACATATGATCTAGAATTAGCTACTGTTATACATGCTCTAAAGATGTGGCGACATCACCTAATTGGAAAAAAAATTATTTTAATGGCTGATAATAACAGACTAAAGTATCTGTTAGATCAGCCTAATCTAAATGCTAGACAAGCTAGGTGGCTAGCTTTTCTAAGTGAGCATGATTTAGAAATTCAGCACATTAAAGGTAAAGAAAATAAAGTTGCTGATGCATTAAGTAGGAATGCAAGGCTAAATTTTGCAGTAGTTATCAGCACTTATATAACAAATTTGGATGAATAGCTTAAAGCAGGAATAGAACAAGATGAAATTTACCAAAATTTACAAGCTAAAACGAAAGAAAATCCAACAGAAAGCTTAAGTAAAGGGTACAGTTTGAATGCAAAAGAATTTTTATTGTATAAAGATAGAATGTATGTACCTAACGTACCTAAGGTTAAATTGTTAATTTTGGATGAAATCCATAAAAATCCATACTCAGGTCATCCAGGCTATCAAAATACTATAACTATGTTAAGAAAAGAATATTTTTGGCCAAATATGAAGACTGAATTAGCAAAATATATCTCTAGGTGTTTTGAATGTCAACAGGTGAAAACTGAAGATCAACATCCAGCTGGATTACTTCAGCCATTACCCATTCCTAGATGGAAATGGGAGATAATTAGTCTCGATTTTGTTATTGGACTGCTTAGAAATAAGAATTTAAATGATTCTATCATGGTAGTGGTCGATAAGGTAAGTAAAGAAGCTCACTTTATACCTGTTAAAACTACGTATAAAGCTGCAAACATAGCTGATATCTTTCTAAAATTGATTTTTCGACTGCATGGAATACCGAAAGTTATAATCTTAGATAGAGATCCTAAATTTATAGGTAACTTTTGGAGATCTTTGTTTAAAGGATTAAACACTATATTAAATTTTAGCACTTCGTTCCATCCTCAAACATATGGACAAACTGAAAGAGTAAACCAAGTACTGGAATATTTATTAAGAATGTATGTGAAAGACCAACCAGGTAAATGGGAGGATTATTTGCATATGGTATAATTTTCTTATAATAATAATTATCAGGCATCGGCCAGATTTAGTCCTTTCAAAATTTTGTATGGAAGGAAATGTAATACTGCTATCTCTTAGAGTAATCTGGTGGATAGATTAGTATTAGGTCCTGGACTGTTAAAGGAAATGGAAGAAATTGTAAAAAATGTGCAAGGTAATCTGAAAGTTGCACAGGATTGACAGAAAAGTCAAGCAGACCTTAAAAGAACTCCAAAGGAGTTTCAGGTAGGTGAACATGTGTACATCAAGGTGAGGCCCAAAAAGAGCTCTCTGAGATTGGGAAGTTGTGCAAAACTAGCACCTCGTTACTATGGTCCATTTGAAATATTGTCTAGGATTGGACAAGTAGCTTATCAATTAGCATTACCACCAAATTTAAGAGTACATAATGTTTTTCACATTTCTGTATTAAAGAAATATGTTCATGATGCTACTCATGTTGTTAACTGGAATGACGTACAGGTGGAACCAGAAGGATATTTTCTGGTGGAACCGTACTGTATCCTCGGGCAGAGGGAGATCACACTTCAAAACCGCACCATTGGATAGGTGAACGTACAATGGAAGCACCTTAGTCCAGAGGAAGCCACCTGGGAATTGGAAAGTAATATGCGAGATGCATATCCAATTTTGTTCCTGGGAAATTCTGAGGATGAAGAATAAATAACATTGAGGATGATGTTATGTTCTAAGGGGGAGTGTATGTCACATGCCCCAATTTTGCAAAAAAAACAATTTTATATTATTTGAAGACAATATGTTAAATTTTATGCTAAGTTGAAATTGATGACTCATCAGAGTCAAGGATATTTAATGTAATTCTGAATATTTTTACTATAAATAAATAAAGGTGGAAACAACAGCTTAGGAGAGATGTTAAAAGAGTGTTTACTGGTCAAATTGGTAGATGAGACTAGGTGGAGAGTAAACAGACATGTGGTAGCATCCTCAAACCACTTCCAACTGTTGCAGGTTGCAACCTCCCTACATTTGGGGTCATGATTCCCCAAGAAAGTGGAATCAAAGCATGTGGCTCAATTAATGACAACTGGCCGAAAAGACCTAGGAAATCTTTATAAAAATTCCCATTGAAGAGAGTTGAAGCTTCTCATTCTACAGAAGTGATCATT
Organism: Pseudotsuga menziesii; assembly: GCA_001517045.1. NCBI lineage: Eukaryota > Viridiplantae > Streptophyta > Pinopsida > Pinales > Pinaceae > Pseudotsuga > Pseudotsuga menziesii. Next base: position 87,122 of record LPNX010505434.1, read on the forward strand.
CAGGTGAATGTACTTCAGAGAAATTCAATGGAAGGGAATTGTGGAAAGAGTTTGAGGGGGATAATTGCTGAGTGATCTAGTGCATCTTTTAAGCTGAAGGATCTTACTGCTGAGTGCAAACTATTTTACTCAGTCATTGGACTAGTCTACTGTTTGCACGCTCCACCAGTTCTCAGCCAAAAAGACCAGGAACAGGCTCGAGGGTCCTGAGGAAACATTGTTTGAGTGCTCTCCAGGAGTTTGGTAGGGAGGAATGGCCTCCTAATGCTGTTGTTGTCTATCCTAATCAAGTTCTACATTATTTTGTTTTACAGTGTTAGATAGTTAAATCTAAATCTGACAGTTAAATGAATGTTAAATGTTCAGTTGTAAAATGTTAGAGTTAGTAATATTTTAGATTATTGAAGAGATGAATTTGAAATATTAATGTGTTAAGATGGAAAATAATTCTAGTATGTGTTTTTCCACACCTTGAAGGACCAGGCCGTACTCTAGCACAGATAGAGTATTTACAGTAGATGGAAGAAAAATTTAAGAGACTGAATATAACATATGTGGTTCTGCATTTAGTAGTAGCAGAGTAATTTATTTTAGTATGTAGGTTATTATTAAAAGAAAAATAATATGGTTATTTATGTTTATTGTTTATGTAATTATATTGGAAAAGAAATAGCAGTAATCTAGAACATGTAGAAGGATTAACATGTTAAGAAAATATCTTAGCAGATAAGATGTTGTGCTCACAGACAGTAGACTATTCTTTACATTCAAGTCAAAATACTATGGAAGTTAAATTGTATTATGATAGGTTTATTTCTCTGTGTTCTTAGTAACTAGTTGCAATGCAGTAGAAAAATCGCAGTTGAGTTACGGGTGAGTGCAAGAAGATGATGGACCTTTTTGGCGCGTTAGATGCAATAGAAACCTGAAAAATCAGGCATCCCTCAACTTACTTGGATTTTTTGAGA
>LPNX010505461.1:0-203347 GCA_001517045.1 Pseudotsuga menziesii
AGAAGAAGGAGCAACGAGGCTCAAGCATTGAAGGCGAAGGACAGAAAGAGAAGCGGTGCATAGTACCCATGGTCAGTACCGGGAAGCATGGAAGACTACAGAGAGCTACGGTGTGACGGGAAGCGGCTACCTCAAGGACAGAGAGGACCGACTGTCACTGTTTAGGGTATGGGTTTACTGTTGGGACAGGCCCACAGTGTTGTAATGGCACGACCTTCGGGCTGCCTATAAAAGCTTGCATTTTTGTATTGTAAAGGGTTGGTTGGGTAGCTAATCAATCAGTAGATAGTCGATCAGTTGATAGTCTTGTAGATTCAGAAATCAGTCAGACAGACTACGTTGTAACGATCCAGACACATAGTCATCTATGATTCATTTGAGTCTGTATGTAATCATTTGCAGAGAGAACAGAGAGGGAAGGGATATAGAGAGAAGATCAGAGATCTAGGAGAAACTTTGCGCTGCAAGGGTAGTGCAACAAACTGTGCTAACTTCCCTCAAGATATATAATAGAAGCACAGTTTGGTGGACGTAGCTCCCAGCCCGGGGGTGAACCACATTAAATCTGCGTGTTATGTGTTGAATGGATGTGATTGTGTTTTCTTATTGTTACTAGTTATTATGCATATAATGATAGTGGCAGTAGATGAATGTATGTATTGTTTCGTTCATAATATTGCAATAGGCTAAGGATAAGTCGAAGTATTGCAGTAGGTTGTTTAAGGACTATTTCACGTCTGTCACTAATTACCAGTTACTCATAATAGACTTCTGAGAAGTAGTGTCGCACATCAGTGCAATCAACGTTAAGAGCGTAAAGTCGCAGTGGTAAGATATCGCAGAGAAGCGATATCGCATCGGCAGAGGAGCTGCGATGCGAGATACTGCGAGCTGAGGGCTTAGCGTTGAGGAGAGGATGGGTGTTCCGCGGTGCGCAGAGATGTAGTAAGGATTGGAAAGCTGCGAGTAAGTGGAATTTTTTCGACGTGAGAGGAATCCGAGCAACTGGTGTGGGGTTGAGCATCGCTTGGGAGAAAGTGCTGCGAGTAGAAGGGGACGTGCGATGCGCAGAGCTGGTTGACCTAGTGGCGCACAGGAGAAAGGGGAAAGAAGTAGGATGTCCAGAACCTGGTCCAAGACACTTGAGTCTTGGCCAACCCATTAGATTCACTTCGGGTGAGACTTCAGATCGCTTTGTAGTCTGTTTCCGAAAGGGCCAGTGAGTTTGGGGTGTTGTTGATTAATTATAGTAAACCTGGGTCTGCCCATGCAATCAACATTGTGTCTCCTCTTGATTTCCACCATCCAAGGATCTTTAGGCCCTGTGTTTACTAAGTAAATAGCAGTATCTACAACATCTTTCCAAAAATATAAAGGAAACCCTACATGCAATCTCATACTCCTTGCACACTCCATGATCTTCTTGTTCATCATAATTTCTGATCAACCATTTGCTTATGGCTTTCTTGAAACTATATTCTCTCTACGAATACGATGGTATGAACAATAACTATGGAAATCCTTGCCACAATATTCACCTCTGTCATCTAATCTAAGACAATTGAAACCTTTTCCCATCTCTTTCTCAACCAAATATTTCCATTTCTTAAGAGTATAAAAAACATCATGTTTTAGTCAACTACAATAAACCCGAGTTTTCCTAGTTGCATCATCATTCAAAGTAACATAACATTGTGAGCCGCAAAGAGATGATACATGATAGAATCATGATACTTATGTATGTGCAAGCTCCAGATTTTCAGTCTTCTTTTTTCTTTCCAACTCTAAGAAATATGACTCTTCTATTTTCCATAAACACAATTCTCACAACAAATCCAAATCATCGTGCTTCAAATCAGGTAACAACTTCCTTGAATGAATAATGTGCATTCCTTTCTCACTCATGTGCCCAAGATTATGATTCCACAATTTTATATTGACTCATGTAGAATCTAAAGAGATAGAAGAGTTAGTATTAGAAATATATAAATACAATGTACCTACCTTATCTCCTTTCGCTATTACCAATGATCCTTTATTGACCTTCTATGGTTATTTTTGTAAATGTAGATATACAACCTTCACTTTCCAACTTCTGTGTTGAAATTAGGTTTCTTCTCAAAGAATGAAAGTGACTTACCTCTTTCAACAACCATTGGTTTCCATTATTTAACTTTAACTATATCTTACATTTTCCAACAATTTTACATGGTTCACCATCACTCAAATAAACCTATCCAAAATAAACTTGAACATAATCTTGAAAATATTTCCTATGGTGTGTGGCATGAAATGAATCCCATTAGTCTAATAACCAAGAATTAATGATATTATCTAATGAAAGTATCAAATAATCTTGTAACACATCACTTGCTACATTTTCTTCCTTATTATTCTCCTATTGTACATCTCCTTCTTTATTTAGAGATCTGTAGTCTTTATGGATTTGCAATCTTTCTTTAGATGTCCTTTCTTCGCACAATTCCATCACTCTAATTTTCCTAGTCTGTATTTGGATATTCCTTCCTAGACTTCCCATGTCTTCCTGGGCTATTTCATCTCTCCCTTTGTATTATCTTATCCTCCATGGTCAATGCATTACTTGAGGTCTCACATATGTTTTTTTGTCACATTTCCTTGCTATGTGCAACCCAACAATATCATCAAATTTCAGAGTGTTTGAACTAGAGATAGAGTTAATTACAACCATGACCAAGTCGTTCCATATTTTTGGCGATGAGCAAAATATTATAATATATCTAACCTCGTCATCAAAGTTCACTCTTATAGGACTTAAATTATTAATAAATGTATTAAATTAATTTAAATGGTCACCAAAAAACCAATTTTTTAGATCCTCATATTAAATAATAGCCTCATTAGAATTACCTTATTGGAGGTTGAGGTGTTTTTCATACATTTTATCCAATGGCTTCATTATATCCTATGTTTTCTTTTCTTTTTAAATTTTGGAAGGAATCGATGCTTCGAGACACAACCATCTTGTTCCTAGTGCTTTTTTTCAAGAACCTCCCATTCTTTGTCCTTCATAGTCATTGTATTCTTTACTTTTCTACCCATTGGCAGGAAAATATCCTTATGATATATATAGTATTCAATTTACATATTCCATAATTAGTAGTTTTGACTATTAATTTTTTCAACCATAAACTTTATTTCTTTCGCCATTGCTCCCACTCAAACCAAGAACCCCCCCCTTCCTGTGAATTTATCAACGGAAGAAAATTTGGCACTGATACAAATTGTTAGAAAATAGGATTCTAGAGGAAATAAAAATAAAATAAATGTAGAAATAAAAAAATATAAGGGAAAAATAAGAGAGACATGAATATACGTGGTTTACCTATATGAGATACATCTATGGAGAAACAATCAATCCTTTCTTTTATTCCATCCAACAAAATGAAGGGATACAACCTGCAACACATCCACTAGAATATCCTCTTCACTCTCTCACAATCTCTCTCATTTAGCTATATTGATCTTTCACAAAACAAAACCATAATACACTTCCATCATACATAAAAGAGGGTGTTCTTCTAGGGAAAAAAGAAATGCCATAACTTCTACCATCAAATGTGTGACCTAATGATGAACGATAGAATTAACTGCAAAATTACAATACCCCCGGACCCCCAATTTGGAACTGGGATCCAAACATGACAGAAATAAGATCTATGAATCAAGAAGATAAATAGGCTCCACAACCAACATCTACAACCCTATTCAGATTTCTAGAACCGTGTTTCAAAAAAAGAATCAACTTTGTAGAAATTATATCCATTTGGATTGCTTTTATTTAATTTACCTTGATTATTGATGTATTTAAAAACCTTATTATTAGTAAATAAACTAAACTCCTTTGGTATCGAGTAATGCCACCATTTCTTCAAGGTTTGTACAATTAACCTTCCCTCTTGACTCAATATTGTTCCAAGTTCTATACCACTTACATCACAATCCACTTGAAATTGTTTATAATGAAATCCAAAAGAACCAAAATTGGTTGTTTGGTTACCCTTTTCTTCAAGTGCTCAAATGACTCCATTTCTATTGTTGTCCACTTGAAAATGTACCATTTTCATACATTTAATAAGTGGTGCACACATCTTGCTGAAATTTTTGATAAATTTCCTATAGAATCTCACCAAGACATGTAAATTTCTCACATCAAATGTACACTTAGGTGTTGGCCATCATTAAATATCCTATACCTTCCTAGTTCCCATATTCAAGCCTTCAATGGAAATCACAAATCCGAAGTATACTAATTCCTTTAGAAACATAAATTTCTTCAAATTTATCAACAGTTTCACTTCCCCCAAATATCCCAACACCTTTCTCACATGGTCCATGTGTTCTTCTTTGGTTTTACTAAAAATCATAATATCATCTAGTTACATGACAATAGAATTTCCCAAAAATTGTTCCAAGACTTCATTCATAACTCTCATGAATTTTCGAGGGGCATTGGCTAAAGCATACTTTGTCTTGAATGGTTTCTTACATTCAACACCTTCCCTTATTTGAATCTAATGATACCCACTCTTCAAACTGATCTTTGAAAAGTATTTGACCCCACCTAAGTAGTCTATAAGGTCATCCATCCTTGGCAAGGGAATTAATTTGTATAATAGTAATCCTATTGATAACTACTGAATTAGTGCATATTCTCCATCCACCCCCTTTCTTGGGTGTCAATACTATAGGTACGACACAAGGACTTAAACTTTATTGGATGTGTACTGTTTCAAGCAATTATTATACCTGCTTATTCACTTCTTGACTCTTTCTAAGGTAATTCGATAAGTTTTTTTTTTGGTAAAATTGATCTTGGTATAAAATAAATTTGATGTGATATGTTCCTCCAAGAAGGTAACCTTGTTGGTTGATCATCCCTAACAATATCTTTAAGTTCATTCAACAAAGGTTAAAATTCCAGTGGAATAGGACTAAGTTTTCCAATATCTAGGGATTGTATTACCATTAAGGCCAAACAAAAATGGGAATTTTTTTTCTCTAAAAAATTATTTAGTTGAGCACATCATAATGCAAATGTTGGTACAAACATTTTTCATTTCCTTTGTTATCACTACCACTTGATTCAGTCTCCACCCTTGAATGTTGCATAAATAATAATAATAATAATAATACATAAATAATATATAAATTAATAATCAACTGATAATTACTATTATTGTAATGCAGATAGGAATCCTCCCAATAGGTTCCTAATACATATTTAAAGGCGGAATTTCAATTGTATAATTTATAATCTATTCAACTATTCATATTCACATATATTTTTCTTATCAAATATGGAAGTCGTATTTGCTACTTCTGTATAAACAACCTGATTCGGTTGTGTCATTGGTCTTATATCCATTAGGGTTCTATACATCTAATCCATGTCTAACCTCCAGACATCCATACTTCTTTATATCTATGCATAGGTCTCACCTCCATCTCTTCTATATTCCCTTACAAACCTCCCCATGCCCTCCTCAAATCTCTCTGTAGCCCCTCGCACACTCCTCCCCCACATCCGTTGCCTTACCTCCTTCCTCTCCTCACTAGCCAACCCTATCCAATCTAAATTTTAATAAAATCAAATAATATTTTATTATAATAATTTTTTTTAAAGTTTATTATTCAACCTTATAATAGAAATAAAATTATATAAATATAATAATATTATTTATTATTAATAATAATAATTATAACTATCTTTTTGTTTTTGTTTTTTCATTGCATAAACCAAAATTGCATCCAAATAATCACCCCCACACACTAAAAAAATGATGACATTGAAAAACGCATTCTAGAAATTGGACGTCATGAACAAGAAACAAAAAAGATGGATAAGAAATTGGACACCATGTCAAAGAGCCACAATCAAATCATGGAGACATTAGAAAACCTAAATTCTAGTAATCACCATAAATGACATAGTAGTTTGAATATGTCGATTGTGTCATCCACATATACATCATAAATTCCATATACTATGACATCATCTCTGTATAAATCATCTCCAAGTCCACCAACTTTCGACAAGGACGATGATAGTTTTGAAGAGAAGAGATTTAAAGCCTACATCTCCCATGGGATTGGAATGGGAAGAGATGACCTTGACCAGGAAGATGAAGCTATAAAACATATGATGATGATGTTAAAGAGGAAGATACAATAGACCATTATGTCAACAAAGATGAGTGTAATGATATCGATCAATATTGTAAGCAAGACAAAGATACAACATATCATAGAGATGAAGAAAATGACAATGAAATACTTGATAAAAAAGACGATGCCTTTGACCAATATTGTCATGAGAATCAAGCCATTGTTGGTGAAAATAACAGTGATGAATGCAAAAACAAGGGATGGATCCTACAGTGTGCAAGGGAAGTCAAGTCTAAGAAATTAGATATTTTAGATTCCACTTCGACCTTGACTACCTTATTACCTCAGAAAAACCTCAATGCAACATTGTATGGTGATTTTGAGTTTGAGAAGACTTGTGAGGCCTCATATTACAAGGTGAAATATGAGGAAAATAGAAGTGGAATGGAACATGATGACATACTGTAATACACCAAGATTTAATAATTTGTTACTAAATTATTTTAGAATATTTTATTTTACTATTTTAAATATTTTTGACAAGAAGTCGAAAATAAAACAAATGTAATGGATTATTCTTTTATTAATAAAAGATATTGGAGGGGAAAAAATGAAATAGTTGTTGAAGAGTGTTTGTTGACCCACAAGAGGAAAAGACAAGTTGTTGTAGCTACTGAGTGAGAACTCAAGGTGCAAGAGGCATCTTCCCCAAAATCAGGTCACAACTGTTTGTTAAGTTCCAAAGTAAAGGAGGCTCATAAATGATCAAGTCCTAGGAAAAATACTATATACTAGTATGTTCATTAGCAAGCGGGGGGCTAGCATTGGGTGGCGATTGAATCTAATAATGCAAGAGATGGCACATTAAGTGGAGTTTTCTCTTATGGTTCAATGAACAAGATCGAGGGTTCTGGAGAAAGGTATTTTGGATTCTCTAGGATTCGGTTGGGAGGAACAACTATATACTTTATGTTTTCCCAGCATTGGCTCATTTCAGTCACAAGGGATCATCCATACTCCAATGGTATCATAGTTTTTCACATTTTGAATCAGCACTTGAAACTTAATTGCAACAACCCATGGGTCTCACTAGACCTTAATTGCAACAACCTATGGGTCTCACCCAACATCATGGTTTCCTAAACTAGCACAAAGGGCCTACATAAGGAATATGTAATCTACATGTGAGATATCATCACCATTTGAAGAAATAGACAAACTTTTTGAAGCCTCTCTTAAAGATAAACCTCCTTTAGGGTTCAAAACTTGTTGAGAAATATAATTTCACAAACATGAATTTGTATCTCTACAACTAATTTATTTGTCCACTACATCATCCCCACATAAAAATTTATTGGTATGTAGGCAATGTGGAGGCTTTTCAAGTTTTCACATAGTAGGGGTGAATCTCATGGAACAAGCCATTTTCTAGAGTCAAAATCTAGAGATGGGGGTACAAGACATTAGTCCTATGTTAGGGAGTCATTACATTTATAGGAATTTTTCCTAGATTCAAGCTTACTATAAGAGGAATGAGTGTTTATTGGAAAATTGTGTAGAGCCAATAATGGAAAAGGCCAATTGTGAGAATAACTATCATTGTATTAAGAGATCATTATAATTATGAAGCAATGACATATATTATATTATTATATAAATACATACATATTACTATATTATAATATATTAATATATTATTTACTGAAAATAATAATATAGTATATTATATACATTAAGAAAACAAAGCATAATTCAAAAACCAAAACTAAACCAGTGCAGAAAAGATAATTCAAAAATCAAAACAAAATTGGTGCCCATCCCCACACTGCAACATAGTTGAACTAAAACTAGGAAATGACTATTATCTTTTCATTACAATTTCCATGAGATCCTGTAATGTAATATTCAGGGTGGAATGGAACTGCCATTGATGGTGTTTGTTTTCGTCTGGCCAGTCTTCCTGTAGAGGTATTTCATTTGCGTTTCAAAGAAAAAATGAAAATAGAAAACACCCAAAGATCATTTGAAGCCGCGGAGAGGCAATTTTCAATCATTGAAGGGAAGAGAGAGGTTCAGTTATGCTTCCATGTCAGAGTCCATTTTATTGATTGACGGGTTATGCCCTAAGGAATTGGGAAATTTTTATTGCTAGCAATTTTTGAAGAAATTTTGTGGGTAAATTTTTTCTCTCCACTTGATCTCTTCTAGGTTTTATTGTTTTGTTGTGCTCTTTCCTTGATGAGAATTTTAAAGATGCAACACAGTCCATCGATTTCATAGATTACACTTTCAAGCAATGGATCTTGTAGGAAAGTGCATCATTAGAGGGTTTTCTTTCATCAAACATTATTCAGAATGCCTCTTTGACCACCTCTTCCCCCTCTTTGACCACCTACACTTCCAATTAGTATGCCTCATGCTCCACCTGAACACCCCCCACTCGACCTTTGACCTTGCAACCATTTGTACAAGGAGGAGGCCTACCCCACAAAGAAGCAGGTTGGTGAAGGAGGAGAGAAGCAGGCCCACCAAGGAGGATACCAACTTGCGCATCCAAGGAATTTGATCAGGGCAACCTGAAAATTTCTTCAGTAAGAGGATTATAAGCATAGATAAGAGGATTCTAAGACCAAATAGCAAATTTTTATTCTGTCTCATTAAATTTACTCTAGATATTGTTTGAATCATGATTGGGTGCATGTTACACTATTGCATGAATCAATTGAAATACCCTGTTAGTGAAAACCAGGCCCAAGTTATATGGTGTTTGAGTTAGTTGAGTTGTGGGTAATAATTTATTTGTTCCCTCTTCCTTTTAGTCCCATCAATACCCAAAATGTCACCAACCTCCAAAATGGTTAGATAATTTGATCGGAGAGAAAGATATGATAAACCTTGCACACCTAGGAATTCAGATCGATTTCTGAAGGGAAATACATGTACAAGATCGACCCTATATTTCATTACAATGTCCTTCATCAAAAGAGATATGGGTGATTTGTATCTCTTCTATCTCTCTCCTTATCAATGAATATGTATACTAAATGGTGGATCACATCAATAGAATCTAATGCCATGCCAGAGAATCAATACCTGTTATTTATGTCACTAAAATGAGATTCCACCAGTTGCTAGAATCACAAAGAAGACTGAATAACTGGAGTTTTACCTTGAATCATTGCCCTTGATGCAGATGACTTCTAGTATTTGGTGAATCTCACAGTCACACAAATAGATTCTCCCTACTCTTCAAACATATTCAACTCATGTGTCAGCAATAATCTATTGCTTGAAGTGGTCAAAGACAACAACATAGGAACTAGATTTGATGCAAATCCAACCAAGCACAATGTAAGACTATAATACATCACTGTGTTGATGCCAAAAAATTGTTGAAATATCTACCCAAAACAATATTTGACATGTTATACTTATTAATCTATTGTGATAACCCATAAGTATTTATAAGAGTTGTGAAAAAGAAAACAACTTTGGTGTCTTCTTACTTGAATTTCACAACTTGCAACAAGTGTATATCTTACTTTTTGGACCTTCCATAATTGATTGCAATAAATGCGTATCTCTTGTACCTTGCTCAACATATTTCTTGAGCTCTTGAATTTCATATTCAAGAACCTCTAGAAGATGTATCCTCATCTCTCAGAGAATTGAGAGATGTTATTGCTGTGAGTACAAATTGAGTAAATGAATATAGATCCTGGAGCAAGTGGTATCCGAGCCAGTGAGCAAGACGACTGTAGAGCCAATTTTGAGCGCATGCTATTAGATCGTGAATCGAGTTGGAATCTATACTGCAATTTATACGGAAAATATCAGTAAGTTCTGTTAGTCATATCTGTTTTATTTATGCTTGATGGTAGTAGGGCAAATGGTATTGTTTAGTAGGCAAGTGAAAACTTGTTGAGTGATCATTGGATTCCAAGGGACTAAAAGAGTGGTCATTGATAGAGGGTAGTAAGCCGAAGATAGGCATTGTAAATCCCGATTGAGATCCGACTAGTAGTGAGACTAGGTTCCTGTTAAAATGGACCCAGCGATGGACAATATTGCTCACACCCGCCTGGACTGTCAGCAAGCAGAAGATGGAACAATTGCTCTGGTAGAGCGACGCTTATCTTTTTCTGCCGAATGTTCTACTTTTGATTCCTCCATAATTCACATTGATGAATTCAATCCGTCCTCTGATTGGAAACTCCCAAAATCCTTCCTCAAGAAGTCTACAAACTAAAATTTTGGGAATATCTTGCAGCAACACATCTTAAAGTCTCCTCTGTTGATATAGCTTTCACTGATTTAGATGACCCAATACATATTAATTTGCTTGATCGTGAATAAATCGACTGGGCCAAGAAAGCTGGTTTTAAGTATGCCCATTTGGGTGCTATCCGTCTAGGTCTTAGCCCTTTAGTTATACCTTATTTAAATGTTTCCTCTTTGTGTGTCACTGTCGACACTCATCATAAAAAAAATTCTAATGCTATCATTGGGGGTTTCTCTGCCCCTCTGCATGATGGTCCTGCCTTTGGGACTATCTTTCCTAAGTATAGCGTTAGTCTAGATGATCCTCACATCTACGACCTCCTTAAAGCATATATTATTCCTCAGGGGTTTTCGATGATGACTGGTTCCTGTATCATCCAATTAAAAGCTGTTGTCTGTGTTCATTTTGGAAATGACACTCTCCCTTCTCTCCGCTCTCATGTTCACAATATTTCGCACCTGCTCAGCAAGGTGGAGAAATATAGGTCTCAGAAAGCTCAGCCTGTTTTATTCGATTGGACAGGAATAAAATATCCCCAGCAATGGGAAATCAAATATGATGAGCTCTGAAATGCAGAAGCTATCAAAGCTTCCATGGAAAACCAGCCTATCCACTTTGAAAGACAGACCAGTTCCTTCTGAATCCCAAATGTAACTCCTTTTCCTCATTTCTCTCTTCCTAGATCTTCTTCTGTTTCTACTTCAGTTGAAAGAACTCTTTCCTCAACTCCATCAACATAACAAGTTAAGCCTTTTAAATATTTTACAGGCCTTCATGACACTGAACACAGAGGTTAACACTCTGACTGCCCAGCCTATAGAAAGACTCTGTAGAAAATATGACACCATAGGCATAATACTCACCTAGGTATGTTTTCTCTCCCTAGAGAAAATGCCGCCTGTGAAAAAGAAGTTCAAGGTAGGAAATCCTTCATCCCTGGAAGGAATCTTCCTGATGTTCCCTTTAGATAGTTTACTCTAGATGGTTCCAAGAAACAGGAATATTTGCCTCATAAATCCTCTGGACCAGATGAAACAGTTTTTGATGAGACTAAGCTCTTAAACTAGGGGAATAAGCAGCTATTAATGACAGCTGAAAACCTTGATGACATGGCCCATGATATGTTAAAAATAAAATCCACTGCCATAGAATAAAAAGAACAAATTGCCATGGTTGAAGCAAAGCTTGAGCTAGTAAATCATCTGCTAGCAGATACAGAAGAAATAAAACAAGCTGTTGCAAAAGATGCAGAAAAGAGAAATCTTAGGCTAGAGAAAATAGAAGAAATGTTGTCTCTAACAGCTAGCCTAAAGACAAAAGATATTAGGCCAAGCCCAACTATGTTAGCTTTGGCTACCCAAGGATACAAGACTAAGCCTTCTCAGTCCAAGTTAGAAAGAAGTCTATCCTTCGGTATGTTCGGCCTAGAAAGAAAAGAAGATGGAGAAATAATAGACACCAGGCCTGAATTTGATTTTGGTCGCTCAGAAAGACAGTTTCAGACTGTCCAAAGATATTTGGGAATCTTTAAGCAATTCAAACCTGCACTTGCACCTACATATCTAAATATGATGACAACAAGATTCCATACCACTCCAGAATATTCTGGTGTCAAGATTGAACCAGATAATGAGATGGGTTCAGCATCTCAGCCACCAATAATTCCAACAGCCTTCAGTTCAAATTCTTATAATAATATAATTTCACAGATGCTTGAGCAACTAGTGCTGAATATTGATTGTCAGCCTAGAGAATTCATCCATGATGCTTTGAATTTGCTATTTCATTGGATGTTGTCCAAGAAAGCACAAGACCCTAGAGTAATAGGACATCAACTGGCAACTTTGATAGTTGCAGGGTTATCAGGCCTAGCCAATGAATGGTGCAGATGGATCTCCCAGCAAGGTAGAGATGACATTATGAATTCTGAAGATGCTAACCAGCAATTATTGAAGGCCCTTGGAAAACAATTCCATGGAGGCAATGATGATGATGACGCAGATCATTTGGCCTCACTTTACATGTCTTCCAGACTCTGTAATTTATCACAGGTAGAAGAATACTTTTTCTATATGCAAAGGTTATTGATCTGCTCTGGCAAAGCCAATAATCACACTTACCTGAAACACTAGCTACGTAGTTTCCCCGGTCATGTGCCCGATGCAGTTGAAAAATACATGAAGGACAAGAATATCAATTACCAAGAATTATCCCTTGCCCAACTTCATCACCATATTCTTGAAACATGGCAAGAACACTACATGGCCAAAAGAGTGGATAAGGATTTCAAAAGGCATCAAGATATGTACACCCCTTCGTTTTGTAAGAATGTAGCCCAATTACCTGATTGGGGGTGTGGTGCCCATAATCGTGGTCATTTGCAAGGGTCATGCAAATGCCATAAGAAGAAACAACGTAAAGTATTCTCTAGTAGTGATCCACGATATCATTATCCGGATAATCCTGTCAAGTTTAATCGAAAGCCTAAATCTCATCGATTTCCATCTACATATCAGCCACCATAGCAGAAGAAAAAGTTTATCAAGAAGCGCAGAAAACCTGCTAATAAAGAATCCTGTTTTTTATGTGGTGCTAAAGGCCATTGGGCAAATAAGTTCCCAAAGAAGAAATAGAATCCCTGGCTTGCCGCTTTCTGTGATTCCCTTCACCCTCAATGGTGGGATCCGGCTGCTCCGGATGACATTCCTTCAGGAGAATTTCTGTATTTACCTCCTGACTCTTCTGATGATTCTGATACTGACTCTCCTCCTCCTGCATTACACAAATTTGACCCATCTTCTGACTCTTCCAAATCCTCTCCTTCCTCTTTCGATTTCGAAGATGACCCAAATTTGGGGGGGGTTTGAGCCTCCTGAATTCGATTTTTCTCTGTATATGCTTTCCTTTAAGCAACAACAGTCCATTGAAAAACAGATTGCTGCTATTTATCTAGCTTTCTTAGAATCTGAGCCTTTCCAGTATCAACTAAGAGATAAGCTGAGAGAAGATAAACAGATCTTGCTGAGCCAGTTAAAGCAAGATAAAGGTAAACAAAAGCTGTTCAAAGAACTAGCTGCTGATAACAGGCTTACTCCTTACAAGCCTGTAGATGTGTATAAAGAATATCCGACAAAGCATACTGATAGACAATAGTATAGAGATAAGATAGAAGGGCAGCTCAAATCTTTGATAAAGAAAAACAACAACAGGTAAAGAAGCTCTGCACTGAAATCAATGAGCTTAAGGATCATATCAACATCCTTGAAGCAGAAAAAGAGCAGTCATCAGATGATGAAACAAGAAAGTTCTGCGATGCCGCTCTTGAGGTTGAGATTTTTGATGAGCCTTCTATAACACCAGATATTAGTCTATCTTTGCTTTCAGGTCCTAAGATATATCTAGACATACAGTTTGAGCTTGGTGAATTTAAGCCTTATAAATTAAGCTGTATGATTGATTCAGTATGTCAGGTTAACCTAGCAAAAGGATCTGCTCTACCTCACTACTACTGGGAGAAAGCAAATGGATATGGAACTACCATCCATGGTACTCCAGTCCCCATTAATGCAAAGGTAGAAATAGTCCCAGTACTGCTAGGCAAAGCTCATAGCAAATTAACATTTTACAGACTTGATGAGCCTAGCAATGATTTTCTATTAGGATCTGACTTTCTGCATAAAGTTAGTCCTTATGCTTTTGATCACCAGAAGATGACTTTTACATGTCATATAAACCAGAAGAAAGTCATTCTTCCCATATCTTTCCAGGATACTAAAATATGTAAAGAAATTTAAGGGATTACTGAACATAATCCTCATACTCCTCAGTTAATGAAAATGGAAAGATCCATAGCTTACTCAGATATTCATGGAGAGAAAATGCTGAAAGAAATCTCTGAGAATCTAATAAAAGATTGTTGCTCAGAAAGTCCGAATGCTTTCTGGACAAGGGAGAAATATTTTGTATCTCTTCCGTATGACCCACTCCAGAAGATAAAACCAATGAATGATTCGGCAAGGATCATGTCCCCATATGAAAGAGGCTTCTGTGCCAAAGAAGTTGCAGATCTTATGAAGAAAGGTCTCATTGAGCCCTCTCAAAGCCCATGGGCATGTCGTGCGTTTGTAGTAAACAAGCACTCTGAGAAGAAGAGAGGTAAAACTAGGCTAGTGGTAAATTATAAGCCACTAAATGCAGTTTTACAAAAAGTCAGGTACCCTCTCCCTGATAAAGCTAGCCTGCTGCAGCGAATTGCAGGTTTCACCATCTTCAACAAGTTTGGCCTCAAATAAGGATTTTATCAGATAGGTATCTGTGCTGAAGATAGATTCAAAACCGCATTCAATGTCCCCAATGGTCAGTACCAGTGGAAGGTATTACCCTTCGGGATAAATAATGCCCCTTTTGAGTTTCAGAAGCGAATGGAAGATATCTTCCGAGATTACTAGTGGGCATTAGTATTCATAGATGACATACTGATTTGTTCTCACAGTTTGCAGGAGCATCTGAAGCATCTGCAAAAGTTCTATGAATTAGTTTTCAAACATGGGTTAGTTCTTTCAGAATCAAAGATGGAAATAGGGAAAACAGAGATTGAGTTTCTTGGTCTCAAGATCCAGAAAGGAACAGTTGTTTTACAGAAGCATGTACTCCAGTGTTTTTCTAAGTTTCCAGATTAGATACAAGAGAAAACCCAGTTGCAGAGATTTTTGGGATCTCTAAATTACATCAGGGCATTTTACAAAGGACAAGCTGCTGACATTTATGTACTCCAACAAAGGTTGAAGAAACATCCACCGCACTGGTCAGCAGAGATGACAGAGGCAGTGCAAAGGATAAAAGAGAAAGTCTCGAAGCTCCTAGCTTTATCTTTACCTACAGGAAATGGAAGCCTGATAATTGAAATAGACGCTTCCTCTCATACTTGGGGAGGTGTTTTGATTGAAGCTCTCAACAGCAGAGAGTTTATCTGTGGTTATGGATCTGGCTCGTTCAAGAATGCATAATTAAACTATACATCAAGCCACAAGGAAATACTTGCTGTCAAGAAGACAGTAACACATTTTATTCTGTTCTTAAAACCTGTTAAATTCATTATTAGAACAGATTTAAAGATCGTGCATGGTATGCTTAAAAATGAAAATGTAATGGCTGAGAATAACAGTCATATACTCAAATGGTTTATTTGGTTATCAAATTTTGATTATGAGATTGTTTATAAACCAGGGTATCTAAACTGTTTAGCTGATATGTTGACCAGAGAATCAGCTAAAGATAATCCGCCAGCTTTGAATATGTTTACACCAGGAGAATCCAGTTCAGCACCAGCCAAGCAAGAGCCACAAGAAGGCAAGAAGGATAAAGGAAATGCTCCAGCTACTCGTGAAGATATTTTACAGAAAGAAATTATTCATCCTTCCTTGGGATGGTGCTTTACCCAGAGATGTCAGAATCCAGACACTTGAGTATGCTTCTACCGACGAAGCTAAAAGATTTCTATAGCTGACAATGATCAAGAACATCCAGTCTTCTCCTTTGAAGTTAGACATTTTGGAACGATGGGAGAAGGAGGAATTCTTCAGCTTTGCAGACGCTACAACCAAGATCCAAGATTGCAGAGAAATTTGGGCAGATTTTGAAGACGAAGAACAGCTGTGATATATTGATATCGGCCGTGGACATTTGAACTAGTCATCTTATAACCTAATTCTTCAGAGTTGCAGAGAAAATGGTAAGGTTATAATTTGTGCCGATCCTGCAAATTTAAGGCACAATACAACATGGTCTGGATGGACAGATGTTTTCCTAGATAAGTTTTGTCCCAGATTAGATTGGGAACAAAGGCGTGCAAACTTTATAATGCACCTCAAGGCAGATATGGAGATAGCTGACCAGAATGAACAATGGTTCAAATTCATGCTACACTATGAAGGAGGAAGCTATAAGCCTCTCGAACATTGGCTCTATGTTAAACAGAAAGTTATCAGACGAACCCTTGAAGGTTCTGCAATTGAATCCAGAGTCACTATCAGAGATATTCCTCTTGACTTCAAAGTGGAATCTCATTGCAGAGGTGAATTTATCTGTGAACCCAACCTCCTGTTTCAAGGCTCTGACGTGGAATGTTGTTCTAGTCCATTTCTATATCCACCTGTCTCTCTTGAAGCTTCGCCATATCATGAATATGCACAAGGAGATGCCTTGTCGGACGACGACGACATCTGGGAATACTTACAAGGCCGTGACCCATATCATTGAAAGCATGGTGGGCCTTTCTGAAGACTGAGTGGGCCAGTTTTGGCCCACACTGTTTCCCTCATGGGAAGGATAAATGCTCCACTTTGTAAAGTAGATTCTTAGGTACTGTCGTGGGCCAGTATAGCTCCACTTTGTTTTGTCAGAGTCCGTCAGAAAGAAAGATTCCGGGTCCCCATAATGCCTCAGGCTAATTAAGGGATGAGATAACGACAGTGGTTGTCCCCACTTTTCACCCCGGTTGATTCCTTTATGACCGCTTGTTGTCAGTTTCAGTTACCGGATCAACTTTTTAACCGGTAAGTGCCAGTCTCTCTTCACCGGGTAACTGGCTTGATTTTGTATAAATGAGACCCCTCGGGCTCATTAGAAGATCATCAAGCCATAGAGTCTTAGAGGTCTAGAGCTCTGCAAGTAGATTCGAGTGTGGGAAATAAGCAGAAGGCTGCTTCGGTACCTTTGAGTTCCCAAGTGTCTATAATAAGAGTCTGTAAGTTTCCATGAGTTGTATGCTCTGCGACTTGGCCGTTCGGCTATAAGATCACATCAAAAGACTTTGGTTATGTCATATAGGTGAGTCTGTACCAGAGTAATGCTGTACTAATTGGCCATTGTGCTATAATATCGTATCAGATGCTTTGTTAGGTTATGTGTGCGCAGTGACGACCTTCGCTGTCCGAAGGCAATCTGCTGGTTTGACTCTGTAATTGTCTCAATGTATCTTTCTACATTAATACCAATTATTCTGTCTGTGTGCATTCTGTTAATTGCTATGTTGAGTCGTTTAATCCTCAGAGAATTGAGAGATGTTATTGTTGTGAGTACAAATTGAGTAAATAACATCTCTCAATTCTCTGAAGATTAAATGAATCAACACAGCAATTAACAGAATCCACACAGATAGAATAATTGGTATTAATGTAGAAAGATACATTGAGACAATTACAGACTCAAACCAGCAGATTACCTTCGGACAGCGAAGGTCGTCATTGCGCACACATAACCTAACAGAGCATCTGATACGATATTATAGCACAATGGCCAATTCGTAGAGCATTACTTTGGTACAGACTAACCTATATGACATAACCAGAGTCTTTTGATGCGATCTTATAGTCAAACGGCCAAGTCGCAAAGCATACAACTCATGGAAACTTACAGACTCTTATTATAGACACTTGGGAACTCAAAGGTGCTGAAGCAGCCTTCTGCTTATTTCCCACACTCGACTCTACTTGCACAGCTCTAGACCTCTAAGACTCTACGACTTGATGATCTTCTAATGAGCCCGAGGGGTCTCATTTATACAAAATCAAGCTGGTTAACCGGTGAAGAGAGACTGGCACTTACCGGTTAAAAATTTGATCCGGTAATTGAAACTGACAACAAGCGGTCATAAAGGAATCAACCAGGGCGACAAGTGGGGACAACCACTGTCATTATCTCGTCCCTTAATTAGCCTGAGGCATTACGGGGACCCGAAATATTTCTTTCTGATGGACTCCGACAAAACAAAGTGGAGCTATATTGGCCCACGACAGTACCTAAGAATCTACTTTACAAAGTGGAGCATTTATCTCGCCCATGAGGGAAATAGTGTGGGGCAAAACTGGCCCACTAAGTCTTCAGAAAGGCCCACCATGCTTTCAATCATATGGGTTGTGGCCTTGTAAGTATTCCCAGATGTCATCATCGTCTAACAAGGCATCTCCTTGTGCATCTTCATGATATGGTGAAGCTTCAGGCGATACAGGTGGATATAGAAATGGACTAAAACAACGTTCCACGTCAGAGCCTTGAAACAGGAGGTTGGGTTCACAGATAAATTCACCTGTGAAATGAGATTCCACTTTGAAGTCAAGGGGAATATCTCTGATAGTGACTCTGGATTCAATTGTAGAACCTTCAAGGGTTCGTCTGATAACTTTCTATTTAACATAGAGCCGATGTTCGAGAGGCTTATAGCTTTCTCCTTCATAGTGTAGCATGAATTTGAACCATTGTTCATTCTGGTCAGCTATCTCCATATCTTCCTTGAGGTGCATTATAAAGTTTGCACGCCTTTGTTCCCAATCTACTCTGGGACAAAACTTATCTAGGAAAACATCTGTCCATCCAGCCCATGTTGTATTGTGCCTTAAATTTGCAGGATCGACACAAATTATAACCTTACCATTTTCTCTGCAACTCTGAAGAATTAGGTTATAAGATGACCAGGTCAAATCTTCCACGACTGATATCAATATACCACAACTGTTCTTCGTCTTCAAAATCTGCCCAGATTTCTCTGCAATCTCGGATCTTGGCTGTAGCGTCTGCAAAGCTGAAGAATGCCTCCTTCTCCCATCATTCCAGAATGTCTAACTTCAAAGGAGAAGACTGGATGTTCTTGATCATTGTCAGCTGTAGAAATCTTTTAGCTTCGTTGGTAGAAGCATACTCAAGTGTTTGGATTCTGACATCTCTGGGTAAAGCGCCATCTCAAGGAAGGATGAATAATCCTTCTTTCTGTAAAATATCTTCGCGAGTGGCTGGAGCTTTTCCTTTATCCTTCTTGCCTTCTTGTGGCTCTTGCTTGGCTGGTGCTGAACTGGATTCTCCTGGTGTAAACATATTCAAAGCTAGCGGATTATCTTTAGCTGATTCTCTGGTCAACATATCAGCTAAACAGTTTAGATACCCTGGTTTATAAACAATCTCATAATCAAAATTTGATAACCAAATAAACCATTTGAGTATACGACTGTTATTCTCAGCCATTACATTTTCATTTTTAAGTATACCAGGCATGATCTTTAAATCTGTTCTAATAATGAATTTAATAGGTTTTAAGAACAAAATAAAATGCATTACTGTCTTCTTGGCAGCAAGTATTTCCTTGTGGCTTGATGGATAGTTTAATTCTGCATTCTTGAACGAGCCAGATCCATAACCACAGATAAACTCTCTGCTGTTGAGAGCTTCAATCAAACACCTCCCCAAGTATGAGAGGAACCGTCTGTTTCAATTATCAGGCTTCCATTTCCTGTAGGTAAAGATAAAGCTAGGAGCTTCCAGACTTTCTCTTTTATCCTTTGCATTGCCTCTGTCATCTCTGCTGACCACTACGGTGGATGTTTCTTCAACCTTTGTTAAAGTACATAAATGTCAGCAGCTTGTCCTTTTTAAAATGGCTTGATGTAATTCAGAGATCCCAAAAATATCTGTAACTGGGTTTTCTCTTGTATCTGATCTGGAAACTTAGAAAAACACTAGAGTACATGCTTCTGTAAAACAACTGTTCCTTTCTGGATCTTGAGACCAAGAAACTCAATCTCTGTTTTCCCTATTTCCATCTTTGATTCTGAAAGAACTAACCCATGTTTGAAAACCAATTCATAGAACTTTTGCAGATGCTTCAGATGCTCCTGTAAACTGTGAGAACAAATCAGTATGTCGTCTATGAATACTAATGCCCACTGGTAATCTCGGAAGATATCTTCCATTCGCTTCTGAAACTCAGAAGGGGCATTATTTATCCCGAAGGGTAATACCTTCCACTGGTACTGACCATTGGGGACATTGAGTGCGGTTTTGAATCTATCTTCGGCACAAATACCTATCTGATAAAATCCTGATTTGAGGTCGAACTTGTTGAAGATGGTACAATCTGCAATTCGCTGCAGCACGATGGCTTTATGAGGGAGAGGGTACCTGACTTTTTGTAAAACTGCATTTAGTGGCTTATAATTTACCACTAGCCTAGGTTTACCTCTCTTCTGCTCAGAGTGATTGTTTACTAAAAAATCACGACATTCCCATGGGATTTTAGAGGGCTCAATGAGACCTTTCTTCATAAGATCTGCAACTTCTTTGGCATAAAAGTCTCTTTCAGATGGGGACATGATCCTTGCCGAAGCCTTCATTGGTTTTATCTTCTGGAGCGAGTCATACGGAAGAGATACAAAATATTTCTCCCTTATCCAGAAAGAATTCGGACTTTCTGCGCAACAATCTTTTATTATCTTCTCAGAGATTTCTTTCAGCATTTTCTCTCCATGAATATCTGAGTAAGCTATGGATCTTTCCATTTTCATTAACTGAGGAGTATGAGGATTATGTTCAGTAATCCCTTAAATTTCTTTACATCTTTTAGTAGCCTGGAAAGATATGGGAAGAATGACTTTCTTCTGGTTTATATGACATGTAAAAGTCATCTTCTGGTGATCAAAAGCATAAGGACTAACTTTATGCAGAAAGTCAGATCCTAACAGACAATCATTGCTAAGCTCATCAAGTCTGCAAAATGTTAATTTGCTATGAGCTTTGCCTAGCAGTACTGGGACTCTTTCTACCTTTGCATTAATGGGGACCGGAGTACCATAGATGGTAGTTCCATATCCATTTGCTTTCTCCCAGTAGTAGTGAGGTAGAGCAGATCCTTTTCCCAGGTTAACCTGACATCCCGAATCAATCATACAGCTTAATTTATAAGGCTTAAATTCACCAAGATCAAACTGTATGTCTAGATATATCTTAGGACCTGAAAGCAAAGATAGACTGATATCTGGTGTTATAGAAGGCTCATCAGAAATCTCAACCTCAAGAGCGGCATCACAGAACTTTCTTGTTTCATCATCTGATGACTGCTCTTTTTCTGCTTCAAGGATTTTGATATGATCCTTAAGCTCACTGATTTCAGTGTAAAGCTTCTTTACCTGTTGTTTTTTTTCTTTAATCAAAGCTTTGAGCTTCCCTTCTATCTTATCTCTATATTGTTGTCTATCAGTATGATTTGTCAGATATTCTTTATACACATCTGTAGGCTTGTAAGGAGTAATCCTGTTATCAGCAGCCGGTTCTTCGAACAACTTTTGTTTACCTTTATCTTGCTTTAACTGGCTCAGCAAGATCTGTTTATCTTCTCTCAGCTTATCTCTTAGTTGATACTGGAAAGGATCAGATTTTGAGAAAGCTAGATCAATAGCAGCAATCTATTTTTCAATGGACTGCTGTTGCTTAAAGGAAAGCATATACAGAGAAAAATTGAATTCAGGAGGCTCAAACCCCCCCAAATTTGGGACATCTTCGGAATCGGAAGAGGAAGGAGAGGATTCGGAAGAGTCAGAAGATGGGTCAAATTTGTGTAATGCAGGAGGAGGAGAGTCAGTATCAGAATCATCAGAAGAGTCAGGAGGTAAATACAGAAATTCTCTTGAAGGAATGTCATCCGGAGTAGCCGGATCCCACCATTGAGGGTGAAGGGAATCACAGAAAGCAGCAAGCTGGGGCTTGGATTTCTTCTTTGGGCACTTATTTGCCCAATGGCCTTTAGCACCACATAAAAAACATGATTCTTTATTAGCAGGTTTTATGCGCTTCTTGATAAAAAAAAAATTCTGTGGTGGTGGCTGATATGTAGACGGAAATCGATGAGATTTAGGCTTTCGATTAAACTTGACAGGCTTATCCGGATAATGATATCATGGATCATTACTATAGAAGCCTTTACGCTATTTCTTCTTATGGCATTTGCATGACCCTTGCAAATGACCACGATTATGGGCACCACACCCCCAATCAGGTAATTGGGCTACATTCTTACAGAACGAAGGGGTGTACATATCTTGATGCCTTTTGAAATCCTTATCCACTCTTTTGGCCATGTAGTGTTCTTTCCATGTTTCAAGAATATGGTGATGAAGCTGGGCAAGGGATAATTCTTGGTAATTGATATTCTTGTCCTTCATGTATTTTCCAACTCCATCGGGCACATGACCTGGGAAACTACGCAGCTAGTGTTTCAGGTAAGCTGGATTATTGGCTTTGCCAGAGAGGATCAATAACCTTGGCATATAGCAAAAGTATTCTTCTTCCTGTGATAAATTACAGAGTCTGGCAGACATGTAAAGTGAGGTCAAATGATCTGCATCATCATCATCATCGCCTCCATGGAATTGTTTTCCAAGGGCCTTCAATAATTGCTGGTCAGCGTCTTCATAATTCATAATGTCATCTCTAGATTGCTGGGAGATCCATCTCCACCATTCATTGGCTAGGCCTGATAACCCTGCAACTATCAAAGTTGCCAGTTGTTGTCCTGTTACTCTAGGGTCTTGTGCTTTCTTGGACAACGTCCAATGAAATAGCAAATTCAAAGCATCATGGATGACTTCTCTAGGCTGACAATCAATATTGAGCACTGGTTGCTCAGGCATCTGTGAAATTATATTATTATAAGAATTCAAACTGAAGGCTATTGGAATTCTTGGTGGCTGAGATGCTGAACGCATCTCAGTATCTGGTTCAATCTTGACAACAGAATACTCTAGAGTGGTATGGAATCTTGTTGTCATCGTATTTAGATATGTAGGCGCAAGTGCAGGTTTGAACTGCTTAAAGATTCCCAAATATCTTTGGACAGTCTGAAACAGTCTTTTTGAGCGACCAAAATCAAATTCAGGCCTGGTGTCTATTATTTCTCCATCTTCTTTTCTTTCTAGGCCGAGCATACTGAAGGATAGACTTCTTTCTAACTTGGACTGAGAAGGCTTAGTCTTGTATCCTTGGGTAGCCAAAGCTAACATAGCTGGGCTTGGCCTAATAGCTTTTGTCTTTAGGCTAGCTGTTAGAGACAACATTTCTTCTATTTTCTCTAGCCTAAGATTTGTCTTTTCTGCAGCTTTTGCAACAGCTTGTTTTATTTCTTCTGTATCTGCTAGCAGATGATTTACTAGCTCAAGCTTTGCTTCAACCATGGCAATTTGTTGTTTTTCTTCTATGACAGTGGCTTTTATTTTTAACATATCACGGGCCATGTCATCAAGGTTTTCAGCTGTCATTAACAACTGCTTATTCCCCCAGTTTAAGAGCTTAGTCTCATCAGAAACGGTTTCATCTGGTTCAGAGGATTTATGAGGCAGATATTCCTGTTTCTTGGAACCATCTGGAGTAAACTGTCTAAAGGGAACATTAGGAAGATTCCTTCCAGAAATGAAGGATTTCCTACCTTGAACTTCTTTTTCACGGGCGGCATTTTCTCTAGGGAGAGAAAACATACCTAGGTGAGGATAATGCCTATGGTGTTGTATTTTCTGCAGAGTCTTTCTACAGGCTGGGCAGTCAGAGTGTTGACCTCTGTGTTTAGTGTCATGAAGGCCTGTAAAAGATTCAGAAGGCTTAACTTGTTCTGTTGATGGAGTTGAGGAAAGAGTTCTTTCAACTGAAGTAGAAACAGAAGAAGATATAGGAAGAGAGAAATGAGGAAAAGGAGTTACATTTGGGATTCAGAAGGAACTGGTATGTCTGTCAAAGCGGATAGGTTGGTTTGCCATGGAAGCTTTGATAGCTTATGCATTTCGGAGCTCATCATATTTGATTTCCCATTGCTGGGGATATTTTATTCTTGTCCAATCGAATAAAACAGGCTAAGCTTTCTGAGACCTATCTTTCTCCACCACGCTGAGCAGGTGCGAACTCTTGTGAACATGGGAGCGGAGAGAAGGGAGATTGTCGTTGCCAAAACGAACACAGACAACAGCTTTTAATTGGATGATACGAGAACCAGTCATCATTGAAAATCCCTGAGGAAGAATATATGCTTTAAGGAGGTCGTAGATGTGAGGATCATCTAGACTGACTCTATACTTAGGAAAGATAGTCCCGAAGGCAGGACCATCATGCAGAGGGGCAGAGAAACCCCTAATGATAGCATTAGCAAAATTTTTATGACGAGTGTCGACACCGACACACAAAGAGGAAACATTTAAATAAGGTCTAACTAAAGGGCTAAGACCTAGATGGATAGCACCCAAATGGGCATACTTAAAACCAGCTTTCTTGGCCTAGTCGATTTGTTCACGATCAAGCAAATTAATATGTACTGGGTCATCTGAATCAGTGAAAGCTATATCAATAGAGGAGACTTTAAGATGTGTTGCTGCAAGATATTCCCAAAATTTTAGTTTGTAGACTTCTTGAGGAAGGATTTTGGGGAGTTGCCAATCAGAGGATGGATTGAATTCATCAATGTGAATTATGGAGGAATCAAAAGTAGAACATTCGGCAGAAAAGGATGAGCGTCGCTTTGCTAGAGCAACTGTTCCATCTTCTGCTTGCTGACAGTCCAGGCGGGTGTGAGCAATATTGTCCATCAATATTGTCCATCGCTGGGTCCATTTTAACAGGAACCTAGTCTCACTACTGGTCGGATCTCAATTGGGATTTACAACGCCTATCTTCGACTTACTACCCTCTATCAACGACCACTCTTTCAGTCCCTTGGAATCCAACGATCACTCAACAAGTTTTCACTTGCCTACTAAACAATACCATTTTCCCTACTACCATCAAGCATAAATAAAACAGATAGGACTAACCGAACTTACTGATATTTGCCGTATAAATTGCAGTATAGATTCCAACTCGATTCACAATCTAATAGCATGCGCTCAAAATTGGCTCTACAGCCGTCTTGCTCACTGGCTCTGAGAAAGTTGCAGGCTTGAAAACCCAATTACTATGCTTATGATGTACGTGTTTTAACGTTACAATATATAAATTTGGTTACAAACAGCAATTGCAGGTGATAATCCATGTATTTTTTGATGTTTCATCATTTATTTACAGGGAAACAAGTGAAATAAATTTTATTAATATTTAAAAAGATTATGAAGTATACATATTCCAGAACTGGATTTTTAGAGACAATAAGGCTTCTGCAATAAGAGCTACAGGACAACCCCAAAGAGATATTTTAAGCACCAGACTAATGCATGTAGATAATAAGAGGAGATACTAATCGTGAAAAAGGAAACTGTACTTGTATCGAATTACCAATGTATCAAAGGTTGGAACTCGAGATATGCAACTTCGAGGTGAATATCAGATGAAGGTCTAGGTTTAGGTGGCTCTAGGCTAGTGCATTTTAATTGTTGTTGTCAATGGACTTATGTTTCGATCACTGCGTTGGCCATGGTGCATGGGCTTGATTGCATAGAGTGGTACTATTTGCAATTAGAAGCACTGGACAGGCACCAATGGCATGCCAGAGCATATGGACTGCGTTTTTCACTTTATCAAAGGTTTCAGGATTGACTGTTGCAGGACTATCAGGACTTTACTGTGTTCATAACTTTTCGATGTTTCATTTATTTATTACATGGAACCAAGTGAGATAAATTTTATTAATATTTACAAATATTATGAATATAAATATACAGATTTCGAAACTAGCTTTTTAGAGGCAATAAGGATTCTGCAATAAGAGATAAAGGACAACTCCCCAGCATTGTTTTAGGCACCAGATTAATTCCCATCCGATCCAATCTGATCCAATGTTGTTTGGGGAATTCCTAAATAGGATGATAAGTGAGGCGAGGAAGTGGCTCTGTCCCTGATCCATATTGGAAACCTGTTCATCCATATTTTACAGCCTTTACCATTTCCTTATTTTTTTTTCTCCCTTAGGTTCATCTATTCGAGCTGGGGCTTTCCATGCCTTTACCTAGCCTATGTTATTCTTTCTTCATGTACACGAGAACCTGGTAGTAACTGTATACACTATAGGTAATTCATGCACTCAATCAACCAGCTATCGGGCAGGCTATGCCTTCCTGATGAGGCTTAGGAATCTCTTTGGAACTGGAATAGGATATGATAGCTTTGTGGATGAGTAAACTGGATCAATAGAATAAACTACTTCACTCGGTCTTGCTGCCACCTCTACGGCTTCTCGATAAATTGGAGAATTCACGAGATCAACTGACTCCGTATCTACTTATCCCGGCATAGCTCCATAGGGAAAAGGTTTGGAAGAAATGTTGTTGCATGCATGAAATCCTTGCTATGCCTACGCGGTGGAATGGTAACGGATTACTTGTTTATTCTTCTCCCACGCCAAATCCCGGTGGCACCAGTATAAGGAGTAACAGAGGTACCTTGACCAAGTCCATTACCAGATCCTCCAGCATTAGTAGCAGTATATCCAACACCAACACCATTAGTATACCCAACACTTCATTTCCCCAGCCGATGAGGCAACGAACCATCAAGTATTTCGATATTTTTTCCAATTTATACATTCGTGTCCAAAAGCATTGTCTCTCCCAAATAGACATTAATATTAAAATTTTCTATAAATAAACTGTTATAAGGGAATCTACAAATGGCTGCAATACATTATTCATCAAGCACCGACATTAACTCTATTCGAATCAAATGTGAGCATTGGCTGGTCTTCCTAGCGTGAGGATGAGAGCCAAATTAAACTCATTATACGGTAGGGGCTTTCCCTCTTAAGTGCCTTTTGGATGTACCACAGAGGCCTTCACCCTTTTGCAAGGAAACAACCTCTCGCCTTTATCCCACCAAGTTATATAAATACAGCTTATATTGGTACTAAATATAGATAATAATCATGTAAAAGGAAACTGTACATGTCTTCTAAAAGGAAACTGTACGTGTCTTCTAATTATGCTTCTATTTTAGAGCTAACAGACTTTACAGAGAAGAGATAATGACTATTCATGGTAAAAAGAGTAGTGTAGTGTGTGTTTGCACTTCAATGAGAGAATGATTTTTACAGGACAATCATAAGTATAATTAAATTGATATTCCCTCAAAACCAGAGTAATCCACCCTCGGAGAAATAACATATACATACAAATCTTGTATGATCTAACAGATTTTCCTTCAAAATTGACGTCAGGTTCATCGCTAAATCGCTATTAACAATAGAAAATGCCTTAGTTTTCTAGATGCAGAACCTCTCTACTAGTGATCTTGGTAATATCTCTTGCATGATCTGGCTTTTCAATCCTCAGTTAGCTAACACAAACCAAGGCAATGATCAAGATATATTTTCAATAATAATAACCGATGATTCAATTGTCTGTGAATCCATGCCACAATACCCAGTTGGAAGCACCTTCATAAACAAAAAATCGTAGAGCAATTTTCCTTTAATTCCTCATAACGCTCGCTCGATGACCATTGGCTATTTTTGGTTAGGTGAAATGATGCTTCAATCCTTGTGGTATATCCTTTATCTTTGTCAAATGACCTGCAGACCCAAAATAATAATGCGTTAAGATCAAAATCTTGAAAAAATATTTAATTGAAAAATTACAATGGTCTTTTACAATTTGTAGAGCTTCATGCTTTATGGAAGCAAGCCTGCTAACTCATCATTGACTGCCTTATATTACCTTAGCGTCTCTTAAAGGCTTATCAACGTATTCCCATAAATAAATAAATAAATTGTGTAATAAGTAATTTATAAAGAATATGTTAATATCTAAAGCTCTTAAGGAATTGTCAAACAGAAAAGTTAAAGCTTTATAATAAAAAATCTTTTTATAATAATTTCTAAAATTTAAAGTTCTTTTATTAAAAGAAAGCATTTAAAAAAATTATAAAATATCAATATGACTTTATACAATAAATTATACAGTAACTTTATATCATTATTAAATGAAATTTAAAAAAAAGTATTAAAATATAGTAGGATTACTGTATTTTTTGTAAACCTCCTTGAGTGCAATACCTGAGAAGAGGTTTGTACCTACGGAGATTTAATCTTTCTCGGCGCTTGATAGAGCCTAGGATTTGCATCTAGACCGATTCAGGCCAAATCAACTTATCCTCTTTAGTATTATAAAGGAGACTATAGACATGTATAACAACAATAGGCTGTTTTATGAAGTGCTAGTTTTTTAAGCATTACAACAAACTAGTCTTGAGGTAATTTCTTATTTTATGTAATAACATTTTCTATGAATTTTCTCTGTGGGTACTAGAGGATGTGGAGAGCTCTAGACAAACACAATATGAGAGGTACTTGTGTACTTTGTGGGTTCCATAGGATGTGGATAGCGTAATAGCAAATCAAAACATTATGAGAAACATTTTTGTATTTTGTGAGTGTTTGGTGGTTGCCAGAGGATGTGTAGAGCTATGGCTAACTTGGATAGGGTATTAGATGTTAGTTTTTCATCATTCAAGCTAGCATTATGATCTTAGGATCTTTTAACTGAGAGCACAACAAGCACAGCAAGAAAACATAAGCACATCACAAGAGACAAGAGCCACAAAGAATTTTCTTCGGGGAAACCATAAAGGAGAAAACCCCGCAACTTCCTTAGAGATAGAATCAGCACCAAAGGTAAAACCGGAAAACAATAAGATGATCTCCACACAGCAGCAGTCTCTCTCTCTCACACTGAGAGAGCTTCTCCTCTCTCACTCATGTGCCCCAATGAGTGAGTGTGAGTGTTTCAAGTGAGATAAATGGAGAGGATCACTCTCTCTATATATTCTTTCATTCACTTGAAGTGCACTCCAACATGTCGGCCTCACTTAACAATTACTTACTAGAGCCGACATCTCTAGGTGTGTCTAATAACCCTAGTGCCCCACCACTTGTGGGGACTTTGCCTCCTCTGACCAATAGGAGGGTAACACAATGGTGGGGACTATTGCCCCGACTTACAATGACTCACCTAGGGTCGACTTCACTAGAATAGTCTAATAACCGAAGGGCCCCATAACAGTGGGGACTTTAACCCTTGACTAATAGGAGGGTTACCCACAATGACTTGACATGACTTTCTCATTATAGAAACTTCCCAGAATAAACATCGGGGTATGACATGACTGAAATACATTACAATACATCCTGGAATAAACATCGGGTTACAATACATAAGAAATATGAATGAATACATTCTGAAGTTACAATTACATCAACACTCCCTCTTAACTAGGAAGGTATTCTCTCGACACAATTTATGAGCACAGGTCTTCTTCTTTGTATCATCTGGGTCATCGTCAGGTCCTTGTCATCTTTAAGTCATCTTTGTCTTCAAGTCATCTTTCATTTGGATCTGAATCATCACTCAATCTAGATCATCGTCACTGGATCATACTCGATCTGGAACATCATTATTGGATCATACTCGATCTGGAACATCGTCACTGGATCATACTCGATCTGGAACATCATCACTAGATCATAATCGATCTGGAACATCGTCATTGGATCATACTCGATCTGGAACATCGTCATTGGATCATACTTGATCTGGAACATCGTCACTAGATCATACTCGATCTGGAACATCTTCACTGGATCTGGATCATCTCTCAATCTGGATCATCACTGGATCTAGATCATCTCTCGATCTGGATCATCATGGGACATCATCACTGGATCTGGATCATCTCTCGATCTATATCAACATCACTGGATCTGGATCATATCTCGATCTGGATCAACATCACTGGATTTGGATCATTTCTCGATCTGGATCATCACTGGATCTGGATCATCTCTCGATCTGGATCATCACTGGATCTAGATCATCTCTCGATTTGGATCATCATTGGAAATCATCACTAGATCTGGATCATCTCTCAATCTAGATCAACATCACTGGATCTGTATCATCTCTTGATCTGGATCAACATCAGGTCATCATCATGTGTGTGCTATCTCATGATTCTTCTCGTCACAGGAAGTTCTACAGAGCCAGCCCTTTTTCATGCTAGTTGTAGGCCTAGCCATCATGTAGGTCTTCGCCCAACACTTACATCTGACCTACTCGTCAAAAAGGCACGCCCAACACTCACATCTGATCATGTAGGAACCAATCCTATAATCATATCAGAAAGGCCTAGCACTCACATTCACCAGCATGGTAGGCACATCTACTACCATCTGTGAAATGGCTTTGCACTCACATCCATTAGCATGATAGGCACAAAATACTATCATCTATGGAAAGGCACTGCACTCACATCCATTAGCATGGTAGGCACATCTACTACCATCTGAGGAAAGGCACTACACTCACATCCACCAGCATGGTAGGCACATCTACTACCATCTGAGGAAAGGCACTGCACTCACATCCACCAGCATGATAGGCACATCTACTATCATCTATGGAATGGAACTGCACTTACAATAACCAGCATGATAGGCACATCTACTATCATCTATGAAAAGGCACAACACTCACATCCATCCAGGTGGGAACACATCTTGCTCACAATGATGGAAGGGCTTGCACTCATATCTGATCTTGTAGGAACCAATCCTATAGTCATATCAGAATGGCCCCCAGTCCTCCTCGACTGAGCTACCTGGTAACTGACCAGGTGCCTCCATTCTCCTAGAGAATGGTAGTTTCCCTTACATCCGACCTGCTTATTGGAATGGCCAACACTCACATCTGACATGGAAGGAACTTAATCCTTTAGCCATGACAGAATGGTTCAGCCCTTACATCTGATCAAGTGGGAACACATCCCTCTATCACATCAGAATGGCTACTTAGTCCTACACTGAGTGTTCCTGGTAACTGACTAGGTGCCTCCATTCCTAGAATGGCAATTGCCCTTACATCTATCCTACTCGATAGAATGTACATCACTCATATCTGTCATGGAAGGGAGAAACCCTATCACCATGATAGAATGGCTCAGCCCTTATATATGACCTGCTTGTCAGAATGGCTATGAATCTCAGCACTCATATCTGACATGGAAGTAACTGAATCCTCTCACCATGATAGAATGGCTCAGCCCTTATATCTGACCTGCTCGTCCTAATGGATTTGGATCTTAGCACTCATATCTGACATGGAAGGAACTGAATCCTCTCACCATGACAGAATGGCTCAGCCCTTATATTTGACCTGCTCGTCAGAATGGCTTTGGATCTTAGCACTCATATCTGACATGGAAGGAACTGAATCCTCTCACCAAGACAGAATGGCTCAGCCCTTATATCTGACCTGCTCGTCAGAATGGCTTTGGGACTCATCACTTTCCCTTGGAGGAAACCTCGATCTGGAGAACACCAAGCTTCTCCCTGAAGTACTCGAACTTCACTTTGGCTAATGGCTTCATCAATACATCAGCTATTTGTTCCTCTGTCGCAACATACTGGAGCTTCACTGCTCCTCTCTGTACCATATCCCTGATATAGTGATACTTGATCTCGATATGCTTCGAATTTTCATGGAACACTGGATTCTCTGACAACTTCACGCAACTCTGGTTGTCACAATGTATACAAGTAGCATCCATCTGGAGATCAAATAAATCAGACAGTAGCTTTCGCAGCCATATTGCCTCACAACTAGCTGAACAAGATGCAACATACTCTGCTTCAGCTGTACTCAGTGCCACACAGGATTCCATCCTACCAAACTAAGAGATCACACATGATCCCATATTGAAGCAACACCCTAAAGTGCTCTTCCTATCTATGGCACTGCCTGCTCAATCTGAATCAACATAACCATCCAGGTTAATCTTCTGATTCGCATCATACTTGAGCCCATAATCAACTGTACCCCTGCATGATTTGCAACCATCAAATGGAGATGTCTCAATGTGTTCACAGCAAAGCAAATATCTAGTCTCAGGTACATCAAGGACCCAATCATCTGATGATACATCATAGCATCAATCATCTTTGATGAAGCATCACTCATTTAGCTTCATGTTTGATGCCATAGGTGTGGTCATGGAGTCTGTCATCCTGAACCTATTTAGGATCTCTACTGCATACTTTCCTTGTTCACACCTCCATGCCTAGAAGATAGTGCATCGACACATAACAGGAGCATCACTGGTCTTCCGCTTTCAACTTTGAAGAAAAGGTTGGAATCCTCTTTACTCTTAGTAAAGCCTAGAGTCATCAGTAATCTATCCATCCTGTCGTACCATGTTGAACCTCAGGATCTTCTGTAGTCACTCCCTCTGAAGCAGAGCATCATACTCCCTCTTTCTTTCGTACTCTATGCATTGAAAGCTTCTGTACTGGAGTGACAAGTAGTATCCATCTAGGATCATTGGATACCAAGATCCTCTATTTTGAACTTTTTCAAAAGTTCTTCTCACATCCATCTGTGAGCTTGTCATCCTTTATCAACCTTGTAGCAAAGGTTACGATATTCATCAAGCTCATCATGTATGTGTTATCCCATGGGTGTCTTCTGAACTCGTACAAGGCCTTCTTTCATTTGCACACATGATTATGTGACTTCACTTCCAGTGGATGCAAATATCTCTTCTTAGTTTATGTCTTCTTTTTGTGAGAAGCCTCATGCTATGAATCTTGCTTTGTATCCCACGATGTTTCCATCTACTGCATGATGGAACTACGAACTTCTCTTCAGGTCTCGATACTGCACCCTGACATCATTCTTCTTGAACTAGTCTTCCCTTTCTTCTTGGTGGTTGGAAGGTTCTGCATCAATGATGTCACTGTACTCATCATATTATTCTTTGTCTTTGAACTGTCGTCACTTGTTCTTCGGAACAAGTCTCATTCTTCGTTGCTTGCAGGCGATTATGTATGCGATCTTTCCTACAAGTCAAATGCATTTGTATGGTGTTAAATCAGTAATTTGTTTCTTCAATTTTGGTTTTGTTTCTTCAATTTTGGTTTGATTCTCATTTATTTCGAAATAACTCTTTTTGTTTTAAGTTTGATTATTTGCTTCCTTTAGGAAAATTTTTGGTTGTTAGATGAATTTTTGAACTTAGCTTTTATATTTGATCTTTTACATTTTGATGGGATATTTTAAAGGTCATTATATCAAAGAATGGTTTCACAAATGGTTATTCTGAGCATAATAATGCATGATCACTACTCAAGCAGCTTTTAAACTTCACACAAAATGCCAAAAAGCTGAAAAACCGCGAGAAAATAGCACTAGAATTATTCTTGTAGTGCTGGGGTAAAAAAATAATGAAGGCACGCTACAAGAATATCGCGACCTTCATTATTCCCTGTTTTCTAGCAAAATTTTGTCATGATTTCAAATGATGAATGACTAATCACATGCTGTGAGTTGTTTGCTATGTGTGAACTCCAGAATTATCATGATTCCAAGTGTTTCCAGGCCGTGAGGCAAAACATGGTGATTATTACTCATAATGCAGTTTAGATTGACAGGTAGCCACATAATTTGGTCTAATTCGAAGTGAATTGTTACATGCATGCATGCTCGATGGTAGAGGACTTAATAGAATGACGGTGCCGGCCTAAAAACATGGAGATTTCAGTTGCAGAGTTTGGTGGAGGTTTCATAGTCGCCCAGAAAAATAGGGTTTCTTCATCTTGACACTTGGAGTTAAATTGGAGCTTGAACGACACCTGTATCTTCCAGAATGGTTCATAAATGGCAGGAGAGGTCGTTCAACGTATCTATAGTCGACAAATTAATAGGTATTTCCCAATAAGTTAGTATAACTGCAGATTTGGGGCTTTTTTCAGTAGGGTCATTTTTATCAAAATTGGTCGAGGAAAGGGTTAAATTGTGTTTGTTAAATGAAATTTCATCCAAAGAGATAGCTGCCTGGGACATGTTGAGATGCTCTGTTAAGTGGAAGACTGAAAATTATCTCTATATTGGACTATGCGTTTGTTGAAGTTTCAAAGAGGCTGGGTCAAAAACTGTGTATGTCATGATGTTTCAAATATTAATACTGTTGCTGGTGCAACATGAGATAAAGGAACTGGAATTTTAAGACAAAATGAAGACCTAGACAGCCTAAACACTTAGTTTTACTGCATGATTAAAGGCTGATCAGTTGGTTTTGAGGTCAAAATTGAAATAGAAAAGGAACTGAGTATGAGATTATCATCCTTGTCTTTTCAACACAAGGTTCTTTTTTTGCAGTTCAAGGAGAGTCTCTTGTTTGAATGAATAATGTACATGATGTCTAGTTTCATTAACAATACAAAAGGAGCCGAATACCTAAAATTGCAGGGAGACCTAAGTTGTTAGGTGTGGAAGTTTATTTTTTTTGAAAGCAGATGAAGGTAGCGAGGAGTTAAAAGTCTGAAGACAGATGAAAACCTAGTATCATTTTGATTCAAAATGTTGAGAGATGAAATTGATAAGTGATCCTGGCAGGTTATGGTGCTCAATACACAGGCTTATGTTTCATATTGGAGATGAACAACCAATAATTAAATTGCATGACAGTCATCAGTGGCAGTGAAGAGTTTGGAAGATTTCAAATGACCTAAGTCTCTTATGCTTATGATAAACCTAATTTGTATTAGGAAAACAAAGGGACAGTCAGATAAGATTAAAAGGAGCTGTCAGTGAAACCTAAGAGATTTGAATGCAACAGGCATCTGTCAGATCATAAATTGAAACCTAAAGCCATATAGTTTCCATCCCTTGAAGAAAAAAATGGGTAAGAGTAGTAAAATTAACAGAGCAGAACCTACCGATGTAGGGTGGATTGAAAAGCTTCCTGGATGTGTTGAATTATTTCAACAAGCTGGTTGGATGAACTTTTTTAAGAAGATAGATGGATATAATGCAGAAGTATCCTGTAAGTTTGCTCAAGGCTTTAAAAATGACATGGTGACCTTTAATAATCTTAAATTCAAACTGATAGTAGAGATGACTGTAGAAGCCACATGGATTAAGAATGAGGGTGAACTATGGTTTAAGAAACTGCCTTTTGACTTTGATCCACAAAGATATCTTTTACCAAATGTCACCCCTGATTGGAATAAAGGCATCCTTATTCAAAATTTTAGAAAGGAGTGGGTTGAGCCAATCAGGATACTATAGAGCTATGTTACTTGCGAGGGCAGGTACGCTTATGTATACAAGTACCACTTCAGGTTTTTGCAACACATGGTGGGGGTGTCAAAGATGAGTCTGCC
This sequence comes from Pseudotsuga menziesii, assembly GCA_001517045.1. Taxonomy (NCBI): domain Eukaryota; kingdom Viridiplantae; phylum Streptophyta; class Pinopsida; order Pinales; family Pinaceae; genus Pseudotsuga; species Pseudotsuga menziesii. The sequence continues at coordinate 35,370 of LPNX010505461.1, forward strand.
ATTTTTCTTTTTGAAAAGCTTGCAGAAGATGTCCAACAGGGTGAAAGGGCAGTTAGACCATTCCTCTCAATCAATCTTTCATCATGGGCTGATCAAGCTGATTATTAGCACTGTTTTGCAGCATGAAGGTAAGACATGGGATTTTTTCATCTTTTGGTCTGGCTTTCAAACCAAAGAAAAAGATCAGAAACCTAAGAGGCAAGCTGACAAGGGTAAGGTTTTGATGAGAAAATTAGGACAGAAGCCTAAGCCTGAGGATAAGGAAGAGGTCAAAGCCAAGAAAACATCAGAGCAGGTGGAAGAGGATAGTAAACCTAAAGTATTTTTAGCTAGTAGCAAAGGCAAGTACTCACTGTTTGAAGACCAAAAGCAGCTGCTACAGCCCATGGTACCAACAGAGGTCCTTTATGAAATGAAAACTGCTGATATAAAAAAGGTGGCTGTACATGAAGAATAATTGCAAGTCAAACAGAGAAGCCCCATTACTATATTGTCTGATGATGAAGATTACCTGTTAGAAGAGGAGCAAGTAGAAAAAACTACAGTTGAAACTGAAACCTACAGAGAAATTCCTACTTCAGGCAGCAAAGCAACAAAACCTAACAGAAAGAGGAGTAAACTTGAAGTAGTAGAGTTGGCTGCTATCCAGCATCAAGGAAAGGAGCTGAAAATGCTGGGAGAAATAGCATCATATTGGAGACCTAAAACTAGGTCAAAGAACAAGCTAAGACTGAACATGAAAAGACTGCTAAATCCCAGGTTAAACACAAATGAAGTTACTATATTAGATGATGTATCTCATGATGAAAATCCAGAAGTTAAGAAAGCTAGCAGAAAAGGGAAGAAACCAGCAGCTGTAAAAGCTTCTTATGTGCATCCTGCAGAAGTCAAGAGTTCATCAAAATCATTAGAAGATTCAAGCAAGCCTGCACCTAAATTATCTGAAATATTTTTTGAAATAAGAAGTGATATTTTTAAGCAGCCACAATCAAAAGAAGAAACTCCTTCGGTTGAATTAACAGGTGAGGAAAATCCTAGTATTGTAGACACTCCTGCAGACCTGTTAATTGATGATGCAGATATCTTCAAAAGGCTTGACATACCTTGGAGGCCCACAGATGAACAAGAAGCTATGATAGTAAAGGTCATTGACACAGACAAAGAGAACTTGTAGAAGACTGTCAGATAGTACGGACATCAAATGAGTTACATGCAAGAGGTAAATGATGGATTGATGATGGCTAACAGGAGGTGGAGAGAAGACCTACAAGATGTAAATGGAGGAGTTGACAGTAGTAGCAAAGGAAGCACTAAAGAGAAAAAGAGCTACTGACATGCATTGCACAAAGTTGGAGAAGACAATCCAGGACCTACAACAGACAAATGAGGAGCTCATTAGGAATATTAATGACATGGAGCAGGAGCAGAAGAAAGTTAAGAGGAAAGATCAAGCACTAGATGGCATTGCTCTCTTAGCTGAGGTAGCGAAAAAGCTATGAATCAGTTGTTGATTTAGTTATTGGTTGTCACTAGTTGATAAACACATATGTTAGTGATTTACTATTTTTAGCATATTTTGTAATTTTGTAACTTTGTACATTTTTACTTTACCTCAGCGAGTTGATAGAGGCAGTTAGGGTTTTAGACCCAACTGATTTTGTAAAGAAACACTATTTAGAAAGATAGGAAAGTCATTGAGAGGGTTCTGATTTTTGGGAGCTACAGGAGGTCTGCAGACTGTTTGTATCTTCATACTTGTTCAGAGCTAAGTATTGTGACTCTTGTAAGCATTTGCTGATGAAATTATGAGATATATATAACTTTTCCCCTCCAGTTTTTCTGTGTTGGCTTCATTATTGAACTTGTTTAGTTTCTTAATAGATATATTCATTGCTGATTAATGTGCATTTGCTGGTAATGCTTGTCTTTTATGAATGAACCTCAGCATAGTCTTTCTGTTGGATCTTGTTGATATATCATGCATGTTTATCATCTTTTGTTTATGATTTAGTTGTTATTTGGCTTCTGAATGTATTCCCTTATTGTTCCTAAAGATTACAACCATTAAATCATACCAAAAACCCTAAACTTAGTCTGTTTTATTGAATTTTATCTTGAGTGTGTGTTGGCTTGTTTCTCTGGCCTTAGAAACAATTTTTGGCACAAACATATGGTTAGAACATTTCATAAGGAATATTCATACTGGCAAATACTTATGCATAAATATATGATCATGCAACTACTTTAGCTAATACAACATTCATCCATATCTCACTGAAACCTTTCTAGATGCCTTCCATCTCTACCAGGACAACATTGAGATTGTGCACTAATCCAATATTTCAGCAAAGAGGTTTCATTCTAGATAATTAGCAATGGAGAGTTGTATAGCACCATGAGCTACTTACCCATCACATGCATATTAGTAGTATACTGTCGTTAATGCAAACATCCTATCATGCATAATACATCAACTGAATATAAACAAATGCATAACAAAACAATACCATGAATTGACCATTGAATACTTATATTTATTTGTTTCGTGGGTAGACTTATTCTTGAGCCTTCAACCTCATCATCTTCTTCATTCATAATATCATCGTTCTTATCCAAAAGCTAAGGTGGATAAGAAGTTCTTCAAGAGTTGAGATCTACATATTCCTCATCGATTGAGGGATCTTCTTTGGATGGTGAGAGCTTGATCTTCAGTTGCTACCATCTTCTCTTCTCTTCTAATGATTCGAGCTTCTTCTTCTTCTCAGATTCTATTGAAAGTAATCACTTCCTTCTGGCACACATTCCTCGTATGAATGAATCCCATGATCCTGGGAGGCCATTCAAGGTGGCCATCACCGCTTCTGCATTCTTCACTTACCACTTCAAGTTGTTCTTTGATTTGAGAGACCCTTGTAAAGTATGACTGCATGGTCTCTGCATTTTGGATCTTCACATTCTTCAACTGGTTTCTTAAGGTCATCTTCTGATGTATGTTCTTCCCTTCAATTAGCTTGGTCAAGGAATCAAACCTCATCGATGTATTTAGGGAAGACACTTGTGGTACAAGTTGATTCATGACTGAATCAACCATGATCTTCTTGGCCTTGACCAAGTTCTTCTTGTGTAAGGCTTCTAGCCTCATCTCCCTCTGGAACTGGAACCTCTCTACTCATGTAGGTGTCCAATTCATTTTCTTCAGAGAGATCATATACTTCCATGCTTGAAAGTTTTCAACTTAAACAATCTTATCATCAGGCTGATGTGATATATCACTTTGAAATGAGAACCTCAAATGGAAATAGCAAAAGTTTAGATCTTTGAGGTGTCCGTCCTGGTTCCGGAGCTGGCCGATCTAGGGTTTGTCACATAAAACCCTAATTTTAAAAACTTGGAATATTTCATATCTGATTGGATATACAGATAGATCTCTTCAAATGGAGTTGTCCAATGTACTCCTTTTCTGAAAACAGTGGAGGGAAGTTCCCAGAATAGGAAGCCCTAGTTTTCCAATTTCTTCTGCAGAAATTCCTATTACTGTTTCTATGATATCTCTGAAATTACTACTCGTCTATGTCTGAAATTTTGTACTGAGATAACCTCGCATGTTACTAATCCAACAACATAGGTTTAATCTGAATTGGTTTCACAATTTGGGATTTATGTTCCTTTTCCCAAGGTGACCTGTTATAGGACTGTTCAGAATAATGAAGTTATACGGCATTCCACGTGTCACTGGTTCATATTTTGAGTCTGATATTCGAAACACCAAAATTAAAGTCTGTTCCCATTATAGAAAATATTCAATAATTCCATTTGGACCTCTGTATCCCAATATATTGCAATTCTCCCCAGGTGTCTTGTTTAGGGATGAATTCTGGAAGAGGCTGGAACCCTAGCTTGGAGGGATCATAGCTCCTAGAATATAGTGAATCGGAGTCTAATTTTTGGATACAGTATTCATCAGTATTTTATATTTGGCCCTTGCAATTTTCAAGTCCTGAAACTTTTCCAATCTCAGGATATAGCGAATGTACCAAAACTTAGCCGTTTTAGTATTTAGGGTTTTTCTAGCTCAGGGTCAAACTAGGGTTTGACTTTCCCGGAGTTTTACCCAACCAAATTTCTTGATACAGGTCTCTAAAATTCGATTTTGATGAGGAGAAAAATCCTATGCTGGGCTCATTCAAAAATTCCTCTTCTATAGAAAGCCCTAATTTTCGCATCGAAAACTGAAAATGCTCATAATCAAATTCCGCTTCGACAGAAAGATGCGCCCTTCAATGGAGAGTCATCCTAGCATAATTTTGCTGATAGATTGTGGAGAGAGACCCAAAAAGTAAGAATCCCTAGCTTCTGTAGCTGCACAATGTCTTCTTCTCAGGTTAGCTCTGATACCATGTTAGTTTTTCATCATTCAAGCTAGCATTATTATCTTAGGATCTTTTAACTGAGAGCATAACAAGCACAACAGTAAAACATAAGCACATCATAAGAGACAAGAGACACAAAGAATTTTATTCACGGAAACCATAAAGGAGAAAACCCCTCAACTTCCTCAGAGATAGAATTAGCACCAAAGGTAAAACCCAAAAATAGTAAGATGATCTCCACACAACAGTAGTCTCTCTCTCTCACACTGAGAGAGCTTCTCCTCTCTCACTCATGTGCCCCAATGAGTGAGTGTGAGTGTTTCAAGTGAGATAAATAGAGAGGCTCACTCTCTATTTAGATTCTTTTGTTCACTTGAAGTGCACTCCAACATGTCGGCCTCACTTAACAATTACTTACTAGAGCCGACATCTCTAGGTGTGTCTAATAACCCTAGTGCCCCACCACTTGTGGGGACTTTGCCTCCTCTGACCAATAGGAGGGTAACACAATGGTGGAGTTTATTGCCCCAACTTACAATGGCTCACCTAAGGTCAACTTCACTAGGATAGTCTAATAACCCAAGAACCCCATAACTGTGGGGACTTTAACCCTTGACAAATAGGAGGGTTACCCACAATGACTTGACATGACTTTCTCATTATAGAAACATCCCTGAATAAACATCGGGGTATGACATGACTCAAATACATTACAATACATCCCGGAATAAACATTGGGTTACAATACATAAGAAATACGGATGAATACATTCCGAAGTTACAATTACATCAACATTAGAAAAGCAAATCAAAGCATTCTGGGAGCCATATTTGTATTCTATGTTGATTACTTTGTAGGTGCCAGAGGATGTGGAGAGCTTTAAGAAATGATAGTAGGAATTCAAAACAAAACATTCTAAGAACCATATTTGTATTTAAGAGTGTAGGTTGTCATCATTCAACCATCATCATCATAATTTTTTTGGAGTAAACTTTGTTAGAGTAAACTATGTTAAAGCAGTGAAATATTCCCAATCAGAGGAATCTCCACCCATCATCAAAGGATAACTTTTGGATAACAATGACTTAAATCTCCCTTCTAACTTAATTGTATCACAAGTTTCCCAAGTTTTGTCTATCAATTGTGTTCTTTTCAAGTTGCAATGTTTTTCAATGTTGTTTAGCTTTTATTTCAGAGTCTTCCATTCTTGTTGGCTTAGGGATGTTAGTAAGATTTATATGTACGTTTAGAATTAGGTAATTGCTTTTCTTTATTATCCTCCATTCTTACACGTCAAGTGTCATGGGTGTTAGCTCAAAATATATCTTTACTTATGATGTAGTATATAGATTTTGTAGTCATGAATGATCTAATTTTTACTTTAATAATTAATGGGAAATTTTGTGTTTGATTATAGAATTTGTAGATACCAAAGTTTGAGAGATCCCATGATGATCCCAAAACAATTTGTTCTATCATATTAGGAGAGGAAGCTGGGAGATGCATTTTTCCTCTCACACAGAGAAGAGCCAAGCCAACTGTAAGAATTCTTGTATTTGCATATGATTTTTTACTCAATGTTTTCCTAGATTTAAGATTTTAGCCTCACTATAGAAAAACTAAAAGCATTGTCTTAATTTTTCATCACTTCTAGTCCAAGTCACATGGATTTACCAGAATGGTTTGATTTCCATCATAACACTGTTCCAATGTATCACTTGTAAACCAACCCATACATATTGGGAATTCATCTTGAACTTACTCAGTCCTAAGCCAGTTGAGCTCTCAAAAGATGATGTGCCAGTAGTGATAAAAAATTTGAATGTTTTTGTTGCAAAAGGTCTTGGATAGTCAGTTTTTTTCCTCACAAAGGTTGTCCTTGGATCACACAATCAAAGTTCAAAATCCATGTGATTTGTATTTTCATTCATTTAAACCCTATTTTCCTTAGTTTTGACTACATAAACTGGCTTGGATCATCATACATGCTCTATTCCTTTTTCTACAAGTGCATTAGAAGATTTATGAACATAAGTGTTAATCCGTCCTTTGCATATTCACCTTGTATCTCAACTATCCAAGGTGGTTGGATTTGAGTGACAAAAAAGATTAGGATTTCCTTAGGTTTTGAAGAAAGGGAAGAAGCTTCTATTAGTGAATTTCTGTGATTGTATTACGTATAGCATTCTAGAAACTAAAATTAAAGCCTTTTACCTTGCTAAACCATTTTTGTTGTGTTGGGGACAAACTTTGCTGATTAGAAAATGCCAGATTGTTAGAGGCTTTTCCTTAGTTAGTATTTTCTCCATGTTCACATGACATGGGAAATGGATAAGATTTATTCCTTGCAAGTTGGCAGTTGAGAAAGGAGGTCAAGCCCAAACAGAGGATCACGTTGATCAACAACTCCATTCTTTTGCTGCATTGGTAGGGTCATTGATTTTTTGCTGCTTATTATGGCCATGGTTTTCTTCATCGGAAATGGAAGAAGGTCAAACCCAAAACACATGGACTCATGCCCAGATCCCATGGACTCAAATGAAAGAAACTACTTTGTTTTGGGCTTAATTTGGTTATGATAACTTTGACCTAAAATATTCTTTGGTCCCTTGGACTTTTGTTTTCATACTTGTTGTGTTTCTAGTAGAGCTACTGCCAATGGGACCCAAAACCTTCTTTTGATGCACTGGATTTGTGTTTTCAAAATTGCCAGTGTTTCTAGTAGAGCCACTGCAAATGGGACCCAAAGCCTTCTTTTGGTGCACTAAATTTGTGTTTTCATACTTAACATTATTTCTTGTAGAGCTACCATCAATGGGATCCAAAACCTTATTTTGGTGCATTGGATTTATGTTTTTGGACCCAAAGCCATCGCCAATGGGACCCAATACCATCCTTTAAATGGATTCTTTCTCTACTCAGTTATTTTATCAAACATAAGGGGTAACCTTTCTTTGAAATCTATCATTGATCCTAACCCATTTGAAAAAGTAGACTTCCTATCGCATTGATTGGCATATTTTGAGAAAAACGGACCAACTGCACTATTCAAACTTGATTTTGATGTATCCTAAGAATTCGAAGGAAGAAATGATGAATGCTTCACATTATAATTTTACTTCAAGAAAACTTTCCCAAGCATTTGCCTCAAGACTTCTACATTTCCCTACTGAGTTTGAGGTTTTTGAGAAAACAAAAATGTAGCCCTATCCTGTGAGGATGTTGATACATTACTGATACATATATGTAACCCAGGGAATGCACCAGAGAAGATGATAAACATATTATCATTTTTTTCAAACCAAATAGAGTCCACTGGTAAGAGCAAGGAACGAGGAGAGAAGGGAGGGAGAGAAATGGATGGATGTTGATCCCACAATGTCTATGTGAGCCCAATATATCGCTTTTCAATATCCTCCATGAATGAGCAAAACCTAGCAGAAACCAGTGTGGGGATTTTCTCCCAAGACAAGTTCAGGATCTCTTCTTCTCTTTTGGCTTCCTCTTCCATATTTATTCCAAAGTTTTAGTTTTTTGGAGAAACACCCAAATATTTGGAGTTTCATCTTACCTCTTAGGTTTTAAAAATAATTAGTCCCCTCATGAAGGGCTCATATGAGAGATATTATCTATAGATATGAATATGAATATTAGTATTTGTATGCACTTTATATATGTGTATGGCAGAGAAATCAACCAATTTTAACCGGTAGGTTATCACATTATTTAAATATTTTAAAGGTTTTTTATTTTCTTTATCTATACTATAATATGGATTTTCTCTATAAAAAATGGCCATTGTTATGCATCATTAAAAATAACTAAATGTCCCTTATTATGTTTTACCTGAAATTTATGAATGTGAAATTTTCGATAGTTGGATTTTATCTTATTTAATGAGGTTTTTGTTAAATATGTCAAAAGTTTTATTAATATAGAGAATGGAAGCAAATAAAATTTATAAGAATTATTAAAATAATGACCATTTTCTAATTAAAATTTATAATAATCCATATTGTAAGAAGTAGAAAAAAAGTGTAAGTAAACATGTCATGGGCCAGTGAATAGGTAGACCAAAATATTATTACAGTTAAACTTATTGCATGGGAATGAGTTCTTTGCCTTTAGTAAGCAACCTCAATCTATAATGGGATTCCTGTTGGAATTATTGTTATTGAATTCAAAGGATTAATGTCATCGTTGATGTCATATTAAGTCATTACATTGAACATGTTTTTACAAATGTTCTGTCAATATGTTTGCAAGAAAGGGGAGCATCTCCTTATTGATTTCTATATAGGTTTGTAAATATATTAAAAATGGGTGCATGCGAAAAAGTAAAATGTGAAATAGTAGTTTCAAACCCATGGATTTGGAGCTTTCTCATGATATTTGGAAAGGGGAGAAATCTCATGGTATTTTCAAAGGGAAATCCCATGATATTTGGAAATGGTTGGATGCTCATGGGATTTGGAAAAGTTAAATGAAAAATGGAATTAATTATGTAATTAGTAGATGCTATATTTTTTAATAAACATGTTACTTCATAAAGGTTTATAAAGTCAAGAGCCCAATGCCCCGAATAATGATTCTTGGTATTAAGGGCCATGAACAGGGCCTCAAGCCATCGCTCGTGACCTATGCAATGGATCCTATGCCTTTCATGTTGTTAGGAGGTATTGTGCACCATAAACATGTGTTAGGTCCATGCTAATGGTTGGGGGATGAAATAAATGGCCTATTCCTTAAATAATGATCCTTTATCTCAAGGTCCATACATGAGACATCAAACTACCACACATGGCCTTTGCAAGCAATATTTGTCCTCTCATTGAGAAAATGAGCATCATTGGAAGGTATTGTGCACCATAAACATATATCAAAGCAGTGGAAATAGTTGGGGGTTGAAATCAAGGGCATATGGCCTTGAATAATTATCATTGGGCTCAAGGGCCATGGAATAATTAGCATTGCTTCATGAGCCATTGTTTCAATTTTGTTTTTACTTTATTATCCTTTATTATGTTGTTAGGATGATAATATATTTATATTTTTTTTTATGTTTTAATTTTGTGATCAATCCCATTTCAGATACAAAAAAAACAACTTTGGAAGTGAGTGTATGGATGGAAGTATGCAAACATAATCTATGTTTTTGCAAGGGTTAGAAGGTCAACTAACATTCTAGAAAACTATATCCTTGGAATCCACACTAAGATAATTGTTGTTGATAGGTCTCATATAGTGGTACACTTATAGTTGCTAGGGAATAGTTATTTTTGCAATCCCATTAAACCAATTTCTTGAGTTTTGCTTAAAATTACTAGAAAAAGGTTTATGGATTTCATAACTTGCTTGATCATATATTTGTTAAATTATACAATATATCATCATTTGCCGACCATTATATACTCAAAGTTGTGTATTGATCCTTTTTTTACCATTATAGAGGAATCTATAAGTTAGGTTCCCAAATTCTTAAACGGTGTTAGCTCAATAGAAGAGTGTCTACCTTACAAGAAGGAGGTTGGTGGTTCAATTCCTCCATGCCCTAATGATATTATAATATCAATTAAAAAAAACTAAATTAGCAAGCAAAAAATAAGAGAGAAGTGACCAAACAATGAGAGATAAGTGACCAAACAAAATGACCAAAATTCGTATATAAAACTACTAAAAATGACTAAATTAGTGATAAAAAATGAGAGATGTGAAACTAGGAATTAAAAATGATGCAAAACGTGGTGCTAACGATGAATCCAAACATGGTGTTGATATGGTAGCAAAATAAGACGTGAAACTAGGAATTAAAAAGGATGCAAGACGTGGTGCTAATGATGAAGCCAAACATGGCGTTGATATGGTAGAAAAATAAGACGTTACTTTGGATGAAAAACATGACACTACATAGGAAGCAATAGATGGTGCAACAATAGAAGCAATATTTCGCGTCATTTTGGTAGAAAAACAAGATGCAAAAAAGGAATAAAAAATTGGTGCAAATTTGGAAGCGAAAATTGGTACCTATTTGGAAGTAAAACATGGTGCAAAATGGGATGCTAAAGTGGTAGAAAAAATGAATGCAATATTGGATGCTAATTTGGATGCTAACATGGTGCTATTAAGGATGAAAATATGGCACTAACGAGGATTTCATTTAAGAAGCAAATGTGAACACTTTGTAGGAAGCAAATAGGACGTTATTTAGGAAGAAAACATCGACGTTGTTTAGGAAGCAAAGTTGGACGCTATTCTGGAAGCAAAAAATATACACTATTTTAGATGTAATAAAGGATGCTATCTAGGAAGAAAAAAAATACAGTTTAAGTTTTGTCCATGACGCATCCCATTTAGCGTCTATTTTGACCACTCAATGTAAAAAAAATTACACTAAAAGGGGATGCTAAATGGGACACTAATTCTAGGATTTGTTGTAGTGTCTTCCAACTATTGTTACATGCACATAGAGAATCTATGCAAAGAAGACCCAGACTTAGCATTAGGAGTAAGAAAGCCTTAGTAAACCCATAACAAGATAAAAGGAACACTAACATCACATGTAGGTATGACAACAACTTGACTGTAAACTCTATAAACATCCACATTTTGTGCTACCTGTCATATAACAATTTTAAGAATTGTGTAAGCAAATTTATAAAACAACAACAAATGTATTCATGTCATAGTAACTAATGCATGTTAGGAGCATATATATGTATTTATATATATATCAAATAATTGTTTTATTTATTTATGTAATTTGGAAGTTCATGACATAATGATATCAGAGCATTGTTACAACACTAGTCCTGAACCGAACCAACACTGAAGCTGTTAAACCATAAAACTAATTTTATTTCATTTTGTGTTTGATTCTCTTACGAAACAGGAAGAGAAGGATAACTTTATTTTTTGCATGAAAACTATGATAGACGTAGGAATTTCTTCATAATAAGAATCACACCATTGATACCCTATGAACAGTGTGGAGGGTGAAATATGGGAAACCTTAATGAGAGTGAAAATGATAACCCATATGAATTGCAAAGAACTGTTAAAGAAATAAGATCATAGTTAAAAAGAGTTAGGGATGATAATGAACAAATTCTGAAAGCTCAAAAAGAACTAAATAACATTTTTCTAAATAAGATACACGATGATGAAAAAGATTAAAAAAAAACCTGAACATAATATGCCAAAAACTACACCTTACAAATGTAAGGGAAGAAAATTGGAATTTTCTAGTCATGGGGCTGAAACTTCCAGTGAGGAATCAACTAAACACCACACAGAAAAACAAAATTATTCTAGTGAAAGTAGTGATGATAATAAAAATAAAAATAAGTACAAACCTTATGAAGATATTTTTGAGGAATTAAAAAAAATTAAACCACATATGTTTACCAGTGAGATCGAGAAAGGAGAAGAGGCGGAATCCTGGTTACTGGGAATGAAGAAAATTTACTTCCAAATCTATAATTACTCCGATGAACTGAAGGCGAAAATGGCCATTTATAACTTAATTGGAAAAATAAAATATATGGTGGTAAGATATAAAAAAAATCAAAGGAATAAAAGAATGATACGTAACCTGGAAAAAATTTAAAATAATTTTAAACGAAAGTACCTTTTATAACATTAATATGAAGAAAAGGCTAAGGAATTCTATGAGTTAAGGCTAGGAGCTATGACCATGAAAGGACTCTATAGTAAATTCTTGAGTCTGCTTCATTATGTACCGTATATAATAGATAAAAAAACAAAAATACGTTGCTTTATTAGCTACTTGCATGCCATGTTTAAAGAGAGGAATGAGTATGACAATCTGAAGACGTTGGAAGAAGCAATGAGAAAAGTGAATTTTTGTTATGATCAGAATAAAAATAAAAGAGAAAATGTAGAAAATTGGAAAACTAAAATATGATATAACTTTGATCCAAGAAATAAGAATAATAAATTTTACAAAAATACTGAGAATAATTATAAAGGGTATCAAGGCAGTAATTGTAAAAGATTTAAACCACACAACCCTACAACAAAAGAGAGAGAACCTCCAATTACTTTTAATAAAAACACTCCATAGAGGGAACCCTTAAAATGTTTGGAATGTGGCGATCTACATTATTTTAAATATTGTCCTGTAAGAAATAAAACTTCAATAGTGTTCACACCATTCAGGAAGCTGTTACAGTGGGAGATACAAAGAGGAGCATGAACAGAGTCAATGTTGCATTGGAGAATCGACAAGCAAACCATGAAAATTCAATGGTCAAGATCAAAGGTTCCTATGATATGCTGAAAGGAATGGATATGTTAGAAAAACATAGAGTAATGTTGAATTGTTATGATAAAACTTTTACATGCATATATAATAATGGAAACACCATTAAAGTAAAAGGAATTCCCAAAAAGGTTACGATTAGAGAGATCTTTGCCTTACAAATGAAAAGATTTGTATGTAAGGGATGTAAAGTATTCAATTCATATTTTAAAGTATCTTTTTATTTCTCCATCTTTGTAAGCTCCGTAGCTTGTATGAGCTGGGTAGATGGGACCTTCAATTTATTTTTAAGCATATGAATGGCGTTCTCTTTCTCATTTAGCATCTTATGTTTTGTTTCTCATTTATCAACTTCATTATCAACAGTCAGTAAATCAAATTGAAGCTTCTTAATTTGCTGCTAATGAGCTTTATTTTCAACCCTTTCTTATCTCAGCTGGTTCTCAACTTTACTCTTGGAAGATTGCAATATAGACACATTTAAAGCGGAATTAAGTAGGTCACTATAGATCACATCCCCAGTTTGTTTATGGAGATGAATCATATCAGGTATAGGAATGTTTTCTTGATTCATCCTCATCTCAACAAATTTGTTCTTGGCTTCTATTGCTAAGTTCAGAGTGTTTTGAACATGATCTCAGAGAGTAACCAAATCTACATCTTTACTGGAGATTTTTATGACATGTGCATATAATTTAAGATATTTATCTATTGATACCTCTTTATCCTCCATATATTTATCAAATAGTTCTACCCTGGTTTTGAACTAAGAGGTAAAATCCTTGGGTGTCTCTGAAAAGGCATATTATTTGATTCCAAAGGATGGTCCTTTGACATTCATCTACTTTTTCTTGCCTTTATATTTTTCTACCTGTATCATCTGTCCTACCTCTTCAACCTTCTGTTTCTTTGGAGTTTTAGTAGTGTCTTCTTCTTTTGTCTCCATAGCATTATAAAAATATCTTTTATTAGTCCTTTTGGAGTGATTTGAAATAGGATATATTCTTTCTACCACTATAACAACAACCAGAGGATCTGTCTGTGTGACCCTTGCATATTTTATTGGAGAAGTATATCCCTGTTGCATATCCTCATCATTATGTGTCACCTGAGGATAATCCAACCAGTTGGCACTCTCATCCAGGCCTTCAACTTCTTGATGCTCAAATGGTTTGTTTTTATTGACTTGTCTTATTATTGATATGACACGACAATGATCATAATTGACAGTTGCAATAGTATGAAACCTCATCTCCTTCAATAGACTCTCCACTACAGGAAAATAATATTTACTCTTTATAATGACTGGGCCAACTACCCATGGAAATTTGATTTCAGATGACTTCTTAAAATTGATAAAGTGCTCATTCTCAACGATGAGCTTCTACCTGATCAAATATAAGGAAAATATCCTAGGAGTTAAGAAAACATGTAAAATATAAGGTTGATGAACAAATCCAAACACTCCGATTACTATACCTTCTTCTAGTAAGAAGTAGCACACTAGGAAAATTTTGTTGGAAAAACACCTTATATACCTCAGACATAATAAAGTTCATATATTTACCAAAATTTCTACTCATTTCATTAGTGAGAACCATGTTTGAAAACTGTAGGTTCTCTTCATTGAAGAATAGTAACATTTTTACCAAATAGGACAAAATATGTTGTTGTGGAAGTTCATTAACTATGAGTGAATACTCTCAGCTAAGAAATCATCAAATTTAAGGAAATAATACTAATTTGACTCACTTGGCTCAACTTGACTAGTACTAATTTTGAACAACAGACTCATTAGGGACTCAATGACATACATGTCAATGTCCAGACCAAGAAAGTGGCTAAAAAGGGAAATAACATATTGAATTTCCTCATTAAACAAACTTGAATCTATAGGAAAAGAATGGTTTTTCTAGGATATATTAGGTTTGAAACATGTATTAGAGAAAGCTTGTTTTTGCTCCACAATAGCTTCTCTAAATAACTGAACTAGACTCTCTTCATTAAATTTTTTAGCTAGCTGGTTGAATGCAACAGGAACAAAAAATGTGTCTGTCGCGTACCCATACCCCATAATCTTGCGGAATTAAAAATTTCATCGAGAACCTTTACTGTCAATTGCAACACAGGGCATGGCCGTGAACCACTTCTCGACATTTCCAACATTGTCACACTCCCTCCCATCTTCCACTGACCAGTTCGACGACCTGTAAGGAAACACCTCAGAGGAGATTAGATGACGGAGAGAAATCGAGATCGAAACCAAAGATCACAAATCATTTCGCATCCGGAATCAAATCGATGGATAAGGATCATCCCACAAAAATCGATGCCACAAAAAACTTGAGTTGCGGGGTTGGGAATTGTGGAAATCATGATACCAAAATCCAACATCCCACATCCCGCATTCCACATTCCTACATCCCACATGCATAAATGACCATTGCAGAAATCGAAATCATTGAAGCTGCATCCCGTATCCCATAAGTTTCAGAAAGGTGTGTTGCAGAACGAAAACTGCGGAAAGCCGTAATTCCAAAAAATACATATTTGCATCCCGCAATTACAGAAAGGGAATTGTGGAGGTTCAAATCTGCCAAAGGATGTCTTCTGCATTTTGCATCCCTCCTACGAAATAATCCATTGCGGAAGAAAGCTCAAAAATTCAACCTGCTAGTAAAGGTCTTTAAACAGACTTGGCCATCCAGGCCAACATCAATCTGACATTGTAACCCTGCAACTTATTTTAACAATGCATTGAAGGAAACATACATAGATTCATATAATTGCAATTAGTCAAAGGAATAATTCATCAATTCAACACATCCAACATGTTCATGATATTCCATCAAGCAATTACAATGCAAGAAATATAATTGCAGATATAAACATGGAAAATAACACTTATCTTGAGAAGAACTTGTCCCACAACCAGCTATGTCACTGCAACATTCCACCCAACCATAGGCCAGTGTGCTCATCAATCTCTTAGCAACACTGCCACCCCCGAGCTAGGCATGATTTCCTCAAGGAATAAGGGATCACTAGCAAACTCATACATAGCCAAGGGTGCAACAAAAACTCAACAACCAATCCAACACAGTTGGGTTTATCAGGCTGTAAGGGAAAACACACCAACAGATGGGTTTCATAGGCCACTTAGCCAAGCCATCTCACAGTTGGGTTTCACAAATAGTTCACAGTCAAGCAAACATTGACCTTAAGGGCCAGTGAAGCCAACAAATGGGTTTATCAGACTATACATAATTGAGCCATCTCACAGCTGGGTTTATCAGGCTACCTAGCCAAGCCAACATTCACAGTTGGGTTTATCAGACTATCCAACCAAAATTCACTCACAAGGTCAAACGCAACAAGTAATAGCCAATCCAACAGATGGGTTTATCACAATACCATCCAAGACATCTTTCTAATTGGGTTTATCAGTCTTCTAAGGCAATGGTAAAGAAGAACTACTAAGATAGTGAGCTCATCTATAGAGATAGGAACACCTTCACAAGACCTATTTGGCCTGGCTTCCCCACTACCTACACACCTAACACAAGGAAGTGTCCCCTTCTTTGCTCCACAGTCCCTCAGGCTACACCTTTCCTTCCAGTGTTCTTCAAGATGTGGGTAGCAGGTTTACTAGCCACTCTTATCTTATTGTGAGGTTCCACACTAGGTTTATCAAGCACATCCTACGTCTTTCCCATTCCTAAGTCTTGTACATAGTTCAGACCTGAACCAGGGTGCACAACACAACAACCATAGGGAGACTCCACAACATAGGCTTTACTCTGGAACATGAGTACCAAGGTCTTATACACTCTATAGTTCAAGATAACACCACAACATAGAAATCATAGTCTCTCTAAGTGGAAACACTTGCAAAATGGGAAGGATACACATAGGAAGAACTCAGCTACCGAAGAGCTTGCATACGAATGGAGAATAATGATGGATGAGCACTATGTCCCGCAGCTCCCAAAATGTGAATCCAATGAAGATGTAAATGCATGAAACAAATGGAATATCGTTCTGGGTGTTTTTCTTTCCCATGAATTCAAAACACGACATTCAAAACTGGGTGCTCTGCCCGATTCGATTTTTCCCATACTCTTCCCCTTCCATGCAATAACTACCTCAACCACATTCTAGCATAAATAAATGGTTGGGAAGAAAGACAAGAAAAGGGGTGGTTGACAGTTTTGATGGGATTTCCCCATGACACATGGATTTTCCCAAACCAGTTCAAGTTTAACATTACATCCCCCTTATCCTTAGGAAAATCATGCCCCCATCTCATTTTTCGTTGCATTGACATAGCTGGTTGTGGGTTTTTCATTAATTTGTATATTTACATGATGTCTCAAAACACATTGTGCTTGGCTAGCACATAAACCATCGGCATCGATTTTAATCGCCGACACATAAACCACTAAACCCATGGTGGGGCCTTTTCCTTGAGCTCCACACCATGATTTAATATAATATTTACATAATATGCAATTTAATACCATGGGTTCAAAATGGGTGTGTTACATTCCCCTTCCCCTTTAATAGCACTGTCCTCAATGCTTTACAAAATTTAACAAAACGCTACACTGGAACCTCCCTCAGTGCTCTAAAAATTTGAACCAAAAAGGATGTTCCAATCGCATGGAATCCTCCAACTACCATATAGCCTATTCAGGACCGCAGTTCTTCCTCTGCACCTTTATTTGTCCAATCATACGATCTGGAACTCTTCCATGTCCTTTCTTGCATGCATTAGCACATACCAGTGAATCTTTTCCTGGTCCCGGGAGAATCCTTCTCCGCGGCTTGGAACATCTCCAATGTCTTTGGAATCCAGTGATACCTATGCTCAAACCCAAAGCAATGAGTCATTTCCCATGTTAGTATTCACAATATTTTACCAAATCAGAGACAAATCACATGCACATGTATATCGACGTAAAATAAACAAGAAGTTTCCTAAGTGAACCAAATACTTATCTTGCATAAGTATCCTATTTTGGTTCCACAGTTGTCCGACTGGGCTAAATACAACCATGGAACTCACAACCCTGCCCCACCCCACACCTACGTGTGCATTAAAGGGTAGCCAGATTTCTGCAAGCCTTGGATCACCTGAAAATATCTTTCAACTAGGATCTAACAACTCTGCTTCAGAGTCTAACACTCCTTCTAGGTTCCCACCAAGCTCGGTGTTTCCTTTTTGGACACCACAACAATTTAGTTCACATGTCAGATTCATTCCTATAAGGTGCAATCTATAATAGATTTTCAAAACCATGGCTACATCATATGCTCATGTATTATTCTATTTTATTTTATTTTATTTTTTTCATAGAAAATCAACAACAACAAAAGTTTGATAAATAAACCAAATACTTATATGTATAACATTTCTCAACCAAGACCTAGTGGTGCTGCTCTAGAGCCCAACACTTCTCTGTGTGCTTAATGGAAGATCTTCTTAAGGCTTAACACTTCCTCCCAATGCTTACCAATACTCCGACATTATTTGTGCAACATCTCTCAACCAAGATTGGGTAGCTCTGCTCTAGAGCCTAACACATCTTTGGGTGCTTAATGGAAGCTTCACCTTAAGATCCTAGCACCTCCTTGAGTACTCTCCAAGCTCAGACACTTCCTTTCCAGAAAACAAAATGGATCAACTTACTTGTCAGATTCATTTCTATAAGATCCAACCTTTAACAAGATTTACCAAAATTCAGACCGCATCATATGTATATGTATAATTACATAAAATCAACAAGGATTTGTCAAGTAATCAAATAATTATCTGCATAGAGTCTCTCAACTGAGATCTGGTCATCCCCTCTTTAGAGCCCAACACCTCCTTGGGTGCTTAATGACAGCTCTAGCTTAAGGGCCCAACACATCCTCCAAGTGCTTACCAATGCTGAGGCACTTACTTTCCATACATCATAATACCTATGGGTTACTCTCTTCACGGAGCCCCCACTCTCGATACAGTCCCCTTACGCCATGAATGTGTGTGGAAAGAAGTCTAACTAGATTTCTTACACCCTGGGCGTCCCCAGTGATCCATACAGGTGCCTAGCTCACAGGGGGGGGTGAAGCTATGTAGTCTCATACATCCTTCCAGAGGAGTCATCTTTCTCAACTGCATCCTCCCGAGATATATGTACTCCAGGGGCAGACCACCATCATCTCACATGCATTACATACAAGCATGCAGTTTATATGAGATTTCATTATAAAAATAATTGCAAGTATAGGTTTCCAAACCTATTCCAAGAACATCCTTTTGAGAAGCTATGTATCCAAGTACATCCTTCCGAGGAGCCATGTACGATCAGTACATGTTTTCATCATCTCACATGCATTATATATAAGCATGCAGTTCATATGAGATATCATTATAAAATTTAATCATAAACTTTCAAATCTATTTCATTATTGGATAAATTTCAAATTATCAAATGACTAATACATTGATAGTCAAATCCAAAATTTTGAATTCACAATTCTACTTCCCACAGAAAAATCAGATTTTTGCAATCATGAGGTCATCCTCGTATTGTTTGGATTTTGCAAGTGGGGAGTACTCATCCCTGACTTACACATGCTGCCAAAAAAATGGGCATTCACATACAACATGTCATCTTGACACCATTTTAGATAAGCCAAATAGTTAATAATATTTAATTAACAATCATTAGCAAAATTTAAAATCTGAAGTTCAAAATCTATTCGGTTCAAAGGTTAGATTTTAGTCATGAGATCCTTCTTATATCCCATGGTAGTTTCCTTCCTTGGTTTCAGTGGGTACCACCAGACTTCTCTGCTCAGGTCATTCTACCTGCAGTCTTCAGGAAGGGCCATTTCCTCATGGAACCACAAGTTCATACACATGCTTCCTCAGCCCATACATAGACTCATTTTTTCCTACAAAATCTTCTTCAGTGAACCTCTTGTAGTATCCTGCAAGTCCCACAAAAGATTTTACATCTGTTAATTTTCTTGGAGCAGGCCAACTTCTCATGGCCTCAATCTTTTCAAGGTCTACATATTCCTTTATCTAAGATAATGTGACCCAAATAATGAATTAAATCTTTGTAGAAGTCATAGTTGCTCATCCTTGCATACAACTGATGCTTCCTGAGAAATTTCAAGGCCAGCCTCAATTGTTCCACATGTTTTTCCTCATCCTTTGAATAAGTAGGAATGCCATCAAGGAAAAAAAGAACATACTTACCCAAGTACCTCCTGAAAACATTATTCCCGACCTATATGAACGTAGTTGGTGCATTTGTGAAACCAAATGCCACCACTACCAACTCATAGGATCCATACCTTGATCTGAAGGTTGTCCTATGAACATCTTCATCCTTTACACTTACTTGATGGTAATCAAATCCCAAGTCAATCTTGGAAAATACATTTTCTCCTCTCATTTGGTCAAAGAGATCATCAATCCTAGGAAAAGGATACTTGTCCTTCACAGTGAGCTTTCTTAAATGTCTATAATCAATACACAACCAGAGTGTATCATCTTTCCCCTTCTCAAACCCAACTGGTGCTACCCACGGGGAGACACTTGGCCTGATATGCTTCTTTTCCCATAACTCTTGCAGCTGCATTTTCAGCTCTAGGATTTCTGGTATGCTCATCCTATAGGGTGTCTGGGACACTAGTGCCATTCCAGGAATAGGATCCAAGGTAATATTAATGTCCTTTGGAGGAATCCCCAAAATTTCATCATGAAAAACATTCATGAATTCCTGTGGCATATGAAATCCTTCCAACCTAGGAGTATCATACTCTGCTGCCTCCAAAACATGAGTTACATGCACTCTGTAACCTTTCCCATAGAACTTCTTCAGCTGCATTGTTGAAGAATTCCCCCTAGAGATCACTTTTGGAAATCCTTTTACAACCCTTAGGTTTCCTTCGTCATCCAAGCAGTCAAAAGTCTTGTTGTAAAAATCAAGCTTTGCTCTATGTGCTTCCAACCAATCCATTCCAATGAGGAAATCATATGATCCAAGTGGAAGGACATTCATATCTGCACATGTGACTAACCCATCCATGACCAATGGAAATTTAATTATCACCTCATTGATCTTCTTCTTAGTTCCAGTGGCTACTTGGACTAACCATGATCTTCTGTGCTTTGACTTCTTCAAAGGGAACATCTCAAAAAATCCATGGGTAATATAGTTGTGAGTCGATCCAGGGTCAATCAAAATAGAAATAGTTTGTTCAATGATCTCATCCTCAACTTCCACCACAGTTGATTTATGACATGCCTAGTGATCTTCTAACACTGCAAAATTTTAGGAATGATCCCTACTTCCTGACCCATAGTTTCATCTTCTTGGGTGCTAGGGACTTCACCCTCATTCTTATTCTCAAGTTGACAATTCCTACGCAGATTGGGTCCTTCACATCCCCAACATTTGGGTGGTTCCTTTATCTTTTCCCTCATCACTCTAGTTAGCTCAATCACAACTCCTGATAGCTACCTTTGTTGCTTTAGGAGGGGAGAAGGTTTAAAACCTATCTTCCTTGGGTTAATCTTCTCATTCTTCTTGTGGGAATTTATCCTACTCCTTTCTATCTCTATTAACGGATTCCCATAGTTTATCTGCTTTTGGAGATCTACCAAACTCTGTAGCATGGTTGTAGTCAATTTTTTTTTTCTCTACCAAATCCTTGACCAACCTTTTATTTTCTTCTTCGCAATCCTGCAACTCTTCTCTCAGGATTTTGTTTTTTCTCTACCAAATCCTTGACCAACCTTTTATTTTCTTCTTCGTAATCCTGCAACTCTTCTCTCAGGATTCTTATAGTAGTTGCAGCATCTGGGGAACTCTCTTGTTCCCACTTCCCAACAGCTTCAGTTCCATGACTTTGGACATTGTAAGCTGGCCTTACATGCCCTTCCCCATGTGGGAAAATCCGACGTAAATGGGGTCCTCCAAATCTCTAGCATTGGAGTGGATTTCTGTCCTCTTATGGGTCTCTTGGATTCCCCCCCATAGCATCTTTCCCTTTCCCATAGGGATCATGTGCATCATCCATGCATTTGATTTTCTTGGCGTTGATCTTCTATAAACTTCTCGGTCGGACCAAGATCAACTCTCCAATATGCACTATGAATCTGCAAAATTTGTTAACAACATCATTTGTTATTCAATCTCATAAATTCAAACAATTACTTACCAGTTGATTCTTCTAGGCATGAATGGTCAATGTACCTTTCACCAGGTTGGCTAAGGTTAGCAATTCTACTAATCATCACTCCTTCTTGATGTAGTTTCCTTTCTTCAATAATTGACTGTCTTAGGGAATGATGAGGGTAAAGGGGGGCTTTCCTCTTTGTGGTTACCTATACCATTGAAGGATATTTTTTTGTAGCCCTTCGATTTCATGTGTTCTGGCACATAACTTCATTGCCATTTTTCCAACTTTTTGGCCCTTGCAATCCCTCCTGAAAACCTGCTGAATTTATCTAAACACAGAGGTGGATTTCTCATGGCCCCTTTGAGGCCCAAAGCTGCAACATGGGCTCTGATACCACTCTGTCGCATACCCATACCCCATAATTATACGGAATTAAAAATTTCAGCAAGAACTTTTATTGTTCATCGAAACACAGGGAATGGACGTGAACCACTTCTCAACATTTCCAACACTGTCACGCTCCCTCCCGTCTTCCACTGATCAGTTCAATAATATGCAAGGAAATATCTTTGTGGAGATCGAACGATGGAGAGAAATCGTGACGGAAACCAACGATAAAAAATGGTTCCACATCCGAAATCAAATCAACGGATCATGGTCATCCCGCAAAAATCAATGGTTTAGAAAATTTGAGTGGCAGGGTCAGGAATTGTGGAAATCGTGATAGCACGATCCCCCATCCTACATCCTGCATTCCGCATTCCCCCATCCTACATTCCCACATCTTTCATCCCGCAAGTTGTGGACAGGTGCGTTGCGGAATGAAAACTGTGGAAAGCTGCATCCCACATCCTGCATTCCATAAAGTTGTGGAAAGGTACGTTGCGGAACGAAAACTACAGAAAGCTGTAATTCAAAAAAAGACATCTTCGCATCCCGCATCTCGCAATTGTGGAAAGGGAATTACAAAAAGGAAATTGTGGAGATCCAAATCTTCCAAAGGATTTCTTCCACATTCTGCATCCCTCTTGCGGAATAAACCATTATGGAAGAAGGTTTCTGCTCAAAAATTTGACCTATTAATTGAAGTATTTGGACAGACTTGGCCATCCATGCCAACACCAATCCATCATTCTAACCCTACAACTTAGTTTAACAATGCATTGAAGGAAACATACATAAATTCCTATAATTGCAGTTATTCAAAGGAACAATTCATCGATTCAACACATCCAACATGTTCATCATATTCCATCAATCAATTACAATGCAAGAAATACAATTGCAGAGATTAACATGGACAAGAATACTTAACTTGAGAATAACTTGTCCCAAAACCAACTATGTTGCTCCAACATTCCACCCAACCATAGGCTAGTGCGCTCATCAATCTCTCAGCAACACTGCCACTCCTGAGCGGGGAATGATTCCCTCAAGGAATAAGGGAACACTAGCAGACTCATACATAGCCAAGGGTGCAAAAAAACCTCAGCCAAGCGAACACAGTTGGGTTTATAAGACTGCAAGGGAAAACACACAAACAGATGGGTTTCACAGGCCACTTAGCCAATCCATATCACAGTTGGGTTTCAAAGACTCTTCAGAGTCAAGCCAACATTCACCTTAAGGGCTAGTCAAGCCAACATTCACCTTAAGGGCTAGTCAAGCCAACAAATGGATTTATCAGACTGTACACAATCAAGCCATCTCACTGCTGGGTTTATTAGGCTACCTAGCCAAGCCATCATTGACAGTTGGTTTTATCATACTTTCTAGGCAAAGGTTACTCACAAGGTCAAACGCAAAAAAACATAGCCAAGCCAACAGATGGGTTTATCAGGCTACCATCCAAGCCATCTTTCCAATTGGGTTTATTAAGATTCTAAGGAAATTAGCAGGAAGAACTGCTAAGCAAGTGAGATCATCTATAGAGCTAAGAACACCTTCACAAGACCTATTTGTCCTAGCTTCTCCACTGCCTACACACCCAACATAAGGAAGTGTCTCCTTCTCTACTCCATAGTCCCCTAGGATACATCTTCCCTTCCAGTGCTCTTCAGGATGTGCATAGCACGTTCACCAGCCACTCTTATCTTATTGTGAGGTTCCACACTAGTTTTATTAAGCACATTCTATGTCTGTCCCATTCCTAAGTCTTGGACATAGTTTGGACCCAAACTAGGGTGCACAACACAACAATTAAAGGGAGACTCAACAACACAGGCTTTACTCTGGAACACGAGTAACATGGTCTCTACACTCTATAGTTCAAGATAACACTGCAACACAAAAATCACAGTCTCGCCAAGGGGAACACTTGCATAATGCAAAGGATACACACAGGAAGAACTCAGCTACCGAAGAGCTTCCACGCTAATGGAGAATAATGATGGATGAGTAAGATGTCTCGAAGCTCCCAAAATGTGAATCCAAACGAAGACATCAACACATGAGAAAAAATGGCAAAGGTTCTGGGTATTTTTCTTTCCCATGAATTCAAAACATGGCATTCAAAACTAGGTGCTCTGCCCAATTCGAATTTTCCCATACTCGTCCCCTTCCATGCAATAACTACCTCAACCACATTCTGGTAGAAATAAATGGTTGGGAAGAAAGACAAGAAAAAGGGTGGTTGACAGTTTTGATGGGATTTCCCCATGACACATGGATTTTCCCAAGCTGGTTCAAGGTTAACATTCCCTCCCCCTTATCCTTAGGAAAATCATGCCCCCATCTCATTTTTCGTTGCATTGACATAGCTGGTTGTGGGTTTTTCATTAATTTTCATATTTACAAGATGTCTCAAAACACATTGTGTCTGGCTAGCACATAAACCATCAGCATTGATTTTAATTGTGGACACATAAAACACTAAACTCATGGTGGGGCCTTTGCCTTGAGCTCCACACCATGATTTAATTCAATATTTACATCATATGCAATTTAATACCATGGGGTCATAACCGGGGTGTTACAATGTCTTAGATGACAAGGGGACTGATAAGACAAAGGATTTTGGACTTAGATGTGTCCATAATTACCCTCTCGGAAGAGGAATAATTACAAGTGCACTAGTCAATAAATCTGGGAAATTTTAGGGTTTACTTAGTACAGAAAAATTTAAAATAAGACTCGAAGACTCCATGGACCTTGGTTCCCTGGTATTTAAGAAATTTTAATTTTTTTTTTTACTAGGTCTATTGAACCAACTGATAGTATAGTGTCAAAAAACTCACAATCCTTGTCTTCAAAAACCTCTTCTATTTTATGGTATTCCAATGTTTGAGCCTCCATTCCCTTATACTATCTATTTTAAATAGCTTTTGGTAAGAGGAAAACAACCTACCTGGTTACTTGACAAGTGGACAAGAGATTCGTTTGAGTTGGATTCTTCCACACAGTCATGAGCTCTTACTTTCCAATGCATACACACACAAATAGTCCATATCCACGTGCTTTTTATTTTATATTATTTTATTCCCTTATTGGCCATGCATCTTGTTCAGTTAAATCTTTTATTGTCTATAGATCTAGTGAACTTCATTCTAAGTCGTTGATCCTGATCAAAATTTAACCATGCTATCTAATTCTCGCTATATCATCCATCCTCATCTCTCCTGTAACTTTCAGCAGCGGAACTAATCACAGCCATATATCCACCTTCAATTCACTTTCCACCATAGATATATTTCTTATTTTAACATCAAATGTTCACATCATAAATTTACTGCATTTTTCTTCAGCAGATTAACACTCAACCATTGATCTTATCCTTTGAAAATACCCACTATCGATCGATTTCCCCTTTTAATTTTCTGCTCATATTTGGTTTTCCAAAAAGTGTGCATCTTCTCCCAGCAGAGTGATTCTCCATCATAGATCTGAACCTTCGTCAATCTCAACCTTTCATTTCTGCTCCCCTTTAATTAATTCTGCTGAGGCTCCTTTCGATTTTATTCGTGCATGTTGATTCAGTGGAACAATCCCAGATCGTAGATCTCTCTTCCATCAAATATGCACCCCTGGTCGTGTGGGCCCCTTAACAAATTCCTCTAGTTCACACATTCTCTTTACCTACGCACTTTTCATCAGCGGAATACATATGATACCTTGATATTGATCATTCCTCCATCTTGACCGTTAAAATATGTACCCTGTACCACTTTCTTCTAATTTCAAAACTTATTTCCTCCGCGCATGTTCACCCATTGGAATTAATGCTAGCCATCGAGCATTCCTCCACTCCGATCTCTGTCGTTGATTTGTGTTGGATTTAAATTTTTTTGCTGATTGGAAATGTTAATCCTTCTGTGTATGTCCCATCGCCGGAATCTTTCCTGGCTGTAGATCTACTTTCCCAATTTCATCTAACCATAGATATCAGGTTCCTTTTAACCCATTCTGTCGGTGACCAAATTTATTCCTTCCTTGCAACTTTTTCCAACGGATTCAACTCTAACCATAGATCATCTCCTCTATAGATCTATGCCATCAAATCCTACCACAAGATAACATGGAGGCGGATTTTTCAAATAAAACTTATTTCTAAAGTTAAGCGAAGATTTTTCTTCGAATATATAATTTCCAACCTAAAAATAAGTTTCTTTCATTATTTTCAAGCCCCTATATCTTCAGGTCACATGATAAAATTTTTAGCTCTTACCTTATATTTTCTTAGGCCTTCCCCCTTCCCAACTACTAACCAAAAATGGTGCTAATTGAAGGCATCTACTCAATCCCCATCTTGTCATTGCTATCCTACTTTCTACATGTTATAACAAAAAGAGAAGCCTCTAAACATCTGGTGAATAACTATTGCTTAATCACTTATACAATTATTTTTAGTTGTAATACGAAAGATATTTTTAAAAAAATACTTTAACTTTAATATTAATAAAGTGAGTATAACAATTTTTTCCTACTAATAAACATTTCATAAGAAGAAATAAAGTGCTTAGACTTACCATAATAACTAATGTGTACTAAATAAAACCATTATTTTCAAATGCCAAGTTTTAGGTTTTATTTATAAATGCTACATCTTTTATCATTAAAAAATATATATGCACGATCATTGTTTTCAAAAGCCATGGTGTACATCCTTCATCATTAAAAAAAATGGCTTATAGGGTAGGTATAAGCAACATTATGAGTGTATTCTTTCAATAAAAAGTTCCATGAAATTTTGAAGTATTTAAAGTCTAGGTTGAATGGGTTGAATTTGAACTTAGATGAATATTAAGGTGAATTGAATTTATTATTAAAATTTAATATAAGAAATGTAAATTCAAATAAATTCTTAAGGATAAGTGTATGAACATTATGTATGACTATTGTTTTAATAGAAATCAACATGAAAATTTGAAGTATTTATTAACATTAATGAAAAATGCTAATTACTAATTATAAGATAAACAAATTTTAGTGTATAACATATTGAGCTTTTTAATATATTATTTTTACAATTACCATTTAATCAACATAACTTTGTATTTTTAAGAATAATTGCAAATTTTATTATACAACATTAAGACTTTATAGTACAATTTGTGTAGTGTTAATGATTTACTAACTTTTAACTCATATATGTTATAAAGTTAAAGAGAATCAGGAAAAAATTTCTTCTACTATAAAAATAAATGTTAAACCATATCAAATTATTAAATTTTAATGAATCAAAGTTGAATTTTGTGAATGGTAATCATTAATATTAACCATTTTCTTCAATGAACTTAGATTAGAGAATGTTTATTGAAAAATTGGTAAAGATAATAAAGTTAGATTAAGTGAATATTCATGGCTTAGATGTTGTGAGCATTATAGGTTGTTACTCCATTGTTATATGAATTTCATGCTTTAGGATTTCTAGGATTGAAGATGCAACTAGTCGAGGGATAAAAAATGGTTAACTTTAGGAATGAAAATCTATTGAGTTGGCCTTGCTGGATGAAAAGGTAGTTGAAGGGTCAATTTTTTTAAATATGCTAAAGCATAGTGTTATTCGTCTCTTGGATTAAGATGATGAGTTTAAGTGGTAAAAGAATAAATCAATTGGGGTTCTTATTGCAAAAATGAGTTCTGAAGCTAAAATGAAAGAAGGACATATATGGCATAAGCTATTGTGGTGGAAGGTGGTGTGGATGCTTGAAATTATGCTAAAAACAAGAAACTTTTCATGGTTAGCTTTGGAAACCAAGATCTTAAGTTGGATAATGGGTTAAAAAGGTCTTGGAATGGGATAGGATAATGTGTTCCCTATGAAAATAAAAATAATAATGAACTCTAGATTATTTATTTGGTTTATGTCCATTCTGAAAATTGGTTTAGAAAGAAATTCTGTAGATTTCAAGTGGTAAGAAAAAGTGGGACAAAGCTTTATTGGTAGTCTATTTTGAGAAATAGTATTTTGATAAGTCTAAGTTAGGCTATAGAGATTGGCATGTTTTTTGTTCTTGATAATTTGGTTAATTATAAATAAAAAATATTTTCAAACAAAAGAGATCTTCCCAGGACAAGTTTCTCAACAAATTAGATGTTTCATAGGGTAAGTTGGAAGTCTCAAGCCAAAATCCCCTATAGATCTTAAATCACTTACCATAAATCAATATATAGTTTTGGTAATTTTTTATGGAGCATGTCAAGGAACTGTAGCAATATGTAGAGTTGAGGGCCTTCTTTCATAAAAAAAAATCTCATTAAATTTATAAAACAATATTGTACATAGCAAGCTACTAATAACATATATGAGATTTATGCTTTGTGGCTTCTTTTTAAAGCAGTTGAAAATAAACGTATTAGAAATTTTCTAGTGCCAAGGGAATCCAAGATTATAATGGATTGATCCAATGACAAATTCCATATAGTAAATATTGTTCTTGGTCAAATAATGAATGGAGTCCTAAAGGTAGAAACAAAGTTTGAAGGAATTTATTTTACCCATTATTTGTAAGGATTTGAGTTTTTGATAGATCAAATTTTTAAGGATGCTTTATCCTTAGAGGAGGGGATCCTTTATAAGCAAGAGAACATAGAAGTGATAGGTTTTATTGGTTTAGAATGTCTAACTCTATTTAGGGAAAATTTTAGGGTGCCATGGGCTATTTTTTATGTTTTTTTTCAGAAAAAAATGTTCGCCAATTTCAATTTTTTTCGAAAATGATTCACCCAAACTACATAAGATGAAAATAAAATATTACTATAAACATCGCTAAAATTGTCTGAGAACTATAAAAAACCATTAGAAATTTAAATGTTTTTACAAAAATATCACTAAGCATTTTATAGTAAGAAATTTAAGCATTGCTAAAATTTACCAAGGTTTTTATACTTCAAGAAAAGTATGGATCCTTAAAAACTTTCTTGACTCTATCATGTATTGTAATTGGTCCTAAATTTCTTCAAAAGCCTCTTTTGGCATTGGAAAATAGTAATAAGTACTCTTAGGAAAGGTCAAACATTTTAATATCCTTTATTGTATCCCAAAGGTTGGACAATGTATGTTTTGATTTCACCTTTGGAATATCAAATATAATGTTTTTTTCATGGAAAAAAAGTCAAGACAATAATATTATTGGTGTCACTTCCATGGAATTCGATTAAAATGAAGTGTTTTTTCCACCTCTCACATTTAAAGGTTGCATTCCTTCCATTTCCCAAGTGAAAGTAATGAATATATGTTTGTGAGGAAAACAAAAATAACTATAAGCGTTACTATTGAAAATATCACAAAACAATTATATAAATCTTCTTGCTTGAAAACTATATATAATTTTCATTTAAATTCCTCTTCATAAATGAAAACGGAAAATACAAAAATGACATGTAACTCAATGAAAAGATGATACTCCTTCACTAAAACCCAAGTTTCAAAAGTATTGTTAGCTATAGGAAACCTCCCAAACAATTCCCCTCATTATGAAGATGTTGTGTATTGTAAACCCTAGATTCTCAAGGCATAAGGAAAAAAATGAAATCTCATGAGTAAATCATATATAACTCATAAAAAATAATTCACTAATAGAAACATGTCACAAAGTGGGAAGGGTGACATTTGTCACAAGCAATCAAACTACACTGAATTGAAAAGGGTCTTGATGATGTTGACAGTTAAATATCATACTGTGGTGACCCTTTTGCACACAAATCCAATGTAAGGAGAACGATGAGAATAAGTGGCCTAGGTGATGCAAGAGAATATTTGTACTTAGGAAATTTGCATCAACCAAAAACATTTACGTTCTAAGCTAGTAATCCTAATGTGAAAAAAGAGTTGCAACACAAGATCTGCGACTTATGTTTGCTACAACATAAACACTACAACTCATGTTGTTGTAACACAAGAGTGACATCTCCAAGAGTTCTAAAAATTTTCATAGGAATGATGCAGGTTATGTGTTATATAACTCCACATGTCTAGACAAACTTCATTGAATTTAGTGGCCAGTTACAAGAAGGAATCAAACAAATTGAGATAGAAGGAGAAGTGTAATGGTCACAACAATTCAACTTCCAAGAAATAGGAGGAAAACATAAAAGGAGAAGAGTTCACATAATAAGGAGGTTCATTTTAAGAGAAAAAAAGGATGGGATAGAGAATAGTATGACAATAGAATGCGTAGATGAAGGAACACTAGTTTGGATCACAATGTGGAACAAAGAACACATACACAGTGATTTGTAATGAGACTGTAAGAAAGAAATTAAGTATTACAAATAAATAATCGTTGTCCATGTTAAAAATGATGTTGCCTCTTGTTTATTTTCTCAGTGATTGTCAATTCCTCATGGTATCCATGAAATTATTAATTTTTGTGAACAGTAGTACATTGGTATTTGTGCACTCTATGGGAGGAAATTTAGTTTTGTAGTTGGTTGGGTATATGATTAGGATTTCTCTACATTAAGTGGTAATAGAGCAAGTTTTAGATCCTAAGTTGCAAGATATAGTTCTTGAACATAGGTATTGTGAATTTTAGTACAAGTGATGGTCACATGACAACATGTAAGGATGACACAATAGATAATGGTCATCACAATGAGGTGTGGGGAACTAAGAATAAGAGGAATTGCAAAGGAGGATATACGAACTAGGAAATGAAAGGCTTGGAGATTGTAAAACATATCCATATTCAAAAAATGAGCCCGAAGAAGAGATAAACATTGAGGAAGTAGAACCAATAGTACATTTGATATCGTTTTTGAAAGATAGAGGTAGTGCAAAGGCGAAAGTTTCATGCTACAATGATAGTTTGATATATCAAACTCTCATTTACTAGATAGGGGAGATAGAAATGTATTTTAAGTATGAAAATATTTAGGATCTCAATTGGGTTCGATTTGCCATGATAAATCTAAAGGTTCATGTTGTAATCTGGTGGGATATGCTATAGAAAGACATGGTAGAAAACCAACAGGAGAAGATTAGAACCCAGAGGAAGATGGTCAACAAAATCAAGTCGGTACCAAGATCCTGGAAAAAAAAAATTGAATTTTCCATTTTCGCAGGTACCAAAATCTTAGAAAAGAAAAATAAGTGAAAAGAAAAACAATTAGACAATTGAGTTATATAGTAATCGATTTAAGATTGTATTTAATTATTATTTTTTAAATAAAGTTTAGTTATGTCAAGAATTTGATATTGATTCGAGGTGTGTGGGAACGTGCAGTTCATGTAAATTTTTAAGGTTAAAATTGTGTGGAAATCATGTTTGACTGAGTACTAAAGTGAATGACAATCGATTCTATTTTAAATCTTGAATACAATAGATCTTAGGCTTGGACAACACTTTGTCTCTATTTAAAATCTTGAATTCGGTGGATACCTGGTTTGCTCAAACACTTTGTCTCTATTGCATCTACTTGAAAGTAGGTCTCTTGAACCTAGAAATCTCAAGTAGGTCTCTATTGCGTCTTGAACGTACAAATCTCAAGCATATTGAACTTCGATCCTTAAAAGTAGGTCACATAAATCTAATGTTATCAAACCTATTGTTCACAAGAATTTATTATTCACACTTCATTCTCATCAATTTGTTTTTTAATTTTAAAATTAAACATTTAAATTTAAAAGAAAAATCTATTCTCACATATAACGAGATGTCTAAAAATTTGACGACTTGAACTAAACAAACATTTTTAAACTGGAATCTAGTCTTTTTTCATTTTTATTTTGTAAAATCGGAATTTAATTCTGTTTTATTTGAAATTTTGATGATGAGAGTGACTTCAACAACTGAGAAACCCTTGAGACACCTAAAACTCTAGAACTTCACAACTTTAACTTAGATTTTAGAAAATGTCAACTAAATTTTTTCAAAATAATAATAAAAAAAAATCCACTTGTTCCCACACAAATTGTCTAACTTTTAAACTTAGACATATATAAATCTTTTGTTTTTTAAAGAGTTTTCAAACACCGCCATTATTATTTCCAACATTTCTATTATATTTTTATAACAATTTCAACTATAACGTAAAAAATTTAAATTAATAACTTTTATGAATTTAAGTACACTTCACGAAAACGCTAAAACGTTATGGAATATGTGAAAGACACATGTTTTTTTTTAAATAATCAATAATTTATGCTATTAAAACTATTGCATCTCTTATAAATATTGAAAATATTTTATTCCCACCTTTTGGTTTGAAATTATTATATCTCTTCACTTAACTTTTCAATATGAAATATCAATTTTTGGGGATATCTTGCTATGTTTTACAAGTTGTTAGAATGGGGAAGGTGTTTGGATTATGCTATTAAAACTATTGCATCTCTTATAAATATTGAAAATATTTTATTCCCCACCTTTTGGTTTGAAATTATTATATCTCTTTCACTTAACTTTTCAATATGAAATATCAATTTTTTTACAAGTGGTTCAGAATGGGAAGGATGTGGGAAGGTGTTTGGATTATTATGAAGTTGAAAATAATTTTAAATTAATGGATTTTTTATTTGAGATTGGTTTTTTAGTTTTTTTTGTTATTTTTATTATTTTATATGGTTATGAAATTTGGGTTGCAATATTTTTAAAAATAATGAATAAAGATAAATTAAATAATTTTTTTTTATGACATTTAACTGTGCTGAGAGGCGCTCTACAGCCCAGTATGGGGGAGATCTTGTAACATGATGTAACGTTTCTAACATGTCGGCAAAAAATAATAGTGATAGTGAATATTATGGGAGGGATCTTGTAACGTGATGTAACGTTAGTAACGTTTGTAACATGTCGGCAAAAAATAATAGTGATAGTGAATATTATGGGAGAGATCTTGTAACGTGATGTAACGTTAGTAACGTTTGTAACATGTCAGCAAAAAATAATAGTGATAGTGAATATTATGGGAGAGATCTTGTAACGTGATGTAACGTTTGTAACATGTCAGAAAAAAAATAATAGTGATAGTGAATATTATGGGAGAGATTTTGAAACATAAAATAAAAAATAATATCACTTTCGTAACGTTATTTTTATTAATAAAAAAAAATTTCTAATAGGCCAAAATAAATGTTGTCCACAAAAACAATCTAATATGGGGGAGATGTTGTAATCTTCCTACCTAACAAAACAATAAAAAGTAAAAATTTAATTATCCGTAAAAAAAATATGTGGGTCAAGAAAAAAACACAAAATTGAATTATTCCCAAAAAAATGTTGGCCTTGCACATGGTTTTAAACAAGGCATTCCAAAACCATGTGCAAGGCATTCTAAACAACCCATGGTTTTATTGTACATGGTTTAGGAGGATTTGCACATGGTTTTAAAACCATGTGCAAGGCCTCCTAAACAACCTGTGGTTTTATTGTACATGGTTTAGGAGGGCCTTGCAAATGGTTTTAAGACCATGTGCAAGGCCTCCTAAACAACCCATGGTTGTAGGACGGCCTTGCATATGGTTTTAAAACCATGTGTGGGGAAATGATGCAATGTTCGTTCCTAACAAAATAAAAAAAAATAAAAAATATTATATGTCGGCCATAAATAATATTAAATATTAATAATAAAAATATTATATGTGGACCTTAAATAAAAAGATGTGTCTTTTGGTTTGAATCAAATCAATGGATACCTAAGAAGAGGTTTGCACCTCGAGAGATTTGATCCATCTCGGTGCTTGATAGAGCCTAGGATTTGGATCTACGCTGGTTTTAAAATCAATGGAAATATATCCCATCCTATTTTCCTCATAAAATCATATATTCCCCCATTGAGATCATGGTTATGACTAGGTACCTAATACACAAGAAAAAGACAAACAACATGGAAAACAAGAGGGTTCCTAATATCCCTTCAAACTCTAGGTAAAATCGCATCCATCTCAAAAGGATTTGACATAAAGATGCCAAGTATTGGCTAAATCATTAATGAATCAAAGAAAAGGCCATTCTATAGAATGGAGATAATATTAAAAATATTATTACATTTAAATTTAATGAGAAATTATATTGCAATAAAATTAGATAGCAAGAGAAGAATTAAAATTAAATTTGATCTACAAAATTTAAACATAAATAAACATAGGGAGTAGTCTATTTATTCTACGTTTTGAACTTTCCACTGGGCTTTGGTCGAAATCCAATAACATTTTTTTGGTAAAATATGAATTTGGAACTATTTAAATTGTGTTTTTGAATCCTTAAATAAATTCAACACCCTCAAATATTCCTATGACTCCTAGATTATATAATTTCCATTGCTAATTTATGTTATTCTATAATTTTTTATAAATTTCCAACCGCACTCCAAACAAAAAAACATAAAATATACTAAAAAAAAATTGAACTATCAAATATTTAAACTACACCATAGACATAGTATTATCTATACCAAATTTGATAAAGAAAAAAGGATGCTCTTTCTTGAATCCATTGAAAAGCTATTCTACACGTTCCCTAGGGTATTGACTATTGAATGTTGCATTCAATTTAGGGGCGTTGAAGTGGCTTATGCATGGATACTTGTATTTAAATTTTTATTATTATCATACAATCATTGTAATTCATTAAATAATTTTTAATTTTCTATACTTATTGCGCCGAGAGGCGCTCTACAGCCCAGTATGGGGGAGATCTTGTCACGTGATGTAACGTGATGTAACGTTACTAACATGTCGGCAAAAAATAATAGTGAAAGTGAATATTATGGGGGAGATCTTGTCACGTGATGTAACGTTACTAACATGTCGGCAAAAAATAATAGTGAAAGTGAATATTATGGGGGAGATCTTGTCACGTGATGTAACGTTACTAACATGTTGGCAAAAAAAAATAGTGAAAGTGAATATTATGGGGGAGATCTTGTCACGTGATGTAATGTTACTAACATGTCGGCAAAAAATAATAGTGAAAGTGAATATTATGAGGGAGATCTTGTCATGTGATGTAACGTTACTAACATGTCGGCAAAAAATAATAGTGAAAGTGAATATTATGGGGGAGATCTTGTCACGTGATGTAACGTTACTAACATGTCGGCAAAAAATAAAAGTGAAAATGAATATTATGGGGGAGATCTTGTCACGTGAATTTTATATATATAGTTTGGAAATCTATGTCTGAGTGATTATGCGGTAATGCATGATGCCTGTGATCTAAAAACTATGTACGAGTTCCTTTTTTTCTGATTTAATTCATTGATGATCTTGCCACGTGGTATTTTATCTCGACTCTGCTATCTATTTCATTCTTTCTGCGTGTGATCATAGATAGCAGAGTTGATCTAAAATTCTGCATGTGTGGATCATGTTTATGGCAGTAAATTGCTGTGAATATTTTTTCGGAAAAAATGTTTATGTATTCGTAGAATGTGGAATTCATTGAAACTCTAAATCCAGTTATTGCTTCAAACTTCTTCACGTTGTTCTGTAAATTCTATGGTTGTTCACGGAGTCTGAGATCGGTTTCCCATATTTGATTTGCTTATTACTGGTGTATCACTACAGATATTTAGATTACTTTAATCCTTATATTTAGATTACATAAAAGTTGGACGTGCAGTTATTTTACTATATAAGGATCACAGACATATCTGATACAGATGATTTCAGAACACAGACAAAGAATGTTATTTCTTTTTATTGTGTTGGAGTTGAACACAGATCTCTTATAGTCTGTGTTTCAATTGGACTTAACTTTCGTCCAATATAATATAATATTTAGCCTACATAAAGACAACGGTTGTTTAAATTGAATTGTTTGTTTACAAACCAGTGGAGTTCCTTGCCAGGAAACAAATCGAGGAGAGAAGAAAATGTTGGCATGCCATTTTAATTTGATATCGGGTATATACACTATCAAGATGGAAGGGATATAATACTATTAGCTACTAATGAAATTATCCATCACACATTCTTCCATTGCATCCTAAAATAACTTTGTATGGCATACGTTTTCTTTGGTATGGTCAATGCCAAACCATAAATAAATTTAAATGACATACATTTTCTTTGTCCTTGGCATGGGCAACACCCAGCCATAGCTAAATTAATCCAAAAAATTATTTAAACATTTATATTAGTCCGCTTCTTTATCTCACGCAATTGTTTTTCCTTTGGCTTCAGCATGGAAAACGTTCAGCCATGAAGTTTGTCCAGATCCAAAAGTTTTTATTTCAGTTATTCAAAGATTTAATTCAACGTCCACACAAAAATGTTTTAATTTTATAGGCATTCAAAGATTTGATACCTACATTTCATCCAAACATTTTTATTTCTGTTTATTACAGATCCAGATGCGTATACACATCTGTCCATTACTTGCATTATGTGCATAGTTTATTCATAACTGTATGAATAGGGTGAATTCCATGAGCCAATTTACTTTTTAAAATATAAGCATAATACGTTTTCGGATTTGTCCACAATGGGGAAATGTATTAAAATTCTGCATTAATTTAACCTCTGCATTAGATAAACACTGTCTGCATTTTGTAATCCGTAACACCGAGAGAAATCCGTAACATTGTCTGATTACATTCCAAAGATTCAGAGAGATCCGTAACACTATCTGCATTTATATATATAGTTTGGAAATCTCTAGGTTATTCCTTTTATTACATTACAAGGAATACTTGTAATCTCTAGGAATAACCTAGAGATTACGGTAACCCCCTGGCTACTTGGTGAATAGTCATATTCAATGACAATGGCATAGAACGCAGCACTAGGACAGCCAGCAGGAGAAAGTAAGAAATCTCCTGGACCTGCACTTAACCAATATCGCAGAGATCCTTTCCTGCATTGTGAAGCAGTTACTGTTTGCAAGAGAATGTTCCTTAACGATGGGCGGTCAAAAGGAGGAATAAGCTTTGCGTTGGATGCAGATCTCAAAAACCGGTCCAGGTGAGGGTCCAGTTCATATAAATAACTGTATAAACAATTAGATTTTATTAGCCATAGAACTCACCTTTTGGATATGTGAACAGTCTATTTATCTACAGATGCAGACTTATTTATCATCTTCACGTCAATGGCCCATAGACATTAGATCAACAGGACAGACTACTAGCCATGGAGGAGAGTGATGCTGAAACTGGGAATGGAAATTAATTTAGTTAATTCTATTACCTTTTTGTTTTAGGATTTCCTTCACCTGCCTCTCTAGAGATTCACTGGGCTCTGTTAGAGACAATAATTTCACCTAGAAAGGTGAGGTTCATTCTACAGTTTAATTTCCATGCTTATTAATCAAAATGAAAAATGAAAATCAGTAATTAAAAAAGCAATTATATATATATACTCGATATTTTATGCAACCAGAGATTTGTACATTAATTTCTTTTTTCGAAGTTTTTTCAACAAACAAATAAATTACATATAAATCCAAGAATCCTGAATGGACCTGGCAGAATACAAGTGAGGTGGTATGCATTGTGCAATGTACTAGATTCACTTACCCACTACATCCATTTTATATAGACACATAGAAACCATAATTCAGCATTTTGCAGTCAGTTAAAGAAACAAGAAAAATCATTTGAATTGCTACCTACATTGAATTCATGCCAAGCTCCTACGATATCCCATTTTAATATTTTTCAGAGAACTCAAAATACATATTCTTTCTTATCTATCCACCTCCAAGGAAGACTTCAAATTCAAGAGATGGTCACGGTTCATCCTCTGCAATATTTGGTGATTGTTCTCAGACTTGAATGGGCAGGGCATGGAGAGGGCAGATTTGGTTCTAAGATTTCAGGTTCAAAAAAGTAGTCATGGTGCATGTGTAAGGCCTCTTTCCAGGCTTTTAATCCTAATTGGAAAAATAAGGGTTTGAACTATAAAGGGTGTTTCACCTGAGATAATATGCATCAAAGGAAAGACAGGGTATGGCCAAATTGGGCAGGTTATGGCCCTCATGAGGGGCTCTCCTTTTCAGGAAATAAGCATGTTATCACTTGAAACAGTATGGGAACAAGTTAACTAGGAATTGGATCAATGTCACCACAATTTGGTTACTCTACGCTTTGGGTTAGCGTGCACTAGCCACAGGAGGGACTCCCTAAATGATCGAAGATGAGAAAATGAACTCTAGCCTGCAAACCAATCTCAGATTTGTGAAAACAGTGTGCTGGAAATTTTATTTTGCATGTTTAATAAGACAGAGAGCATTAAAGTACAGATTTGCACATAAAATACCCTTTAAATCTCATTTTCCATAAAAATCTGTGATTTGAACCTTCAATTTTGCAAGAATAACCTAGAGATTTACAAGTATTACTGCTGAAAATATAAATCACCTATTAGGAATAACCTAGAGATTACAAGTATTACATTACAAGTATTACAAGTATTCCTTACAATGTTGATCAAACTCCAATTTTGTGTCACTGCCCACGACTGGAACCAGCCTAGATCCAAATCCTAGGCTCTATCAAGCGCCGAGAGGGATCAAATCTCCCCAGGTGCAAACCTCTTCTTGGGTATTGCACTAAAGGAGGTTTGCACCTCGGGAGATTTGATCCCTCTCGGCGCTTGATANTGAACAAAGTGTAATTTCATTAATATAAATAAAATTACATCATCTATAATATATGTATCATATGTATTTCATGAAGATGTCCCAGCCTATAGGCAATGTCCAAAATTTGTTCAAAACAAAAAAATATACATCAAATATGTTATGAATATAGTCCACATCATAGATCCTGCAACGAGTGCTCGAAAAAAAGTTTTATATCTATCAGATATACTGTTATATTAAGACTACTGAAAGAAACTATAAATCATCAGAATCACTACTATTTGAAGAGCTACCGAGAAAAAACCCGTTGCATAATAAAGTACAATGAACTTTTTATAATGATTAAAGTTCATATATATATATATATATATATATATATATATATATATATTTCATAAATCTTATTTTCAAGAAAATAATTCATTAGCTTTATATTTGAATAATTTATTTATTTTTTCAATAATTTATCATTTAATTAGGGTGGAAAGTGTTGTGGAGGGGGGTGTTTTTTGGCCTTGTGAGAATCAATGAAATCGACTTCACATGGGGATTAGGTATAAATACAAATAATCATGTTGAAGCATTGGATCTCTAGAATGGTCTCTATATCTAGCCAAGGAGAAAGGAATTGGAAAATTAAGAGTAGTATGAGACTCTCACATAATAATATAGCACCTCAAAAGAGATTTTGAACCAAAGGATATCACTCTAGAATACATGTTCATGAGGATATCTTCTTTAGCTAAAGACTTTGAGAACTTGCTATGTTTCCATGTCCTATGACAATCAAACACTATAGCAAATAATAAGACAACCTTGCTTGCACACTAAGGCCTGGAATTATGCACCTTGGAAGGGAGGAAAATTTACCCTTTATACCTTAATCATCCCCTCATTTAGTCTCTTTGACGTCTCCATTACCCACACTAGCATTCTCTTTATTTCTATTTGTGACATGACCTTAAATAAATTCCTTGTAAACCTCCTTAGTTTCCCTCTTGGCTCACCAACTTGCATGGGCCCTCCAAGGTTGAATGTTTCCCCCCTTGTTGATATCATTGTGATGTGTGAAGACACACAGTTCTATATTTACACATGCCCTCATCGTACCCTCAACTATTATCCTCCATCCACTCGCATTAAATCTAACATCTCTTCTTAGCTTAATCTTGTGTGTGATGATATTTGGCCTATGTTCATGATGATTCTCCTCTTGGGTTGTACTCACAACCCTCCTGTGATGTGTGTGATTAAATGGATCTATACCCTCCTCATTATCCATTTTAACCTTGGTTGTTATCTTCCCCCTCCCTTCGTTATCGATGTTTTTTCTTAGCCTCCTCCTATTAAACCCTCAAATGCATTATTCTTGTAATTTTAGACCTGCCCTACACTAATGATGTAGCTAATATGTTAAGATTTTAAAAGTTGTTATACCAAAACAAAAGGATCTTTGAAAGAATAACAAGCACAACATAACAAAAGATAACACAGATATTTATCTTGGGAAACCCCTGTGGGGAAGAAAACCCAACAAAACTTCAGGTATATAGACTCCAACCAAGTACATTGTAAGACCCAAAGAATAAGACTAGATTGTTTCCTCTCCTCTAGATGGACTAGTCCTTCTCTCTCTAGAGAAACTTCTTGAGTTCTTTGCTTGTACAAATGAGGGAGACGCCTCTCCTATTTATATTAATCAATTGAGAGGCCTAATAACTCAACATGGCTGACTTCTCCTTGCTGTCATGGCTGACTTTCCTTGGAAGACTAAAAAATACATTTTAATAATAATTTTGTGGGTACTACTAACCCAACTTACAACGGAGGTTTTACCTAAAGACTTTATATGACCAAATACATCAATGACATCCCTAATCAGAGGAAAAACATCTCCAAAAGGGGTAATGATACTAATAATACAAAATAGAATATCTTCCGCAGTTAAATTTCTTTAACACTCCCTCTTAAAAAGGAACGTATTCTACAACAATGCATATGTACAACTGACTGGTGAATCTATATGTCATAGGAAGTTTTGATAATTACATCAACATCATCATCATCCGTGGAACATCATAATCACAGACGTATCTGACATCATCTCAAGCATCATCATATATGGGATTATTTCGAGCATCATCTTCTCTGGCATTATCTTAAGCATCATTATCTCATGCATCATCTTGAGAATCATCATCTCTGGCATCATCTAAAACATCATCATCTCATGCATCATCTCAAGCATCACCTCCACTATCATCAGTATACAAATAGTGAGCTTAATCACCCACAACATAAATAAATGTTGGAACATCATCATCTGCAACTGAATGTAGGAACTCGTCTACAAGATAATGTAGTACCACTCTCCATATGAGAGTAATATCATCCTTAGGACCATCCTCAGCCTACAAGTGTTAGGACCATTCTAAAAAAGAGAGTTTTCTTGTCTAGAGGACCATCCTCAATTAGGATACTTTCATCCACAAATGAATGCAGGATCTTGTCCGCAAATGAATGCAAAACCACTCTCCATATGAGAGTACTGTCATCCGCAGGACCATCCTCAGCTATAAATTTCTAGGACCACTCCAAACAAGATATTGTTCTTGTATGAATGACCATCCTTAACTAGGATATTGTCATCCACAAATGAATGCATGATATTTTCCGCAAATGAATGCAGGATCACTCTCCATATGAGAGTATTATCGTCTACAGGACCATCCTTAGCTGGAAAGTGCTAGGACCACTCTCAACAAGAGAGCGTTCTTTTCTGTAGGACCATCCTCAATTAGGATACTGTCATCTACAAATGAATGCAATATATTGTCCACAAATGAATGCAGAACCACTCTTCATATGAGAGTACTATCACCTGTAGGACCATCCTCAGCTGGGAAGTGCTAGGAACACTCTCAACAAGAGAGTGTTCTTATCCGTGGGACCATCCTAAACTAGGATATTGTCATCCACAAATGAATGCAGGATCTTTTCTGTAAATGAATGCAGGAGCACTCTCCATATGAGAGTACTATCTCCTATGGGACTAGCCTCAGTCAAAAAGTTGTAGTACCCATCTCAACAAGAGAGTGTTCTTTTCCGCAGAACCATACTCAACAAATGAATGCTAGGATACACTCATCCGCAAATAAATGTTGGAACTCATCAATACCTATAAGCATACTAATAAACTCAAGTGGAATTCTGTGGCATACCATTACCATCTAATTCTTAATAATGATCTTATCATCACTCTCTCTTTCCACAGAAGTCCTTTTGGACTATACCAAGCTTGTCTTGAAAGTGTTCAAACTTTACATGAGATAATGACTTAGTCAACACATCAACAGCTTGTTCCTGTATAGGAACATACTGGAGCTTCATGGTTCTTCTCTGCACCATATCCCGGATGTAGTGATACTTTATATCTATATGCTTTGATTTATCATGAAACATCGAGTTCTCTATTAGCTTGATGCAACTCTGGTTGTCACAATAGATATCAGTTGCATCTATCTCGGCATCAAACAATCCTTCCAATAGTTTGTGGAGCCATATTGCTTCACTACAGGATGAACATTCTGCAATGTAATCAACCTCAGTTGTATTGACGAAAATAACGGTTTTCTTTCTTCTAAGCCATGAGATCATACCTAGTAAAAAAATGAAACAACATCTTGAGATGTCTTTCTGTCTTCATCACTTCCTGCCCAATCTAAATCAGTATAGCCATACAATTTGAACTCACTATTGACTGCATATTTGAGGCCACAATACAATGTACCTTTTAGGTACCTCATCACATGTTTTGTTGCAACTTGATGAACATGTCGGGGCTCCACCATATAATGACTCAAGGTGTTCACAACCAAACATATATATGGTCTTTTATTTGTCAAATACATCAGTGAGCCAATAATATGTATGTATAATGTGACATCTACTTTTTTTTGAACAATCATCACTCAAAAGATTCAGGTTTGTCACGATTGGAGTGTCCATTTCACTGCGGTCTGTTGTCACCTTTCATACACTTGGGTTTAAGCATAACATAAATATTCAAGCTTC
This sequence comes from Pseudotsuga menziesii, assembly GCA_001517045.1. Lineage (NCBI taxonomy): Eukaryota > Viridiplantae > Streptophyta > Pinopsida > Pinales > Pinaceae > Pseudotsuga > Pseudotsuga menziesii. The sequence continues at coordinate 78,249 of LPNX010505461.1, forward strand.
TAGGTGTGTTACGAAGAGAAAATTCCTATGGCTTGGGGTAGACTACAACAGACTGAATGACACCAAGAATCAATCCATTCCAATACGCAAGAGAAACAAATACATCTAAAACTAATGGATATGAAGCATACCTTATTCTAGACAGTTGATGTAGATTCCCATTGAGCTTTTCCAACATGCTTGCATTTACAAGTCACTCTCAACAACAACAAACGAGACAGACATGCTGTATATCAAAGTGTTATGCCTACTCTAGCATATATAAGCCATCATGTATAAGAAAATATAACTACATCCATGGACATAATATTCATAGTTATACACAAGTAATGGACGAGAAATGGATATTTCTATTAATAATAAACATAGATAAAGCAATGACAAACTTTGTTAGCACTTCATCGAAACAGAGAAACCGATTCCTCCACGTGGGCCTCCACCATTTCAATCCTCCATCTTAATGGCAAGATTACAAAGCAAAGGCAAGCTTGGGAAGAGAAACAATGTGTGCTCCAAAGGGACAAAGGGATGCAGACTCAAACATAAACAAGTGAGGAAATAATGAACTATAGTTTCCTTAATCTCCAAATTCTCTCCCTTCAATGCATCCAAGAGGTTCAATATATATCCCTCTAACAGGCAATGGAGGGCCGAGTCAGAGCGTTTCCAAGAATATGGAAATCTAGGAGTCAAGTTATTTGGGAATCTATGAGGAAAACTCCAATTTTTTTTGTTTTTATGCACATTTCTCGATGTACATGGGTATTGGATCAAGAGCTGCATGTGCACGTGGGTATTGGATTAAAATTCACGTATACACATAAAAATGTGTTTTTTAGGGACTGTTTGGCTCATCAAAGTATAAATTGAGCAAGGGGGGTCCAAGGAGTGTGCAGAGGGACATGGAAGGCCATAAAGGTGTGATCTACCAAGTGTGGTAAAATCAGTTATAAGAAAATTTGTCCCTAGGGGCAAGTCTCAAGTCAAGTACTGTCACTTGATATTGACTCCTCCATTTAGGAAATTCTCCTAACAAAACCAAGAGGGGTGGTCCCTAAGAAAGCGTTTAACTAAAGATCTTGTGTTTTATTCGTTTAATGATGGAAGTAAGTTGTTTAGGAGTTTTTGGAGTAAAATTTTTGAGACAAGATTGTTTGCAAATTTAAAGAAATATTCTAGCAGCATAACATCAACACATAAACAAATTGAATAAATGTGGATAAGACAATTTCCAATGGAGTCAAAGTAAATTGATGTTGTTGAAATGAAATGCTTTGCAATCTGTATTGGTCAGCTTTAATTATTAAAATATGAGTTGAGTTATGGGAAGGGGGTTCTCGATATACTAAATGTACTGATAATATTTATGGAAGATGACTAAAGTGGTTCCTCACTTGGAAATGTGGGTTGAATAGGATTCTCTAAGAGGCATCCAACACTACACCAACAAGAGTGTATCCTGGCGGTATCTCAAGGTCGATATTTAGTGGTTCTTGCTTCCTTTGAAGAATTTTCCCACAGCTGTAAAATATCGTATGCCAGATATTCGTAATGTTTTTTGGGGATTTGATTTTATCAATGAATTATTAGATTAATGTGTAGAATTTAGTAAGTGTAGAAAACCTCTTTTGATTCCCCAACGACCAAGCAAAGGCCGCAGAGGGAAAGAGCATACACGAGTTTATGACAAAATGTTTATTCCAATTTGATGAAGCAAATATGTTTGTAAAATCAAATACACTAATGAAAAATTAAAATGCAACTATGTGTCACTTTCTTATCGTCCACCAATAATCGACAAAAACCCTTTGGTGGGTGGCAATAGCATACTTCATGGCAACGATTTGGGTATGAAATTTAAATATGAAATCAAAGAAAAATAACTAAACTATACAACCTTTCTAGAAAGAGGAGTGTGTGCATATGTTTATTAGTAAAATGTAAACCATGAAGGAGACTGTGAATCCCCCTAGGGGGGATGGAGTGTGGGCATTGTGTATCCCACTTCCTTTATTTATTATTTAATTTACAATATGATGAAAATATGAATTATTATTGCAGTTTCATCCTTGAAAATAATCAAAAGGCTTACAATATTGTCGGGAGAGAAAAGGAAAGAAGAAAAGGGATGGAGGATGGAGTTTTTGAAGTCCCTGGCGACCCAAAACTTGAAATTTGAGCAGTATGTCCTCCTCCTTTTCTCAAAACCTTCTAAAAACCAATGATTTAAAAATGTTAGAAGGAAACAAATTAATCAAAATAAATACATAATCTACACTACTCAAAATGCTTGAAAATTTGTAATTTTTTTTAATTGAAAAGGGCACTTTGAGAGACTAAATCAAATCTAGTTCGAGATGAATATTTTAAAAAGGAACCTAGATCTGAAATATATGCCTAAATAAAATCATATTTCATATATCATATTGATCTAGATAATTTTATTAATCATTAAGTAACAGTAACCAAGAAGAAAGATTGAAATTTTTAGAGAAGAAGAGTGAAACCCCCAAGCTCGTACTTGAAAGAAGTGAAGGAGAGAGCAATGTGAAAAATAAAGATGTTAAGCACAACAAAATGGATTTTTTAAAAGAGAAGTGTATGCAACCAAGATCCAAGCCCCTTATACCTAATATAATCCTGCAAAATCAAGACACTTTCTCATACAAATAAGGTTAATACAGTCAATCTCATCAATACAAAAAAGCAGGAGAGAATAGGATTAACCAACTACAGTCTGTTTCTCCTAAAAATTATGATAATGAAATTAAAATAAGTAAATGAACAACAAAAAACATTTATTAAAATGAAATTTGATCTAAAAACATCATTTGACAAAAATAAAGCATGTGATTTAGTGGATTTCACCTCAAATTTAACCAAGCCACAAGCTCAGAATGCAATCACACAGATTAGCCTCCAAATCCTTCAATATTATTAACAAAATATCAACAACAAAAGTACAATTGGAAGAGGCTCAATACATCCTCCTGAATGATGAGAAAGAGCCTGCCTTTATAGTAAAAATGAGAACACGTTGTTGTAATTGTACCTTTGGAAGATATCATGATCTATATTACTATTGTATATTAATGTACCCCCATCAAATATGTGTGTTTCTCCTTTTGGTATGTCATCATTGTGTATGGTCACTGATGTAAACCCTGTGTTGTAAGTCGAGGAAATAGTCCTTAGGTTAAATAAACGAAAATGTATTTATGTGTATTATTAGGTAGGTCATCCCCACAGGTAATGTGACCGACCTAGTGGTTGAGTTAACAACTCAACGGAAGAATATAAATAGGGAGGCACCCTCCTCATTTGTCACACACTTCACTTTCTCTCTCATGTGTGTTTTAGGAGAGAGAGAAAGAGGAGGGACATAGAGTTGTTGCAGACATATTATTATTGGGTTATTCTATGTTGTCATCTTATCTTTGTGACAGAACTATTATGAGTAAGTTTGTGGGGTTTTCTCCTTTATTTTTTCCCTGATGAAAATATCTGTGTCTTGTGTATCTTTGATGTATTGTTTTTCTTTTTGTTCTTTCAGATAAATATACTAAGTAAATTAACTTATAAAAACTAACATGGTACCCTGGAAGAAAGAACTGTGACAATGGAAGCTACTGGAAATTAGGGTTTCATGCTTGAAAACCCTAGAAGACTCAATCTAGTCATCTTGGTACTTTCACAATAACTCAATATTGGAGACGGATCAGGAGCCAAAACTGTTACATGCTGAAGATGAAATATTTTTATACCTTGTGTGAAACCTTCAACCTCATATCCATTATAATTTAGGAGATATTATTCCTCAAAATCAGGGTTCCAGCCTCCTCCAGAATATAGTCATAAACAAGTGACCTACAGAGAATTGCTATATATCAGGCTAGGAAGGTCCAAATAAAATTTTACAAGATGTTGAAGGTAGGGAACATACTTTAGTTTCTATGGTCTTCTATTTAGACCGTGAATGTGAAATAGTGACAAGTGGAAGTCCGTACATGTTTTCTATGATGAAAAATCCTAAAAATAGCCACCTTGGGAAAATCAACGTTAGTTCCACTTTGAAAATACAATTCTTCTCTAACTTGTGGGGTTGTAAAGAAGAAATATTAGGATATCTCAGTGCGAATTTTCATACTATAAGGAGCTGAAACTATGAGGATATTGCAGAAGCAATATCAGACAAATCTGTAGAAGAAATGGGAGAAACTGGGGCTTCCTGTTTCAAGAGCTTCCCACTGCTGTTCTCTGGAAAAGGAGTACATTGGAAAGCTTTCCTTGAATAGGTTATTTCCAATCAAAAGTTTGAAATTACAAGTTCGGAAAATTATGGTTTTTCTAACAAACCCTAGATCAGCCATCTCTAGAACTAGATCGAACACCTCAAATCAGTAAGATATAAATCTTTGTTATTTCCATTTGAGGTTCTCATTTCAAAATGACTCATCACACCCAAATTGATGACAATCTTAGTGAAGATGACAAATTTCAAGTATGGAAGTATAGGATCTTCCAGTTCCTTGAAAAAAATTACTTGGATCAGTATATCAGTAAGGAAGTTCTAAGAGCTTGAGGGAGATGAGGCTAAGCCTAAATCCAAGAGAATCATTGAATATTCTATTAAGGATCATCTCATCCATCATGTGTCATCCTTGAAGACACCAAAGGAAGTGATCAATGTTGTGACGAAGCAGTCGAAGAAGAAGAAGAGATTGTTATAACCACCTTGAATGGCTTCCCAAGGTCATTGGATTGATTCATTCAAGGAATGTGTCCCAGAAGGAAGTTTATTACATTCAGCAGACTTTGGGAAGAGTGAACACAAGAAGAATCTCATCTCATAACAAGAGAAGAGAAGATGGGAGCAATTGAATATCAAGCTCTAATGATTCAAAAATGATTCCTCAAGAAATGAGGAATATGTATTCTAATCTAGAACGATTCGGCTCATGAAGCACCTCTTATCCATCTCAGAATTTGGATAAGAAATGATGCAGTTGTGAATGAAGAATATGATGAAGCAAAAGACTCCAAGACATAAGGATCAATAAGGATTCTACCCACTAAAAAAACACATATAAGTGTTCAATTGTCATTTCATAATATTGTTTAGCTATGAATTTGTTTATATTCAATTGATGTATTATGCATATTTGTGTTTTTTCATTTATACTATTGAATTGCACATTATGGGTAAGAAGTCAATAATATTGTACAACATTCCATTGCAACTTATCTAGATTGAACCCTCTTTGATGACATATTAGGAGTAGTACACACTCTTACTAACATTGGGGTAGAAGAAATATAGAAGTTATTGTATGTCTACAGGATACGAATGAATGTTGTAGTATTGGCCAAGATAATTGCATGACTATGTGACATATATTTGTCACTATTAATATGTTTTGTAAATTATGAGATGTTTCTAATCATGCAACCAACATTAGAGGAAATTTCACCTCAAAATGGGCCTCCTAAAAAAAAATAATAAAATAATAGTTAAAATAATAAAATAATATTTATTAATTTTGAAGGAAGAAAAGAAAAAACTAATTTTTTGTTTGTATTTTCGACATATCTCTCTGTGTTTTTACTCAAATTTCAGTTGGGAGAGCTCATTGGATGCGGAATTAAATTCCGTATCCAACAAGTACCCACTCAACATACTTTTGATGGACCCTGCTACCCCAAAAACAAGAAATACCTGAAAAAATGTGATGATGATGTCATCATCACGTTTTTTCAGGTATTTCTTGTTTTTCGAGTAGCAGGGTCCGTCAACGGTATGCCAAGTGGGTAAGTTCCGCATCCAATGAGCTCTGCCAATCGAAATTTGAGTAAAAAAATAGGGAGATATGTCGAAAATACAAACAAAAAAAATAGTTTTTTTTTATGATACCTATCCCTAAATTTATATTAAAAAGTGTTTAAGACCTATAAGGTATTTCAAATTTAAAGCAATTTCATTGGCTAACACATGGTGAAATGGAATTTGAGTTGAAGTTAAAAGGCCCATTTTGAGTTGAAATTTACTCTAATGACTTGAATTGTAGATAATTTCGAAGAACAAGTAACGACAGTTCAGAAGAGGAACTTGAAGCTCCCTGGGTCAGAGACACCATGGAAAAAGAAAGAGATTTAGAAGAATATAAAGAAAATGGTAGATCCACCTCAATATATGAATACCATATTGGACACGAGAAATCATCCAATATGAAGAATAGTATGATGAAATTCTAAAGAAAGCAAGAGGCCTCAGACACACTCTAGTTATGTGACATGGTTGAGTGACATCATTGATGCAGACCCTTCCAGCTATGAAGAAATAGCCAAGAAGAAAGGGAAGGAGACTATGATAAAAAATTACTAGTTGATCAAGAGAACTGGTGTCTAAGATGCGGTTCCAAGAGCTGAAGGGAAGTCTGTAGTGTCTTCCATATGTACAAGATCTAGGATGCAAAAAATGGTAGCATCGAGGGATACAAGGAAAGATTCGTAGCATGAGTATTTTTACAGAAAGAAGGCATAGACTATGAGGAGACATTTGCACCAATTGTGAGGTACACTTCCAATAGATCCATACGTGTAGGTATGAGATGGGAGACACACGAGTTGGACATAAAGACAACATTATTGAATGGTGTATTCAAGGAGGAAGTGTATGTAGAGTAGCCACTAGGATTTGAGACACATGACATGCATACTCATGTCTACAAATTAAAGAAGCCCTTGTATGAGCTCAGAAGGCACCCATGGGATAGCACATACAGTTACATGAGGAGCTTGAATATTACCTAGAGTGATGAAGATATCAATATTTGCTACAAGGTTGAAGATGAAAGCCTATAGAGGACGACAAGCTCACAAATGGGTGCAAAAGGAACTTTTCAACAAAGTTCAAGAAATAGGATCTTGGTATCTAGTGGCCTTATATGGATACATAGAAGATTAGTAGCGGATAAATATACTCATTTAATCCAGTACATAATGTTTTGATACATAGAGTACAAAATGAAGAGGGAGGATGATACTTCGCTTCAGAGGGAGTGACTACATAATATCCTCAAGTTCAATAAGGTACAACAGGACATACAACTTTTTGATGGCCTAGGATTTACTGAGAGTAAAGTGGATTCCATCCTTCACTTCGAGGTTGAAAGCAGAAGACCAGTGATGCTCCTGCTATATGTTGATGTCTTGTTCTTGACAGGAGAGGATGAAGTCATTGAGGATGCAAGGAGGATACTTTCCACCCAGTTCGAAATAAAATACCTAGCGATGATGCACTACTTATTAGGCATGTAGGTGTGGAAAAATGAGAATGAGATTTTCCTTGGTCAAGGAAAGTATGCTGTGGAGATTCTGCAGAAATTCAGAATGCTGGAATCTGGCATTTCCAACTTCACGCACTGCACATGTATGTCCCCCTTTTGAATGAACGAACCAGTCAGGACCAGTCTAAAAAATGATACATATATTCCATATTCTGGTCATATGACATGAGGCTCCACTATCAACATACGAAGTACCATTCTAAACTACTTCATTGCTGTTGCCGCTAGAAATAATGGAGAACAACGAGAACTCCTTCTTGAATCTTCTAGCAAAGTCCTCTTCTTTTGTTGTAGCTACAAAAACCATATCTTCCTCCTCCTCCTTTTCCTTCTTCTCAGGACACTAAGAAGCAAAGTGTTCATACTGGATGCAAGAAAAAAATCAAACTTTTCTCAAGTCCTTCTTGGAATTCTTCTTTCTCTTAGTAGAAAGAGAAACATTCTCTTCATTAGCACCCTCCTTTTTTCCACTGCCTTGAGATCCTTCTTGAATCTCCTCTTGATTGAAATCATCACATAATATGCTCCAATATGGAAGGTTTTCTCGATAAGCCACACACTTCACAAAGAATTCCCGTTCCTTAGTGAATCCTTTCAAGGCTATCCTCACTAACTTAGAACCAGAAATTACTTCTCCAACTGCAACTAGATCATCTTTTACCTAGGCGACCCGGGTAAGAAAATATGTTACACCCTCATCCTTGGCCATCTTTGCTCCCTATAATGTTTCCTTGAGAGCCACTATCCGGTTCTCATTCTTATCCTCATAAAATCCTTTCAATGTAGTCCACATTTCATAAGCAGTATTCTTCTCAGCTACATGTGGAATCAGGTGGTCCCTTATACCATCCAGAATCAACCTTTGGGATTTGGCCTCTTTTACCTCATGCATATCGAAAAAAAAATGATTAGTATTAGGAGGAGGACTTACCACGGTGATAACTATGATCCATAGTCGGGTTTCCTTAAGAAAAACAGTCATCCTGAATTTCCATTGCAAGTGGTTGGACATACCATCCAACCAATCCTCATATTTGATACAAACAACCATCTCTTCTATCAAAGAAAAAAATAGACCCCCAAAAGAACAACAGTTCACTCTTTCTCCACCACCTACAAGTCGCATCTAGATCAAGTCTTCCAATATACAAGTTGTTAAAAAAACCAGCAAGAACCCTTTCCCAACAACTCAACACTACTGATGTACCCACAATCAGCTGTTAACAAGGAGCCTTAGCTATGATACAATGTAGAAATATTGACAAAAAGTTCATACTTTTGTCAAACACTTAGTTTACCCAAATTTCAGACTTAAAACTTGTCATTAATAAAAACACCTCTCATGCATTTAAATCAATAACCCACCAGGATGAAACACTAAAACTAAGTCTGTAGCAGCATAAAATCACATAAAAAAACAACATACTAATAAAACCATAAAACAACACAAATTTGGTCAATGCGACCCTGGAAAAACCCCACCTTGGGGAAAACTAGTCTAGGATAAATTTTATTGCAACATTTATCAGGTAGAAAATTAATTTATAGCGGCATTTATTTCAGCATTAAATGATTGTATCAGATTCCTCGATTTTGGTGTCCACCTCGATTTTTGTTCCCAACTCGATTTTGGTGTCCACCTTGATTTTTGTTCCCACCTTGATTTATTTTCATAGATGACAATACATACAATACATACTATACGAAATTGTATGGATTTTCGTTCCTAGAAGAAAAAAACTATCTTCTTCTAAAAAATAGTACAACTTAGCATAAATAAATTCCTTGGGAAACATGCCCAACTCCTTGGGATTCATGCCCACCTAACAAAAAAAATTCTCCTTGGGATTTGTGCCCACTTGAGAAAAATTGTAGCTCCCTCTCTCTCTCAAAATAACTTAGCCAAATGCTCACTCTTGGAAATGCTTTCCTTCAACTTGTCTTGCACACTACCCTAGTCTCTCTCTTATAACTTGAGAGTGACTTTTCACCTTCCCCATTCCCTAAATACAAAGGCCAAGATTAAATCTTGCATTTTCAATATTAAGGGTTGAGAATCTTTCCCCCAAAAAGCAGTTACATTTAATTTTAATAAGGTCGCATTTACTTTATTAAATAAGTGTACTTTATGTCATAAAGTCACTTTATAAAATTAAACAAGGGAATACTTTATAAAAAGTCCCATTTACTTAAGAGTCACTTTAAACTTTATAAAACAACATTGCAAAGTAAAGTAGCCTAGCTAGTGCATGGTCACTTCCGCATACACGAAAAAAACATGGGGATTTCCTCCATAGCTAAATCTCTAACATTATCCTTTATGGTTTCCCCAATGAAAATCTTTGTGTCTTGTGTATCTTGTGTATCTTTGATGTATTGTTATCCTTGTTATTATTTCAAATAAAGAACATAAGTAAATTAACTTATAAAAACTAATAGAAACCCCATGAGAGGATAATTTTCCAAGTGTTGGATATTTTTGAGAATATTGGAAAAAAATAGAGTGAACTAGAGGTGGTATAAGACACCTCTCATAAGGTAGGTCACCCCCTCCTCTTTCTGTGACACGTATACAACAAGAGGTGAGCTCATTCATGGATAAATGTAACCCTCTAAGAAGAAATTCGCCCCGTCATGGATTTGATTAGAATAAACTTGATTTGATCTTGATTTGGTCTCCAATTATCCACAACATCATCCTTATTCAACTTGGGACATGTCTGGGACAAGTTCCGACTGATTTAGGGATGTGTTTTTTCTCCATATTTTCCCTTTTTCTAATTTTTTATTCATTTTTTTTCCTTTTTTCAGAGAGAATTTCACTTAAGTGATGAATAATCACTTAAAACTTATGAAAATTGGGTTTAGGGGTTAAGTGGGGGATCTGGGTCCAAACACGAGCATACCCATGGACAAATTGGCTCCCTAGGCCCAATGCTATGACCTTTTGAAATTTTACAATTAAAATACACCTTATCGATGATTTTATTAAAAATATAAAAGATAAAAAATTGTAGGGATGGCTTAGCACATGTCCATGAAACTTTGGGACTATGACTAGTGTGGTATGATACATAGACCCTAGAAGTTAATAACCCTCCTAATGGATATTCACCAACTTCGCCATCTCGTATTTGTTTCATTTTGAGTGAAAAACTTGAAAATTACATGTCTCTTAAAAAATCATCATATGATTAACGAGGGAAAAAACACTTAAGGATGATGACTTTGATGACCAAGTCCTAAGAAGGCCAAGCCTTTTAAAAATATAAATCCCCCCAACGAGGTGTGAACATGCAAAAAATGGACCAGACCTGACATTAATGAAACCATGGAACTTTTGAGAACTTAGTAAGAACAATTGATTTGTTTCAAACCTTGGAGGATCACTTGAAAAATCCCCTAAGTGAATTTTAGTGGATAAAACAATCCAACATCCCAAATCTCTTTTTGATCTCAATTGTATATTTTCCTTGGTTTAGGAAAATCTCATCTAGAATATGCCATACTACAAGATCTAGGAAATCATGCATTATGCCAAGGTCTTTCATCTCAAATTAGGATGCATGTTTCTTCTTACATTCATTGATGTGATTCTTCTTTCCTTTCAAAAATATATCATCTACGTACAATAGTAATATACTAATCCCATCATTTTCAACCTTGTAGTAAAGGATGGAATCAACTTTACTTTTGGTAAATCCCAAGTTCATCAACAATCCATCAATTATTCCATACCATGCTTTGGGTTCTTGTTTTAACCCATATATAGCTTTATTTAATATACATACATGTGTCTCCTTGTCGTTAGTCTCAAATGCTGGTGATTTTTCAATATATACTTCTTCTTCTATGACACCATTTAGGAAATTTGTTTTTTACATCCATTTGATGTAGCTTCCATTTTATCTTGGATACCAAGGAAATGATAGTTCTGATAGAATTATATCTTGAGACAGGTGTAAATGTTTCTTTGTAATCAATTCCTTCATTTTGTGAAAATCCTCGTACGACAAATATTTATTTAAACTTTTCAATATTTCCATATGTTGAATGCTTTGTCTTGAAAATCCATTTTGAAGAAACTACTGACTTGTTCTTTGGTCTTTGAACCACATCCAAAACATCATTCTTTATTATAGATTTATATTATTTGATCATGGCCTTCATCCATTCCTTCTTCTTTGAAGCTTCTTCAAAACATTTGGGTTCTTCATCAACAAGGTTTCCCATTAATGCCACATAGTTTGAGTAGATTCTCTGTCCTCTTTCTTCCTTCGAGGGCACCATATCTTTTTGCTTCTTTGATTATATCACAAGCCCAAGTTGGTCTTATTTTTGTTGAGATCATAACCTAGGGTGTTTCCATGGTTCCTTGTGTTAGTTTTTCAACATTAAGCTAGCATTATTAGGATCTTTAACTAAGAGAATAACAAGTATAGCAATCAAACACAAGAGACAATGAACACAGTGATTTTCCTCGGGGAAACCATAAATGGAGAAACCCCGCAACTTCCTCAGAGATAGAATCAACACCAAAATAGTAAAAGCCCAAAATAGTAAGTGATCTCCCGACAACACTAACCTTCTTCTTATCTAGCCCCAGTGTCTTCTCCTTCCTCAACTATGCGCTACACTTGAGTGTGTATTAGTTGTGTATTAAATAGAGATTCCAGCTCTCTATTTATACTAATCCCGACATGACTAAAACGCTACCAGGGCCGACCTCTACTAGGAGTTTCTAATAACCCTAGTGCCCCGAAACTGTGAGGACTTTAACCCTTAGACAATCGGAGGGTTACCCATAATGACTTGACATGACTTGTTTACATTATTGATCCTCCTGATCGGAACATCGGGGCATTACAACATGACTCAATTACAATGTAGATACATCTTGGAATAAACATCGGGTTACAATACATAAGATACATAGATGAATACATTCCGAAGTTACAAATACATCAACACTCCCTCTTAACTAGGAAGGTATTCTTTTGACACAATTTTCAGCACTAGTCTTCTTCTCTGTATCAACTGGATCATCTCGTCATCTGCACCTTCTAGTCTTCTTAGTCTTCAAGTCATCTTCATCTTCAAGTCATCGTTATGTTTAGATCTAGATCATCATGGGACATCGTCACTAGATCTGGATCATCACTGGGCATCATCACTGAATCTGGATCATTACTTGATCTGGATCATCACTGTTGGATCATCATCACTGAATCTGGATCATTACGGGTGCTATCTCATGATTCTTCTTGTCACAGGAAGTTCTACAGAGCTAACCCTTTTTCATGTTGGTTTTAGGCCTAACCTCCATGTAGGCCTTCTTCAGCACTTACATCTGACCTACTCGTCGGAAAGGCACAACACTCACATCCATCCAGGCGGGAACACATCCTGCTCACAATGATGGAAGGGATCTGCACTTACATCCATCCAGGTGGGAACACATCCTGCTCACAGTGATGGAAGGGCTCTGCACTTACGTCCATCCAGGTGGGAACACATCTTGCTCACAGTGATGGATGGGCTCTGCACTTACATCCATCCAGGAGGGAACACGGGCCTACTCACAGTGATGGAAGGGCTCTGCACTTACATCCATCCAGGTGGGAACACATCCTACTCACAGTGATGGAAGGGCTCCGCACTTACATCCATCCAGGTGGGAACACATCCTACTCACAGTGATGGAAGGGATCTGCACTTACATCCATCTAGGTGGGAACACATCCTGCTCAAAGTGACGGAAGGGCTCTGCACTTACATCCATCCAGGCAAAAACACATCCTGCTCACAGTGATCGAAGGGATTTGCACTCACATATGATCTTGTAGGAACCAATCCTATAGTCATATAAGAATGGCCTGTAGTCCTTGACTGAGCTACTTGGTAATTGACCAGGTGCCTCTGTTCTCCTAGAGAATGGCAGTTGCCCTTACATCTGTCCTGCTCGACAGAATGGCTAGCACTCATATCTGACATGGAAGGAACTAATCCTCTCACCATGACAGAATGGCTCAGCCCTTACATCTGACCATAGAAGGAACCAATCCTCTCACCATGTCAAAATGGATATGGGTCTCATCACTTTCCCTTGGAGGAAACCTCGATCTGGAGAACACCAAGCTTCTCCCTGAAGTACTCAAACTTCATCCTAGCCAATGGCTTCATCAATACATCAGCTATTTGTTCCTCCGTCACAACATACTGAAGCTTCACTGCTCCCCTCTACACCATATCCCTGATATAGTGGTACTTGATCTCGATATGCTTCGACTTGTCATGGAACACTAGATTCTCTGACAACTTTATGCAACTTTGGTTGTCACAATGTATACAAGTAGCATCTAATTGGAGATCAAATAAATCAGACAGTAGCTTCCTCATCCATACTACCTCACAACTAGCTGAACAAGCTGCGACATACTCTACTTCAGCTGTACTTAGTGCCACACAGGATTGCTTCCTGCTAAACCAAGAGATCACACCTGATCCCATACTGAAGAAACACCCTGAAGTGCTCTTCCTATCGATGGCACTTCCTGCCCAATTTGAATTGACATAACCCTCCAGGTTAATCTTCTGATTCACATCGTACTTGAGCCCATAATCAACTGTTCCCTTCAAGTACCTTAGAATATGCTTTGCAGCAATCAAGTGAATATGTCTCGGATTTGTCAGGAAATGGCTCCAAAGCAAATGTCATGTCTTGTGTTCATCAAGTACATAAAGGACTCAATCATCTGAGGATACATCATAGCATCAACTGAATCTGATGAAGCATCGTTCCAGAGCTTCAGGTTCGATGCCATAGGTGTGGCCATAGACTTGCATTCCATCATCCCAAACCTCTTCAGGATCTCTACTGCATACTTCCCTTGTCCAAGAAAGATTCCATCTATACTCTGCCACACCTCCATACCTAGAAAGCAATGCATCATCCCCAATTCCTTCATTTGGAATTCAGCAACAAGCTTTCTCTTCGTATCAGCAATCAACCCATTCGTACCTGTCACAAATAGATCATCTACATATAGTAGAAGCATCACTAGGTTGCCATCTTCAACCTTGTAGTAAAGGTTGGAATCTTCTTTACTCTTGGTAAAGCCCAAACTGGATAGAAATCTGTCAATTCTACCGTACCAAGTCTTGGGTGCCTGTTTCAGACCATATAGGGGTTTCTTCAATCTACACACATGAGACTCCCTGTCATGAGTCTCAAAACCGAGTGGCTGCTCTACATACACTTTCTCTTCCACTACACTATTCAAGAAAGCAGTCTTGACATCCATCTAGTGTATTTTCCATTTCATCACTGTACCCAAGGCAAGTACCGATTTGATGGAAGTGTATCTGGCTATAGGAGTAAAGGTTTCTTCATAATCTATTCCTTCCTTCTGAGAGAAACCCCGAGCCACAAATCTTGCCTTATATTTTTCGATGCTACCATCTGTAGCATGTTTTATCTTGTAGATCCATTTGGAAGTTACAACTGACTTCCCTTCTAGTCTTGGAACAAAATCCCAAACATCATTCTTCATGATTGATTGATATTCTTCGATCATAGCATCCTTCCACTCTTTCCGTTCTGCCGCTTCTTCATAACTGGAAGGTTCTTTATCAATGAAATCACATAGTAAAGCTACATATCTGGAGTAGGATCCAATCCTCTTTCTTTCTCTGTGATTCTCTTCTGGAGCCCCATATCTTTCTGCACCTTGGATAAGTTCTCGTACCCAAGCAGGTTTCCTCTTATGAGGATTCTTCTCCAGAGATGGATCTATAGGTCTTTGTGTTTCTTCAAAATCTCGATCTTCTTCTTGAGTTTCTTCATTCATGGTTGTATCATGAATTCTGGGTGCTTCTGCTTCTTCAAGTTCTTCAGCAGGTCTCTTTCTGGATTTGTTGTAAGCTGTGTCTTCATCAAATGTCACATCCTGCTGATGTCAATATTCTTGTATCTTGGGAAATATATTCTGTAAGCCTTCGAGCTTTCAGAGTATCCCACAAATATACCCTTCTTTCCTGAAGGATCTGATTTTGTTCTATTCTCTTTTGGAATGTGTATGTACACAAGACAGCTAAATATTCTGAGATGGCTAACTTCTGGTTTCTTGCCGGAGAAGACTTCTTCAGGAGTCTTGTTTTCGAGTACTCTATGTGTTTACGGTTCTAAACATACACCGCTGTTCTAGCAGCTTTAGCCCAAAGATGCTTAGGAAGATCTTGATCATGAAGCATAGCTCTTGCTACTTCCATGATAGTTCTATTCTTGCATTCTGCAATCCCATTCTGTTGTGGATGAAAAGGAGTGGATAACTCCCTCTTAATCCCTGATTCTTTGCATAGCTCTTTGAATTAATTCGACGTGAATTCTCCACCATTGTCTAATCGAAAAGTCTTGATCTTCTTTTAAATGTGGTTCACGATCAAGGCTTTGAATTCCTTGAATTTGTTGAATAATTCGTCTTTGTTCTTCATGAAGTAAACCCATGTCTTCCTAGGAATATCATCAATAAAGGAAACATAGTATGCATACCCGCTTAGTGAGTTTGATGACATAGGACCACATACATCGGAGTGGATGATTTCTAGGATTCCTTTGGATTTGCTTTCGCTGTTAGGGTATGTATTCTTTTTATTCTTTCCTTTTGCACATCCTTTGCAAACCCCATCATGTTTTTCTTGGGATTCTAGAAGACCTTCAACAGCTTTGCTTGCAATTGGAAGTGCTCTGTAATGCACATGTGCAAGCCTTCTATGCCAAAGTTCACTTGGCTCTACTGTTTCATGGACCAATGCTTGTTCTGGATGGTCCTTTAATTTGTATAATCCTCCTTCTTGTTCTCCAATCACCACCACATCATTGATGGTCTTTCCTCTTGGCCACATGATGACTTGACCATCTATGAATGCAACCCTCATTCCTTTTGCATCTAGTACAGATATGGAGAGGAGGTTCTTCTTGAGTCCTGGCACAAACAATACTTCCTTCATTGTTAGAGACTTCCCAGAGTCTAGTTTATAGGAATATTCCCCACTACCTTTTATTGGATATTGGTAGTCATCTCCTAGCTTCACCTTGTGAGGTGATTCATGTTCTGATAGCCTCACAATGGATTCCTTGAATCTAGTCATATGTTTGGAAACCCCACTGTCTATAAGCCAATGATCACTCCCATGAGTAATGTTACCTGTGAGGGCGGAGATCAAAACATACTCATCCTCTCTTGAATAATCTTCACTTTCATATCTGGTTCTTTTCTTAGATGGTTCATGATCCTCTACAGCATGAGCATGATGTCTTCTTTTGTTCCCCTTCTTCTTATGAGAGTGGACCTTTTTCTTAGGACATTCTTTTGCAAAGTGTCCTATTTCATCACATGTATAACATCTGGATAGGTCCTTTCTACTGTTGTCTCTATGATGAGGATTCTTACCTCTGGGGTGATGAGCTCTTTTTCTACCTTTTTTGGAGTGAACTGTGAGAGCTTGATCTTCACTTCCCATCTTCTCTTCTTGAGCTACTATCAGTGCTTCTCCTTGAGAACATTAATCCCATAGTCTGCTGAATTTGGCTAACTTCTTTCTGTCACAGATTCCTTGGATGAATGAAGCCCATGACCTAGGAAGGCCATTCAGAGTTGTCATCACAATCTATGCATTCTCCACTTCTTCATCTACAGCTTCTAATTGTTCCTTGATCTGAGAAACCCTTGTGAAGTAAGACTAGATGGTTTCTGCATTCTGAATCTTCACATTATTCAGTTGATTCCTTAGAGTCATCTTTCAGTTTATGTTCTTCCCTTCAAACAGTTTGGTTAGGGAATCAAACATAGCTTTAGGTTTCTTGAGAGAGGACACCTGTGGGATAATGTGATCCTTGATATAATCAGAAATGATGCTCTTTTCCATAACCATCTTCTTCTTATGTAAGGCCTTAGCCTCATCTCCCTTTGGAATTGGAACCTCCTCATGGATGTAGGAGTCCAACTCATTCTCTTCCAGGACCAGGGAGATCCTATATTCCCAGGCTTGGAAGTTATCAGCTCCCTCAAGCTTTTCATCAAGTTTGGTATGATGAGACATCTTGAACTGAGAAACTCAAATGGAAATACAAGAGATTTAGATCTTACCAGGTCAATATGTCAGATTTGGATTTCGAGCTGAAATCCCATAGTACTGGATCAGGAGCAAATTAGGGTTTTGCCTTTTCAGAGATCTATCCACCCAAATGCCTTCAAATTTATCCCTAACTTTGATTTTGGGAAGGAGATCAATCTAGGCCTGGGCTCATTGAAAAATTCCTCTTCTGTGAAAAGCCCTAATTTCCAACAGCAGTGTTGGGTCCAAAACTGAAAAAACTCAGAATTGGATTCTGCTTCAACAGAAAGATGCGCCCTAAGGAGGAGAGTTATTCCACCTTAATTTTGCTGAAAATATGTGGAGGAAGATCCACAAACTAGGAATCCCTAGTTCCTGTAGCTGCATCATGTCTTCTTCTCAGGTTAGGTCTGATTCCATGTTAGTTTTTCAACATTAAGCTAGCATTATTAGGATCTTTAACTGAGAGAATAACAAGTACAACAATCAAACACAAGATACAATGAACACAGCGTTTTTCATCGGGGAAACCATAAATGGAGAAAACCCCGCAACTTCTTCAGAGATAGAATTAGCACCAAAACAATAAAAGCCCAAAACGGTAAGTGATCTCCTGACAGCAGTAACCTTCTTCTTATCTAGCCCCAATGTCTTCTCCTTCCTCAACTATGTGCTACACTTGAGTGTGTATCAGTTATTTGTTAAATAGAGAGTCCAGCTCTCTATTTATACTAATCCCGACATGACTAAAACCCTACCAGGGCTGACCTCTACTAGGAGGGTCTAATAACCCTAGTGCCCCGAAACTGCGGGGTGTTAGGAATTATGATCCAAAATGTAATGATTAGAAGTTTAGTTTAATAAATGTAAAAGGGAATCTACACACTCATGTGATTATGTGAGGTGTCCCTTAGTTAGTTTCAGTAACGGTAAATTAGTTGTTACTCTTTGGATATTTAAATCCATCGAGTTTTCCATGTGAGGTAATCTTTTAAGATTTAGCCCTCACATCTCTATGATGTAATTATTTTCCTTCTTCTTTAATAAAATTATGTGTCTGAGGACACTTTGTCAAAGTGGTATTAGAGCACGCAGTTAAAGCTTGGTCTGGTTGGAACCTGGTTGGAAGGTGCTAAAGGTTGTTTGAAGAAGGTGACTTTCAAGGTTTTGGAATAGCGAAATTTTGACTGTAAGTTAATGCTTCCTATTCTTTTGGGCTAAAAAAGAAAAAAGAAAAAGAATCTGTGCTGAAAAGATTAATGCTTCCTATTCTTTTGGGCTAAAAAAAGAATAAGTTCTTATTTAAAAAAAAATCATTCTTATTGTGCTCACTCATTGAGAGAGATAGCATAACCAGTGTTGGGATAGAGATGTCCGAAGCAGGCATTGAAGAGAGAAAACCAGCGTTGAAGAAAGAAAACCAGTAGGCATTGAAAAGAGAAAACCAGCAGGCATTGAAGAGAGAAAACCAAGGTTGAAGAGAGAAAACCAGCAGGCATTGAAGAGAGAAAACCAGCGTTGAAGAGAGAAAAGCAATGTTGAAAAGAACCAGCAAAACTCTAGTGTATAAATAGAAGAGTTCACAATCTTGTATAGTTTTTTCACTTTTCATTTAATTCAAGATTTATGTAATATTTTGAAAAGTGAATAAGTTGTTTTGGAGAGAAAAGGTAGTTTATTATTCATTTTTATTTTTGGAGATCTTTTATATTAAGAAGAAAAAGGTGGAGAAATAAAATTAAAAAAAAAGTTAGTTTTGGAGTTGATGGGATTGGATCTTGTGACCTCCCACTCAACAATATTGTATCTCTCCAATTCACCTATAAAGATTTGTTATTTTTTGGAGTGATAAGGTTTAATTTTTTATTGGGCATTGGAGTAATAAGGAGCATTATTGGTGTCATAAGGAGTACTTGTATTTTCACTCAAGGTTTGATTAGAGCAAAGTGAAGCTCTATCAAATTCTTTTCTTGAGGCTATAAGTGGGTCAAGGCCAAGCCCATATAGCTTTCTTTTGCATGGTGTGTGGTGTTTCTTGCAGTATTTCTTTCATGGTGACTCTTGTTGATGAGTAATTTTATTTTGATGTTGGTGGTGATATTTTTGCATAAAATCTTCTATTGGTGATATAAGGTGATTGTTTATTCTGGTGACATAAAGTGCTTTCTTTTTTTAATTCTTGGAGCTATAAGATTTGCATAATACACATCTTCTGGAGTTACAAGGTGTTTATTATTTTTTTACAATGTCTAAAGTTATAAGTCTTTTTAATGAATTTGACAAGTTGGAAGGATCGAAAAATTATAAAGTTTGGAGTCGTCATATTCAAAGCACTCTTATTTACAATGAATTGTGGAAGGGTGTATGTAATGCTTAACCTACCAAACCGACTAATCCTGATCAGCTTGCAAAGTAGGAACTAAAAGATGAAAAGGCCTTAGCATTAACTCACAGTACTATTTCTGATGATATTTATGTGCATATTGAAAATAGTTCTGATGCATGATCATCTTGGAAGACATTGAAAGATTTATTTGATTCTTAGAGTGAAGCTAAGAAAATCGATCTTCAATTGAAGTTGTTTCAACAAAACTTGTCTTTAGGAGGTGATGTCATGGAGTACATTTCTAGATTGAAAAATATCAAACAAGAAATTTCAAGAGTCGGTTTTGGTAAAATTGAGGACAGCATGATGGTGACCATTTTGATCGCAGGATTGCCTGAGACATATAAATTTTTTTTGGAAACTTTACATATTACAAATAAATTGGATAAAATTTCTTTTGATGAACTAAGTGAATTACTTGCCACACATGAAAAAACGTTTGGTAAAACAAAGCAAGCAGGAGAAGATGTTTTGGTCGCAAGTACTAGCAAATAGTCTCCAGGTAATCATAAAAAAGGCAATGATCAGAAAGCTTTTCAAATTTCAAATAGAGGTCATGGTCAGGGTTTTGGAAGAGGAAGAGGCCACGGAAGAGGAAGAGGTTCTAAAGAATCAGAAAGTACACAATCACAGTTTTGTGGAAGAAGAAGAGGTTCAGAAAACCAACAAGTTTCTGGAAGAGGAAGAGGTACTAAACAGGTCACATGTTTTTGTTGTAATAGAGTTGGACATTATGCTTCAGATTGTAGAGTTTCATTTGAAAAAATTCTAAAAGAAAGAGAATCTAAATAATCCTCATCAGCGACACATTATGCTCATGCAGACGATAGTGAAAATTGTGAATATGTTTTTACAGCACTTGGACAAATAGAATCAATGGATTTTGTTCAAGTTGATCAGTTGGAATCAGTGAATTTTGTTCAGTCTTCTTATTGTTTCAAAAATGATTTTGAAGATGCTTGGATTATGGATACAGGGGCTACTCAGCATATGAAATACAGGAAAGATTTCTTTTGGAGTTATGAATATTGTCATTTAAATTCAATTTTTCTTGCAGATGATTCTATTCATTTACCACAGGGAAAAGGAACAGTCAAGGTTGACTTGCCAGGAATTGGAGAAAGATTGATTTCTAATGTTTGGTGTGTGCCTACATTTAAGAAAAAATTGTTGTCTTTAGTTGTCATTCGCCAATTAGGACATCAAATTATAATGGAAGATGGTATCCTTTTGGTTAATTCAAAAAAGGATGCATACAAAACAGTTATGACAGGTTATGAAGATGGAAAGCTTCTTAGGATGAAGGCAACAATCATTCCTAGATCAAAGGAACATTTGAAGGAATTTGGAGGTTTAGTTGAAACTAATGTTTCACCTATCAGATTGTGGCACATTCATTTTGGGCACTTGAATGTTGATAGTCTTGTACAGCTTCAACAAAAAGGAATGGTAAAGGGGTTGCCTACTTTTCAGAAGGAAAATGCAAAGTGTGAAGCTTGCATTTATGGCAAACAGAGAAGGATAGCTTTTTAAAAAAGCACTTGGAGAGCAACAAGGAGATTACAGCTTGTTCATAGTGATGTTTGTGGTCCTTTGGAAACTTCACTTGGTGGTTGTAAATAATTTTTGTTGTT
Source organism: Pseudotsuga menziesii (assembly GCA_001517045.1). Lineage (NCBI taxonomy): Eukaryota > Viridiplantae > Streptophyta > Pinopsida > Pinales > Pinaceae > Pseudotsuga > Pseudotsuga menziesii. The sequence continues at coordinate 99,731 of LPNX010505461.1, forward strand.
TATTGATGATTTTAGCAGGATGGTTTGGGTGTATTTTTTGAAAAAAAAATTAGAAGTGTTTGAAAATTTTCAGTCATTTCAAAATTTGGTTGAAACAACAACAAAGGAAAATATTGCTACTTTCAGAACTGATAATGATGGTGAGTTTACATCAAATCATTTTTTGACTTATTGTCAGGAAAAAGGGATTAAAAGACAATTGACCAATTTTTATACTCCACAACAAAATGGAGTATCAGAAAGGATGAATCAGACTTTATTGGGCATGGCTAGAGCAATGCTATGTTTCAAAGGGTTGAAATCATGTTATTGGGCAGAAGCAGTTCATACAACAGTTTATTTGAGGAATAGATCTCCTTCATCATCACTTGATGGAATAACTCTTGTTGAGGCTTGGTATGGATTCAAACCTATGGTCAAATATTTGAGAGTTTTTGGTTCAGTTTGTTATGCACTTGTCCCAAAAGAAAAGTGAAATAAGTTAGAGTCTAGAAGTGTTAAGTGCATGTTGATTGGTTATTCCGATGAGAAAAAGGGGTATAGGCTTCTGTCAGATGGAAAGTTTATTGTCAGCAGGGATGTGATTTTTGATGAAACAGAAATTTTAAGTGTAGAAGAGGTTGAAAAAAAACTTAGTCACTTAGAGGAAAAAGTAACTAAGGAACAATTAAGGATGCAACACTTAAACAAGACAAGGAATGAACAATGGTTTGATCTCACTTTAGAAGTACAGGATGATGAACAGTTTGAAGACACCTTGGAACAGGTTGAAGATACTTTGAATTCTTCACAGGTTAACTTGGATGATTCAAATCAAGTTAACATTGAAAAGAAGAAACCAAAATGGGCAACTAAGTTACTTCAGGATGTTAAGTCTGATGAAAAAGGCAAAACAGGTACAAGGAGTTCTAATATGGGTTCATAAAATTTTGCTCTTTCAGTTGTTGAACCAACTACTTTTAATGAAGCAGTTGAGTATGATGAATGGAAAATGGCCATGCAAAGTGAGTATGATGTAGTAATGAAGAATCAGACTTGGAAAATTGTTGATTGTCCACATAATGTTAAACCCATTGGTTGTAAGTGGGTTTACAGAATTAAGTACAAAGCAAATGGAGATATTGATAAATATAAGGCAAGATTGGTGGCAAAGGGTTTTGCTCAGAAAGAAGGGATTGATTATGAAGAAACTTTTGCTCCAACAGCAAAATGGAATACTATCAGGATTGTGCTAGCTTTAGCTGCACAAAATGGATGGAAAGTGCATCAAATGGATGTAAAAAGTGCATTTCTAAATGATGATTTACAAGAGGATGTGTATATGACTCAACCTCCTAGTTTTGAGGTTCTAGGGAAAGAAAATCAAGTTTGTAAACTGGTTAAGGCATTGTATGGATTGAAACAGGCTCCCAGAGCTTGGTATGCAAAAATGGATGCCTACCTACAGAAAGTTGGTTTTCTTCGTAGTGAGTCAGATGATACTTTGTATGTTCGAATTCAGGAAAACAAATTAGTCATCTTGGTTATGTATGTTGATTATTTTCTCATAACAGGTAACAATAATGATCATATATTTTAGGTTAAGAAAGAACTTCAAACAGGTTTTGAAATGACAGACTTGGGATTACTTCATTACTATCTTGGAGTTGAAGTAAAGCAGCAGGAAGGAAGTATATTTATTTCTCAAGCTAATTACATTTCTGGATTATTGAAGAAGTTTGGAATGGAGGAATGTAAACCAACAATTACTCCCATGGAGCAAAATTTAAAAATTTCTAAGTTTGAAGGGGATGAACTTGTAAATTGTACTGGATATAGACAGTTAATTGGATGTTTCATTTACTTGATGAATACTCATCCTGATCTATCTTATATAGTCAGTATACTTTCCAGATATATGCAGGAACCTAGAGAAAGTCATTGGAATGCAGCAAAAAAGGTGTTAAGGTATCTTCAAGGAACAAAGGATTTTGGACTTGAGTTTAAAAGAAACAAAAATTTCAAGCTTGTCGGCTATTCAGATGCGGATTTTGCTAGAGATGTTGATGACAGGGCATCTACTTCAGGCTACTTAATGAATATGGGATCAGCTGCAATGGCATGGAGTTGTAAAAAGAAGGATACAATTGCAAATTCTACAGCAGAAGAAGAATATATTTCATCTTGGGAAGCCTCTTGTGAGATATTTTGGTTAATAAGGATTTTGCAAGGCCTCAAAGTTGATCAGAAAGAAGCAACTTCATTATTTATTGATAATCAGTCAGCAATCAAGTTAGCCAATTTTTTTTTTCATTCAAAAAATAAGCATGTGGATACTAAGTATCATTACATTCGGGCTCTCGTCGTCAAACAAATCATCAAGCCAACGTATTGTCCATCAGAAGATCAAACTACAGATATTTCTACAAAATCTCTTGGAAGGGTCAAATTTGATAAGTTTAGAAATGAACTTGGTATTTGTTCAAAAGATTTTTTGGATCAAAGGGGGGATTGTTAGGAATTATGATCCAAAATGTAATAATTAGAAGTTTAGTTTAATAAATGTAAAAGGGAATCTACACACTCACATGATTATGTGAGGTGTCCCTTAGTTAGTTTCAGTAACGATAAATTAGTTGTTACTCTTTGGATATTTAAATCCATCGAGTTTTCCATGTGAGGTAATCTTTTGGGATTTAGCCCTCACATCTCTGTGATGTAATTATTTTCCTTCTTCTTTAATAAAATTATCTGTATGAGGACACTTTTTTCACGGGGACTTTAACCCTTAGACAATCGGAGGGTCACCCACAATGACTTGATATGACTTTTTTACATTATTGATTCTCCCAATCGGAACATTGGGGCATTACAACATGACTCAATTACAATGTAGATACATCCCAGAATAAACATCGGGTTACAATACATAACATACATAGATGAATACATTCTGTAGTTACAAATACATCAACACCTTGGGGTTCTTCTAGGTTGTGATATTCTGGTATAGTATCTTCTTCAATGTCTCTAACTGGTGGTATAGTAGGTTCTTGTGGCTTTAGGATCCTCCTCTTCTTCAAGATCATCATTTACATAGATCTATCTGGATTTGGTGAAGGTTGTATCTTCATCAAATATAACATCTCTATTGAGATCGATTTGACAGAAACCTGGAATTTAGATTCTATAACATTTTTAATATTCATTGTATCCAATAAATATTCCCTTCTTTCATGAAGAATCCAATTTTAATCTTTTCTCCTTTGGAACATGTAAGTACACAGGAAAAATGAATATCTTTATGTGGCTCACTTCGGGATTTTCACCAATGAACATTTCTTCTAGGGTTTTGTTTCCAAGATCATTGTGAGATATTCTGTTCTAGACATAGACTGTGGTTCTTGTTGCTTCGACTCATGAATGCATAAGTATATATTGATCATGGATCATTGCTCTAACTACTTCCATGATGGATATATTCTTTCTTTCTGCTACTCCATTTTGTTGGGGATGATAGTGTGTGGTAAGCAGGGTATCATTTTAAGGATTCTAATATTATACTTAAGTATAGTATTCTAGACGATTGTTCTGGATTGAAAAAACATGTTTATATATATGTAGGCAAATATTAAATATGAAACATAAAATTAACACTAAAATGCATAAAGTTTGGCGAATATTATGATAAAAAACATATTTTATGTAAATATAGGCGATATTAGACACCAAATAGCAAATTTAGTTTTTGAAAAAGCTCAAAAAAGCCAATTGGCAAAATTTTGCCACTAAATATTACTATGGTGGTAAGCTCCCTCTTCATCCCAACTTCCTTATAGAAGTCCTTGAATTCATTTGAAGTGATTTCTCCTCCATTATCTGATCTTAAAGTCTTGATCTTCATTTCGGATAGATTTTCCACAAGAGCCTTAAATTCCTTGAATTTTCCAAATACTTTATCTTTTCCTTTCAACAAATATATCCAATTATTACGAGTGTAGTCATCAATAAAAGAGACATAGTACACATACTCACTTAAGGAAGTGGTTGAAATCGGTATGCATAAATTTGATTGTACAATATCCAAGATCCCTTTCGCTTTTATATTACTACTGGGGAATGGGTTCTTGATGTTCTTTCCTTTATCACATGCTTTACATACTCCTTCATGATTTATTTGGATCTATGGTAGACCTATGACTACCTTGCTCACAATTGGAAATGATTTGTAGTTCACATGAGCAAGTCTTTAATGACAAATTTCACATGGGATGATGGTATTGGTTGTAAGGGATGAATCTATGTTCCCTTTCAATTTGTAGAGTCATCCTTCTTTAACACCAATTATAGTAGTATCATGTATTTTCTTTCCTTTTGGCCACATAACAACTTCACCATCTACAAACTTTCTTATCTAGAGATGAGATAAAAAGAAGATTCTTCTTCAAACCTAGAACATATAATAATTCTTTCATCTTCATGAACTTTCTATATTTTAATTTGTAAGAGGCTTATCCCATTCCTTTGATGGGGTGTTGATAATCATCTCCAAGTTGTACCTTATGTGAATAGTATTTTAGGTAAGACAAGAGAGTGAATCTTTATGACTTGTCATATGTTTGGAAGCACCATTGTCTATAAGCCAAGTGTTACTTCCATGAGAGATTGATCCTATGAGAGCTGAAATTAGGACATACTCTTCACTAGATTCTTCATTTTCTCTAGCCCTCTCCTTATCTGATTAATTTTCTTCAACTGCATGGGAATTGTACTTTCAGTTCTTCTTCTTGAACTGATCTTTCTTAAGAGGACAATTTCTAGCAATGTGTCCCATCTTATGACATGAATAGAATTCAAAGGATGAGTAATCCTTTCTAGGTCTCTTACTCTTTTTTAAGTCTGGTGGTATTCTGGGAGGTGATCATTGATTCTTCCTTTTGTTTCTTCCATTCTTGGTGTGAGTAGCTAGAGCTTGATCTTCATTATCATTTATATTCTCTTCTCTATTGGATATCCTTCCTTCTTCTTGTACACATTCTTCCCATAGTTTATTGAACTTCGTTAACCTTATTCTAGCACTTATTCCTCTAATGAAGGAATCCCATTCTCTTGGGAGACCATTTAGGGTGTAATCACCACTTCAGTGGATTCTAACTATTCTTTGATCTAAGATACTCTTGAGAAGTATGATTGCATAGTTTTTGTCTTTTGTACCTTCACACTCTTGAGTTGGTTTCTCAAGGTCATTATTTTGTTGATGTTCTTACCTTCAAACATATTGGTTAGTGCATCAAATATTTCCTTTATAGTGTTCTTTGAAGGCACCACGAATACACCAATGGGATCAAATAGTCCTTGATAGAATTAGTTATGATCCTCTTGAATTTGATCATATCATTCTTGTGCTTGGACTTTTCCTCCTCTCCCTTTGGTTCCTTGACTTCATCTTTGATATAGCCTTCTAGGTCATGTTATTTAAGGATGAGAATTAATATGTACTTCCATGCTTTGAATTTCTCTGCTCCGTCAATATTTTCATCAAGCTTGGTGTTTGTCATATTTAATGAATGATAACTTCAAATGGAACTATAGGGGATAGAACTTATTGACTATGTACTTCCATGCTCTGAAGTTCTCTTCTCCCTCAATATTTTCATCAATCTTGGTGTTGTTTGTCATCTTTAATGAATGATAACTTCAAATGGAGCTATAGGGGATAGAAATTACTAATTTGAGGACTACTTATGGAATTTTCTTTAGGATGACTTAGGAGGACTTTGATTGGAAAACCATAATTTTCCAATTGGGATCACTTGTAGAGATGATTGGAGGAAAATACGCACCTAACAAAGGAAATATAGACTCTATCTTTCTTTTCTATAATATGTAGATGAAACCTTGAGAAATTTGGTGCCCTGGTTTCTCCTAGTAGTAGTGATAGGTTAAAAAATGTAAATCCACATGATTCAAAATGGCTTCAACAAAAAGATGCGCCCTCCTAGGGAAAGTTGAATGGCTCTTCTTTTTCGTCTAACTTGTGGAAGGAGTTGTCTGTAATAGTGATACCTAGCTTGTTGAACTGCGAGAAAAAAACTGCACAATGTCTTCTTTCAGGTTAGCTCTAATACCATGTAAACATTTTAAAAGTTGTTATACCAAAACAAAAGTATCTCTAAAAGAATAAAAATAACAACAGACCAAAAGAGAACAAAAAGATTTATCCTGGGAAACCCTTGTGGGGAAGAAAACCTAGAAAACAATTCTCTATTAAGACTTCAACTAAGTACATTGTAAGACCTAAAGAATAAGACTAGATTGCTTCCTCTCCTCCATATAGACTACTCCTTCTCTCTCTAGTGCAACTTCTTTAGTTCTCCTCTTTTCCAAATTAGGGAGGTTCATCTCCTATTTATACTAATCAACAGAGAGGCCTAATAACCCAATAGGGTTGACTTTTCCTTTGTGCGAGGACATAGTTTCCTTGGAATAATCAAAAATATATTTTAATGCCACTTTTGTGGGTACTACTGACCCGAATTACAATGAAGGTTTTACCTCAATACTTTACAATTCAATTACATCAATGACATCCCTAATTAGAGGGGTAATAATAATAATACAAAATAGCATATCTTTGCAGTTACTTTTCTTTAACACAATAAAATTTGATTCATTCACAAGATCTAAAAAACCATTCAAACACATGAGAATGGAAAATAACTATCTTTTATTCCTTCTCCATCACTAACTATTACAAGGAAAGTTCAACCCCTTATAGAAACTATATGAGATTTTTGAAAACTGTTAATTTTAGTAAATTTTTGCCTGACTCTAAAACTTACTAATAACTAAAAGATAAATCAAGTGACACTATTTGTCAACTTTCTTTTTTGATTAGGTACAAAAACTAAGAGATAACTAATAATTACAAATTTAAAAAGTCTTGAAAAAAACTAAAACCCCAATTTGAGGCATTATATGAAGGAATTTGGCCTGATCAAAGTGTTGAATTGTGGTATGATTAAATGGCTCTAATTGGTTACGATGGTGAAATATTTGAGACACAACTTCATTTTAAATTTCATCCCAAATAGGTAACCGAGTCAAACGTTATGACCCTATGAAATCCTTGCATCATCATGGGTTTCCAATTCTTTCCTATTTTCACTTCCATTGATTTGGAAGAAGACCAAAGTCTATGAAATGTTCCTTATGGTTTTCCTGGGGAAAATATTTGTGCCTTGTGTATCCAAAATATCTTATGCATCTTGAGGTGCTTGTTATTCTTTCATATAAAGATCCTATTCAATTTGAATTAGATTAAAAAAATGGTATTAGAACCTCTTTGAAAGAAGCAACTATACAACAATGGAAACTAGGTATTCCTAGTTCAAGGTCTTCTCTCCACAAATGATCAAGAAAAGAGGGCTAGGATAAATATCCCTAGGAGGGTGTATCTCTAGGTGGAAGTAGAATACAATTTGGAGAATTTGCATTTCTTGACCTCGAAACACTACAAGAAGAAACTAGGGAATCAAGTCTTGAAGGCTTCCCACTACATTTTTCAGAAAAGAACCTTACTGAGAAAATTACCTCAAGTAGGTGCATCTTTCTATCAAGAATTCCAAAATTCCAATGTTGGAAAATCAGGGTTTCTCTAAGAAACGCTAGGTCATCCAGCTCTAGAATTAGGTTGGTTACCTCAAGTTGGTAAGATCTAAATCTATGCTATTTCCATTTGAGGTTCTCATTTCAAAATGACTTATCATACCCAGCTTGAGGATAAGGTTTGAGGAGCTGAAAACTTTTGAGAATGGAAGTACATGATCTCCCTGATATTTGAATAAAATTATTTGCATCAATATATCAGTAAGGAAGTTCTAGAACTATAGGGAGATGAGGCTAAGGCTATCCATAAGAAGAACGTGGTAAAGGCCAAGATAATCATTGCAAATTCTATTAAGGATCATCTGATTTCCCATGTGTCATCCTTGAAGAAACTTAAGGAAGTGTTCGATTCTTTGACGAAGTTGTTCGAAGGAAAGAACATCAACTAGAAGATGACATTGAGAAACCAACTGAAGAATGTGAAGCTACAAAACTCAGATACAATGCAATGGTACTTCACAAGGGTTTCTCAAATCAAGGAACTACTTGAAGCAGTCGAAGATTTTATAGAAGAAGGATATTTTTTTATGAGCAAGTTGAATGGTCTCCCAAGATCATGGGATTCATTCATTCAAGGAATATGTGCTAGAAGGAAATTTATCACTTTCAAGAGACTTTGGGAAGAATGCGCACATGAAGAAGATTGACTTATAACAAGAGAATAGAAGATGGGAGAAATTGAAGATCAAGATCTCATAGTTCACTCCAAAATATATCATAGAAATAAGGAGGATCACCATCAAAACAAAAGGGAGAACCATCATCGCAAAAGACAAAAAAAATTTAGAATAGATCCTTCCAACATTCGATGCTACACTTTTGATGAGAAGGGACATTACTCCATATATTATCCAAGAAACAGAATCTCCTTCAACATGAATTCGAATAAGAAGAGACATCATGCTCACAGCACTAAAGATGAGGAACCAAAACCAAAGAGACTCAGAGAAGAAATAGATTCTTCAAGTGAAGATGAATTTGTCCTAATCTCAGCACTCACGAGCACTATCTCACATGTAAGAAATGATTGGATTGTGATAGTGTTATAACTGATTTTACCACTCTAGGTGAATCACACTTGTATGGCCTTCCCCTGTCCCTCTGCAGACTCCTTAGACCCCTTGGACCATTTTTTGTCCTTTGATGTTTCCTTGACCATCCCTATAAACATGTGAAAATTGATACACATGAATTTTAAACCCCTAATCGCGTATATACGTGGGTTTTACCCTTAAAACCACGTACATCGAGATGTGTGCAAAATCCAATCCTTTTGGAGTTTTTCTTTGGATACATTGAAGGCATAAGAGAATTGAGATCAAAGAAACTATAGTCCATTGTTGCTAGAACTTGTGCTTGAGTCTGCATCCCTTTATCCCTTGGAGCACTTTTGTGTTCTTCCCAAGCTTGCCTTTTGCTTGTGAGCTTGCTATCGAGAGATGGATGATTGAAGTGGTGGAGGCCCAAGTGGGGGATTTGGTTTCTATGATTCGCAGACGTGCCGACAGAGGTTGTATCCATTGTAATCTTTGATTTTATATTAATAGAAATATCTTTTCCTGTCCAATAATGTATGTTTGAATGAATATTTTATCCATGGATGATTTGAAATGCTTATACATTGTTGATTATATATGCTAGAATATATCTAACACCAATATATATAGTATGCTTGTCTGGTTTACATGTTGTTGAGGAAGTGATTCATCAATTCAAGCTGAAGTTGGAAAGCTCAATGGGGAATCTACTTCAACCGTCCATAATAAGGTACAGGGTCTGATCCTTTAGTGTTAGATATTTGATTTCTATTGCATATTGGAACGGATTGATTTCTGGAGTCAAGTTTTCTATTGTGGTACCCTAAGCCATAGGAATTTCTCTTCGTAACAGAATTAGAAAATCAGCTAGGGAATTCCTAGTAGTTGTCCTTTGGGGGTTTTCTATTGGCATTCAATGACTTTGAATTGCTCTTTTTTCTCTTGTTTCTGTGTCGGGTCTGGGGGCATGTTTTCCTGGTAGTGTCTGATTGGTGTGAAGTTTGTCTCAGCTTGTCAGTTTGCCTTATCCACCTTTCTTCCTGTATGCAAGTTTTTAACTCACAGTCGCGTATATATGCAGGCTTCCCTGCTATTTCTACATACACACGTGGGTTTACTGCAAATAGTCACTTATGCCCTTAGTTTTTCCCTTTAGAGGAATATTGATTGTTGCTGGGTGAATTGGGATGATTGCTGAGTCTTCTTTGACACTGCTAGAGTCTGTATACACCTCTATTTCTGACCAGAGATGTTTTTTTAGGGTAAAATTTATTTTTTGAAGAATGTTCTTGTCATTGAATTTTAGATTTTTTGTTTTGGGATTAGTGCATTAGATTTCCTTTACCTTAGTTCTTTGCTTAAGTGCTGCTTGAGTGTGCTTGCAGAATCTGGGGGTTGTAGAACCATTCTTTTTCTTTAGTATCTCATTTTTATTTCAAAAAATCCAAAAATATTTGATTATCATTATGCATTGCATCTTGCATTTTTCATAGTACTTGCACTAGATTTGCTTTGGAGTATTAGTCAAGATTTTGTATAGGAAAGTTTGCATCTATCATTCGAAGAAAATTGTGCATTTCACATAGTAGCATACCTTGTTTTTCATGGACACAATCATATTTGCATTGATGGTTAGGTGTGCATTTTGCTTCATGTTGTGTCATAATGCCATTAGTTGCACGACCATATACCTCTTTTGAGTAACAAATCCAATTAAAATCAATGCTTAATTAAAATGAACTACACTATTTTATTTGATAAGGTTCACCAACAAGATTAGGTTTTAGGGTCTTGGAATAGTTCATTGTGAGTAAATTATTCAAGACCACTAAACAACAACATGTATGTGTCTGTCCAGGTGAGTGTGTGAAATTCCTTGGTATAACCAATGTTTCTCAGGATCCTCCTCTCAAAAGGGAGTTAAGCATGAGGCAATGTGAGCATTTATTGATTGGGATGACCCCTAGTCATAACTGAGTAGCACCAGAGATATTTCCAGGATTGTATTCGTATATGGGGGCTCTTTCGAGAGTTTCAAGATTTGCTACCCTACCCATATGGTCAATCCCGCCTGCGACTGTCTACTTGAGCATTGATTATATTGAGGTGACCTTAGTGGCCTTACCTAGGATATCGAGGGGGCACTCTACAGGGGTTATTCTGTGGGTGTCCCAGCTAGGTTGGGGTCAGACAACACAATCTCTTTACGCGTTGAAGCTGAGGGCCACAATAATTGGTTATGTACCTCCGCTTGTTGTGTATGGGATTCTCAAGCCTCTCCTATGCGAGACATACCTGCTTCGTTCGGGAGCTCACTTATCCTACCCTTGATTGCTTGTGTTTGGATTTATATTTTATTGGTGTATGTTCTGTGCATGTTATCTTTCCTAGGGTTTCTGTAGATAGAGAGTCTTTTACATTTTTTGAGTCATTGTGGATTCAGGTGCAACACCTCACCGTTCTCGTCGTTTAGCAGAACTTTCGCCTTCTACATTTCCTCCTCCTTTGAGAAAGAGTGATAGATAGTCCAGGCGGACTACTTCACACATTGATTCACACACGATGGGAGACCATGTAGATGGTATTCTTGAACCACCTTCTCCCATTCAAGTGGAAGATGGGGAGTTTACTCCTAACTATGATCCTTCACCTGATTTGACTGAGTTAGGTCTTGTAATTTCTGAGATAGGATCTTTTCATGATAGACCTACTTACTCTAGTGTTGATCCCCCATTGACCCATCACCGGTATGGAATGCCAGAAGATGATGAGACTCATTTTGAACCCGCGAGCACTAGTTATGGTAGTTATGGTATGTCTAGTTTTCCCACACATGATTTGGAATTTCATGTTGAGTCGGGGTTTTAGCCTAACACTATGCCTGGGGGCACTCTCATTCCTTACCATGCAGAGAGGTTTGGGAGCACAAGTCACATTGCACCTTCCATCCTGGTGGTGGAAGCTACATCACATATTCCTCCTAGGCCTAGGGCTAGTGATCCTATTAGGATACTAGATCCAAGATGAGTGACTATAGGGAATAACACGTACATAATTACACAGGTCCCTTCATCCTCTATCCCTAGTTCTTTGAATGTTCACCCTCCACCTCATTCATGTGGTCCTTCAGGCTAGAATGTTGCTATGAGTCATGTTCATACTACGGTTACTCAACCAGTTGTGTCTCAGGTTCAAGTACCACCTGTTGTTTCGGGGGGTCATATTCATACTTCTAGAGGTCTTGTTACTACAGCCAGAGCATATATTCCTACTTCCAAAATGTATATTCCTACTTCTGGAGCATATATTCCTACTTACAGAGTGTCTCATGGGACATATCATGTGATGACTTATGGACCCTATTATGGGATGCAGTATGGACAGGGTTCTTCATGTTATTGGTGCGGGTATCAACAACCTGCTTACTCTCCAAATTACAGCTTTGTAGCTCAGAATAGTTAAGGTACAACACACTATGGTGCTTCCATGCCACCCTATATGGGTCAAATGGGAGGAGGGAACTATGGCTAAGTCCATGGTGGTTATGGTAATCAGACCTATGTGAATCAAAACTATCAGGGAGCAGTCCATTAACCTAATCATCCTAGGCTCCCTTTCCTCGCAACGCTAAATATTCCTAACTTGTCGAGATTGATGAATGATCCTGTAGCTCATGACCCGGCTTGGCCGGATGTCCCTACGAAGCTTCCCTTGGACATACCCAAATTCGAGGGCAAACTGGGAGAGGATCCGAGAGAACATGTTACTACCTTTCACCTATGGTGCTCTTCAAATTCCTTACACTAGGATTAGATCCATTTAAGGCTGTTTCAATGCACCCTTATAGGGCCTGCCGTGAAATGGTATATAGAGCTACCTAGGGGGGCATTCACTTTGTTCGATGACCTAGCGATGACTTTTCTTAATCACTTCTAGCTACAAGTGCATTATGACCTTGGTATGGAACTCTTGTCGACATTTCGATAGGATAAAGCCACACATATATTGGATCATATCTTAGAGTGGCGTAGACAGAAGAGGTTGATTAAAGCCTTTATACCACCGAAATTTCTCCTCAAATGGTTCCTTAAGTCGTTATTTCCTTATATAGCGAAGGATGTTTCTACATTCGGAGTGCAAAATGAGGAACAAGCCATTTTTAGGGCACAGGAACTGGATTTGATTTATGGTCAATCTAGTTTGTTATATGAGATCATTCCCAATGTTCCGCATTCTAGTTTTGACCCCAAAGTTAAACCTGGACCACATGCCAATGGATTTGTTGGTTGTGTGAGTGCTAAACCCGTGGATTCGGTTTTGAAACAAGTTATTCGATTGTCAATCAACCAATCTGATTCGGGACAAGCCACGACTTCGTCTCAAACCACCCAAATGGCGAGTGTGCTTTCAGTGCAATCGTCGGACCAGAAGGGTAACCAACAACCCAGAAGGAATAAAAAGAAGGGTAAGAACAATCGTAAGGTGGGAATAGGAATGAAAATGCTAATAATAATGACAAGAATGCTCGTAATGCTGGGGGGGACAAGCAAGCTAAATGTAAGGTTAAATTTCCTTGTAAATTGTGTAAGGAAGATCACCTCACTTACTTGTGCCCTTGTATCGATGGATCCTCGAGATTCTTAGCGCAAGGCCCAGTTGTGCTAACTAACCCTTTACCTCACAATCAAAACATGAACTCGAGGACCCATGATTAGTATGGTGGTGATCAAGATCCACTGGAGGGTAGTGGTCCTGGTTGCATTAACATGGTATGTGCTGCAAAAGTTGTGACCCGTGCAAAGGACTATGGTTCGTCACAACCCAGCCCAGGAAATGAACCTGATCCACCAAGGACACCTTTGTATATTGAAAAACCTGTGGATAAGCCTGAAGTTGCACCTTGCATTCCTAAGGGAGTCCTTAAGCGTTCGGGGAACAATCCTAATGCTTGAGCTGCCCAGAACTATTCTGTTGTCGAGGATTTGGGCCACACTCCTCGTGCAATGTCTGCACTGGAAGTACTTCAGAGTTGTCCTTTGCAAAGGAAGGATTTTCTTTCTTCCCTTGGTGTGAATGATGATAATTCTTCCTCCGTGATTAAATTTGAAACCGTAGGACTTTAGCCTCACTTGCCTTATTATGTGTCTCTTTTGATTCATGTAGAATGTCTCAACATGACCACCAAGCGCACTGTGATTGACAAAAGCGTTGCTGCTTCTGTGATTTCTTTATCATGTTGGAAGGGTTTAGATTCCCCTGAGTTGTCTAAATCTGCAACCATGTTAACTGAGTTTGATGGGAGATCGTTTAGGCTACATGGGATCCTTCCTTCCCTTAAGGTCCATTTGGGAGGGAAGACCATTGCAATAGAGGTCGAGGTGGTTGATGCGCCCGTTGACTACAACCTTTTACTGGGTAAGAATTGGATGTACAGTATGCAAGCCGTAGCTTCTTCCCTATTTCATATTGTATGCTTTCCATTTAATGGGAATATAGTTACGATTGATCAAATGTCATTCAAGAATCTGTCAGTTATTGCATCTTCGGGAGCTTCGATCCAGATTGTAGAGCACTCTCAGTCGGCAACTGGGAGTGTGGGTGTGGGCATGTATCCATCCCTCATGGGAAGTTTTAGTTGTCTTGCACCTATCCTTATGATAGGGTCTAGTTCTAGTGAGGCTTTGAGATCTGTGAGATCGGTGTCTTTTCGCACGAGTCATATGGAAGATCCTTGGATTCTTCCTACACTGAATACTTTGAGTGAGCCCATCGTGACAGATGTGCCATTGCCTGCAACTATGGTAGATTATCAAGATAATCTTGAGTGTGTTACAGAGCCTAATCCTTCCTCTTCACAAACGGAGGAGGAGGACCCATATGTGCTGCCTGCATGGGCAGTTTAGTATTATCACGTGCACGACTACCTTGATAGTGTTTTTCCTTCAGAAGAAGCTAGTATTGAGGCCACGTCGAGAGTTGAGCCACCATGGGAAGAGCTCCACCATAGATCTTACTTTATTTTTGAGCTTGACCGCTTGGAGAGTGATGACTTTAGGGAGGTTCTTAGTGACATAATTGGTAGTCCCATGGTTCCATTAAGCTCTCCTGGTCCGATGGTTGATGGGAACATGGAAAATATATCACCAATGATTCCTATCAATATCTCTTGCGATCCTGGAAGGATAGAGAATGTCTATATTGAGGCAGAATGTTCCCATTTTGAGATTCAAGAATACATTGAGCTGTTTAAAAATTTTCGTGATATCTTTGCTTGGTCTTACGACAAAATGCCAAGTATCAACCCTCGCATTGTTGAACACGAGATTAAGACTTATCCCAATGCTAATCCTGTCCGACAACACTTGCGTGCGGTGAATCCTAGGAAAGGACCTATGATTAAGGAAGAGATAGAGAAACTATTGAAAGCCAGTTTTATCTATCCCATTCCCCTGACAGAGTGGGTTTCAAACCCCGTTTCATTTGATAAGAAGCAGGGAGCGATCTGCATATGTACTGATTTCTATGATTTGAATCATGCCTATCCTAAGGACAATTTCCCCATAGCATTTATTGATCATATTTTGGATGAGTGTGTGGGTAGCAAGGTTTTTTCCTTTATGGATGACTTTTCTGAATACAATCAGATACAAATTAAACCTAAGGATCAACATAAGACCGCATTTATTTGTCATTGGGGAACTTTTGCATATCGGAAAATGCCTTTTGGCCTTAAGAACGCCGAAGCTACTTTTTAGCGGTCCATGACCTTGATCTTCCATGATCTCAAATCGATTATCGAAGTATTTTTGGATGAACTTACTGCTCATTCTTGTATGAGAATGTGTCATTCCTATCATTTGAGATTGGTATTCGAAAGGTGCCGCCATTATTTGGTCAGGTTAAATCCTCACAAGTGCATCTTTTGTGTGAAGTTTGGTCTCTTATTAGGATTCATCATTTCTAAAGAGGGTATAAGAGTTGACCCTTTGAAGGTTGAGGCAATACTTCAGTTGTCTCCCCTGAAAAACATTCGTCATCTTCAATGTTTGCAAGGCATGGTAAAATTCTTACGAATATTTGTTGTCAATTTTTCTAATTTGACTAGATGCTTCATGCGTATTTTGAATAAATACACCACTTTTTGTTGGGATAAGCGAGCCTAGGAGTCCTTTGATGCGATCAAGCGAGCCCTAGCATCAGCCCCGGTGGTTAGTCCCCCAGAATATAGCTGTGATTTTCTACTTTATGTGGCCACATCCATGGAGACGATTGGTATGGTTTTGGTTCAAGAGGATGAGGAGCTCCAAGAGCATGTCATATACTATCTGAGCTGAAATCTTATTGATGCAGAGATCCGTTATTCCCATGTTCAGAATCTTGCCTTAGCTATCGTACATGCGGTTCAACGGTTGAGACATTATATTCTCCTTCACCAGAACTTGGTTGTAGCCCATGTCAATCCATTTCAATTCATCCTCACTCAAAGAATGATTGGGGAAAAATATAATAAATGGATTGTCATATTACAAGAATTCAATCTCAATTTTGTTTCGGCAAAATCGAAGAAATCATTAATTTTTGTGGATCTTATATCGGATTTCCCAAGCGAAGTCGAGGAGTTGGTTTTTGAAGATACATTTATCGATGAGCACATCTTCTTAATCTCAACTTTAGACCCATGGTATGGGGATATCATTATATATTTACAAACATTGAAGGTCCCTACTCACCTCTCACGGGATGAGCGATGACGGTTACGTCACGTGTCTAAGGATTACCTCATAGTGGATAACACTTTGTACCACTGTGGGGTAGATTCCATTTTACGACGTTGTTTAACTCATGAAGAGGATAAGGTAGTGTTGAATGATTGCCATGGAGGGGCATGTGGTGGTCATTTATCTGGGCTTTCTACAACCCAAAAAATCGTAAGAGTGGGTTATTTCTGGCCATCGATCTGTAAAGATTGTGTAGATGCGGTCAATAGGTGCCACCCTTTCTAGGTGTTTGCACATAATATGCACTCAAAACCTACCTCATTACATCCCATCATCACTGCTAGTCCTTTCACTAAGTGGGGGCTAGATTTTATGGATTGCAACCCAGCTTCAGCTGGGGAGCATCATCATATCATAGTGGCTGTTGACTACTTCATGAAATGGGCTGAGGCTATGCCTATAGTAAAATTTGACAGTGAAACAGCCGTGCACTTCGTATTCAACCAGATTATTACTTGGTTAAGGATTTCGAAAGAGCTTCTCACTAACCATGGCTCGCACTTTCAGAATCGTATGATGGAGGAGTTGACATCAAAGTTAGGGTATAAACAAGAGCATTCCTCCTCTTACTACCCTCAATTGAATGGAAAGGTAGAAGCAGTGAACAAATCACTCAAATCCATTCTCCAACAAACCATTGCACAAAGCAAGAATAATTGGCACATTATGTTATATCCTGCTTTGTGGGCTTATAGAACCACTATTAAGACTTCCACAGGTTTTTCTCCATATCAACTTGTACATGGAGTGGAGTCGGTATTGCCGGTTGAGTGCGAGATTCCTTCTTTGAAGCTATCCATAGAGAGCTCTTACCAGACACTTCCCCATTGGAGGAGCATTTGTTCCACCTTGAGCAACTTGATGAGCAGCATTGAGATGCCTTGGTGGCTCTAGAATTAAATAAGTGTCGCGTAAAGGTCCAGTACGATAAGTGTGTTCATCCAAGGAGGTTTAGTGAGGGAGACTTAGTCCTTTTGTGGGATCAACCAAAAGAACCCTTGGGGGCAGGAAAGTTTAACCCCATGTGGTGTGGTCCTTACATCGTCAAATGTGTGTTAGAGAAGGGCGCTTATGAGTTAGTGGATTATGAGGGAATAGCCTTGGCGGAGCCTAGAAATGGGCTCTATCTCAAAAATTACTATGCATGATTTTTAGCCAAGGATGGTTATTGTATATTATTGTACAGTTTTGCATAAGTAGGTCTTTTTCTTATGGTGATCGGGTTTGTGATTAGTTTCTGTTTCTTTTGGAAGATTTCAATGAAATCTTCCACCTTCATAGGATTCATGGATGGTGCGATCCATCACACTCAACACTCAGCCTCTGCTGCTTGGGTGATTTATACTCCTATGGGTCAGGTATTGTCTTCAGGAGGTGTATGTTTACGACCATCTACAAACAATGTTGTTGAATATAGTGTCGTTATTGAGCTTCTACGGGATGCCATTTTACATGGCATTCTCTCTCTTGAGGTACGTCTTGATTTAGAGTTAGTAGCGTCACAAATTAATGGTTTGTACCATGTTAGAGATTCAACATTATTAAGAAGATTCTTACGTGTGAGATTATTAGATCGACAATTTGACAATATAACATACATACATATTCCAAGAATTAATAATCAAGTTGCTGACTCATATGCTAACTATGTGTTAGATTGGAATTTGTTTCATACACAATAAGCTCATCACAAACATAAATTTTTACACATGTAAATAAATAAACCGATCATCATAAAAGTTTTTATAAACATCCTAAATGTGGTAATACATAGTGTCATAATACAAAAATGGGGCTCTCGAGCCACCAAAATATAATACACGGTAGTACAAAATGTATCACTCCCAGGTATATAAGCCTATGGAGGAGGAGGGGGGTTGTGATCCTGGAATGTTACTATGGCTCTAGCTATCCATCAAAATAACCACACCCATGCTCGTGGTACACCCACCATCTGGCGCTGCATGGCCTTAGGAAAGTCCTCGACTTGCACCATGGGTACTATGTGTGTTAGTCTCATGAAGTTGGTATGAATGCTTTGGTGCGTCCACTCTGCATCCACACCTGTGATATCGTCTCCTCTTCCCCTCCGTCTATGATGAGGGAAGCCTTCAGGCCACCGTGGTCCCACATCTACATGCATATGGTAGATGTCACTATGTATTGTCACCCAAAAACATGTCTTTTGATTCCACATAATCAGAAAACACAAAAAAATTAAATAACCCAAAATTTTTAAAAAGAGGGTCGAGATTCGTTACCTATGTCACCGTATGCCGATCCTGGTAGATGCGGCATGTCCGGGTCTCCCCGGAAATATATCCCCACATAGGGGTAGTCATCGATGGCAACTATCTATCATCGTCACCATGAAAAGAAATCAGCTGGATAGGGGTTGGACACCCTACCTCCACCTAGTCTGTGCATCGCATCCTCCCAACACCGTTGGGCTGGATCTCGAACCCCGTTTAGAGGAACGTCAACTCTAGGGCTCAATCTTGGAACACGCTCAAAGAAAAACGTGCTTAGTATGCTACTGAAACTGAAGTTTTGCACTCTGCCCATCTTGCACTCACTGAGCTGGTGTTTCATGTTGCCCAGTAGTACAGTGCTCCAATCGTATACCATGGGTCTCATGCACTCCACTGCATAAAGCATAAGAGGCCGCGAGGCCTGGTGGAGTGAATCCAAGCCTGCTATCTTTCCCAGTGTTAGTAGGATGGCCTTTAGGCCTAGCACCTATATGGAGTTAGTTGGGATCTGACTCCTCACCTTTTCCATGTCTGGATAGCAGTACACCACAACGTACTCATCTATAGTCAGGACACCTCCGGGCCTACGAGAGCGTAGGTTTACCACTTCCCCCCTTCAGGAAAGTCCAGTAATAAAGTATATGTCCTCCACTTCTATAGTGAGGGACATCCCGTCTATCTAGAATGAATCTGGGTTTGGATCCCAGTAGTCCACTAACATCTGCAATAGTCCTGGTTTGGCCCTTAAGCCACCAAAGCATCAAAATTTGTAAAGCCCACATGCACGTAACACTTGTTGAGCCATTAGATCTACCCTTACTGCCTCTTCTACATCACCATGTTCACGTTCTCTCCATTCTAGGACCATCCTTCACATAAAATTTAAGTTTTGTCCATTAGAATACTTAAAAAACATTGACCGCGGTCGCATATGCGACTATTTTCCAAACAACCACGTATGTATGCAATTGTGAGGTTATTTTCCGTGTATATCTAGCCCTATATGCAGAAAAACCCTCGATTTCTGTATGGGCCGTGGCGCCTATCTTAGAATGGCCTAGAATGATAAATACACCATGGAATTTGACGAAATTTGCATCAAAATGAAAGAGTAGAGCTTGGGTAAGTACCTGGAAAAAACGATAGTGGATTTCGTCGGCTGGATCTCCTGGAATTCGCTGTTGAAGTTCTAAGCTCAAATGGGTAAAAATTTCAAATGTTTTATAATGTTTTGAATTTTTTACTATTTATAGAAATTTTTCAAATTTTTGAAAATTTTTACCCCCTTTCCTATAGTTTGGACCATTTTTGGACTAATTTATGATGTAGGAGACCTTTTTGGATGTCATTTCAGCCGTTGGATTGACCCGTTCGTGTCGATTTCAAGTATCATGTCTAAAATGGCATATAGGTTAGGTTTCATCACCATTTGCATTTTGCATGACCTTATGACCGTTTCATTATAGCCTTAGGTATGAACCCACTCGATTATGTCATGGAACCTTCTTGCTATTTTATAAGTGGCATGATATGAGTGGTAGAGCTTGACCTTACATGGGTACCCTAGTTAGTGCCTTATTTGCATTTTGTGCCCATGCTGATGTTTTGTCCCTTAGGGTGTGGGAGTCCATTGTATAGTATTTCCATGACATTTCACAAGAGCCTCATACTCCTCTTGATCTTTTGATAGCCTATTTCCCTCAGGACTCCCTTATGTCAAGTTGTAATTGCATTATCATGAGCTTTGCCTGCCTTATTGAGCCTTACACCGGCTTCCCTGACATTGAGTTTCAGCCATATAGCCCGAGTTTGTCTTATGTCTAGCCATGCAAAGCCATTTTATATATCCTTTGCAACTTGATTCCCTATTTTTATCGGGAGAGGACTTTCCCCTGAGTGTCGCTATCCTACACATGTAGCCTTGCATTGAGCATAGGTATGTTCCACTACTTGGAACTAGTTTGTTTGCCCCTATGACACTTGTCTCCTCCTAGTCTGTAACTATAAAGCCATTTTATTATTTTTCAATCTTTTTAAATATTTGAAAAAGTCAAAAAAAAATTAAAAAACCAAAAAGCCGAACAAGGAAAGATGTTATCTTTTGGCAGCGGTCGAGTCGTGTCTCCTTCGAACAGAGCACTGTATATCACATCCATTGGTTGGGTTTATAGTTTGACTTTAGGAGCTGTACTCATTTTATTTGAGTTTATCTCCACCGACTGGTTAAGATTCTAGTCCCCATGGAGCCTCTGTCTATGCTTCCTGTGTCGCAGAGATGTCCTAGTTTTATATATCGAGTCTATGCTGCCTTTATTCAGTCACCATTGGTCGTTATGCTCTTGTTCAAAGGAATTCGAAACCTGAGTCAGCCATTCCTTAGTTATCTTGACTTTGCATGTTGGCCATTCCTGGTACAATTACTGGTTCATGCACGTTATGATTGAGTCCTTCCACATTATACAGCTTTGCTGAGTACCTCGTGTTGAATGATGGGGGATGCCTTAATGCCCTCCTTCCAACAGATTTCATCCCATCGACTTCAGATCATTTATTATGGGATTGGAATCTATAGTCATTTTTGAGTGCCTTGAGACTTGCAGTCATCAGTGGCAGGTTCTCTCACCATCGATAGTTTGTGGGAATACATCAATGTCCCCTGTTCAATGGATCCTCTCAAGTGTTCAACCTCAACACATTTATTCACACTTGTTAGTTTGCACTCTAGTACCTTGATTCCCATTTTCATTATCGGTGGGTGATGTCACGTCTATTAATGGTATACATCAATGACTGGTAATCAGATTATGGACTACTATGTTCGACCTCGACACCTCTATTCACATAGTAGGACATGTAATCGTAGCAAATTGTGTAGAAGACATTCCAGATTGGTGGCATCTCTTATATGCTACCTCCTTGATCGTGCCAGTGTTCATGAGATTTCATCTCTCGTGACCATATTCCAGTATATGTCAGACATTTCCAACTATTATGGAGATATTGATCCATTATATATCTTCAGCCATTATGGATATCACGATCCTTTATATATCTTCATCATGGAGATTATGATCTATCTATATTGTATGTGGTGATGACCACTTATGTGATATTTTGTATCATGCCTATTCATGGCCATTGTACTCTTATGTATTCGTGATTATTGTATGTATTTGTAGTTATGTGCAGAGTTGTATCATTGTACTATGCTGATTGGGTGGCTGGTCTTCCATTTGGGATCCTTCATCACTCCACTTCTGGGATGGAATTATAATGTATTTCGGCCATCGTATGACCCCTCTGACGTCACACATTAGGGGGCATCTGTTATATCTGATTTTACCACTCCAGATGAATCACACTTGTATGGTATTCCACTGTCCCTCTGTAGACTCCTTATACCCCTTGGACAATTTTTTGTCCTTTGATGTTTCCTTCACCATCCCTATAAACATGTGAAAATTGATACACATGACTTTTAAACCCCTATTCACGTATATATGCGGGTTTGACCCTTAAAACCGCGTACATCAGGATGTGTACAAAATCCAAAATCCTTTTGGAGTTTTCCTTGACATGGATCCAACTCACTTGACTCCTGGCCTTCCATATGCCTCGAGATCACTTGGATTTGACCTTTCATTACCCCTTTGAAAAGCTATATAAGGAACCCTTTGGATACATTGAAGGCATAAGAGAATTGAGAGCAAAGAAACTATAGTCCATTGTTTCCGGAACTTGTGCTTGAGTTTGCATCCCTTTGTCCTTTGGAGCACTTTTGTGTTCTTCCAAAGCTTTCCTTTTGCTTGTGAGCTTGCTATTCAGAGATGGAGGATTGAGGTGGTGGAGGCCCAAGTGGGGGATTGAGTTTCTACGATTCGTAGACGTGTCGACAGAGGTTGTATCCATTGTAATCTTTGATTTTATATAAATAGAAATATCTTTTCCTATCCAATAATGTATGTTTGAATGAATATTTTATCCATGGATGATTTGAAATGCTTATACATTGTTGATTATATATGCTAGAATATATCTAACACCAATATATATAGTATGCTTGTATGGTTTAATTGTTGTTGAGGAAGTGATTCATCAATTCAAGCTGAAGTTGGAAAGCTCAACGGAGATATACTTCAACCGTCCAGAATAAGGAATGAGGTCTAATCCTTTAGTGTTAGATATTTGATTTCTATTGCATATTGGAAAGGATTGATTTCTGGAGTCAAGCTATCTGTTGTGGTACCCCAAGCCATAGGAATTTCTCTCCCTAATAGATAGTGTGGCATCGAAAAATATGAAGGGATACAAATAATCATTCTTCAATATATCTAAGCATGAGTCACCTAAGAAGGTTAAACTTGGGGATGATTATCAATACCCAATAAAAGGAAGTGGATAAGATTCCTACAAGCTAGACTCCAGGAAATTTGTGAAGATAAAAGATGTGTTATATGTTCCAGGATCGAATAAAAATATTCTCTCCATCTCTGCACTATATGCAAAGCGAATATGAGTTGCATTCATTGATGGAAAATTCCTAATGTGGTCAAAAGGAAAGACAATAGTTGATGCAACAATGATTGGAGAACAAGAGAGAGGCTTGTACAAGTTGAAGGGACAACCTGAACAAGAATTGGTTGATGACTCCATAGAACCACATGAACTATGGCACAAAAGGATTTCATATGTGCACTATGGATCACTACCGATTGCAAGGAAATCAGTTTCAGGACTACCAAAAATCAAGAAAAAAAAATGAAGGAATTTGTAAGGGATGTGCACAAGGAAAGAACGTACAAAATACATTTCCCTGTAGTGAAAGAAAAGAAAAAGGAATACTGGATATAATCCACTTAGATTTCAATGATCCCATGTCAGCCATCTCACTAAGAGGGTATGTGTACTTTGTTTCATTTTTAGATTATTTGTCCCGTAAGGCTTGGATATATTTCTTGAAGGGGAAAAATGAAGTATTCAACAAGTTCAAGGAATTCAAATCCTTGGTCAAAAATGACATTGAAAGGAATATCAAGACTTTGTGGTCAGTTAATGGGAGATAATTCACATAGGAAGAATTCAAGGAACTTTATAGAGAAACTGGGATTAAGAGCGAGTTGATTACTCCACATAATCCTCAACAGAATGACATTGCATAATGAAAGAACAAAACAATAATGGAAGCAACCAAAGAAATGCTACATGACCAAGATCTTTCGATGCACTTGTGGGCATAAGAAAAAAGGAAAGTTGTGTATGTACATAACCATACTCCTCATTGAATAATCGATAAAAAGAATCTTGAAGAGGATTTCTTAGGAGAGAAACCAGAAGTCATCCATATCAGAATATTTGGCTGACCAATGTACATAGACATCCCAAAGGAAAAGAGGAGAAAGATCGATCCTTCAGAGAGGAAGGGAATATTTTTAGGATACAATGACACTTCAAAGGCATACCAAATATACTTCACATTATTTAAGAATATCAACATCAACATATCTATAAAATTTGACCAAAAACATTTTTGAGTTATTAGCCTTTTAACATAATCAGAATACAAAAAAATATTTTACTGATTTGAGCGGATCTGGGGAATGCGTAGGGTCACTCAACGGACTCTCCCTGATGGAATGATGCGAGGTTTCATTACGGCTAGGGCCTAAACCCTAGCTGCCTCCATTCTAGTTCGTTTGCAGGGACAGGATCGCCTGTAGTAGCCGAAGAGTTGGGCCGCGGATCGGCGTTTTGCATGCGTTTTGGAGCAGGTTTTGGCTCCTGTCTTCTGGTGGTCGCTGGATACGATGGCCCCAGATCCGTTTCATGAGATGGGAGATGATCAATGGGAAGCTTTCAAAGCATTAGTCCATTTGGCAGGTCCTAAATCCAAGCCTTCTCTCTCGTCTAAGTTTGTTAAGAAGATGGAGGAGATCCCTTCCCTAGAGCTATCTCCAGAGGAGCCTTGTAATCTTGCCCTCCTTCTGGCAGAAAACGCCCTCATTGGAAAGTTTATGGGGTTATGGCCTAGCCCCAAATCGGTGGAGGCATGGATGGAAGACCGTTGGAAGCCGCTGATGCATGGAATTGTTTCTCTGCATGCAGTAGGCAGGGTTTTTTTTGTCTTCAGCTTCTCGCGGAAAGAGGACCGTGATCTAGTTTTCAGATCTAGACCCTATTTCATGGGAACGAGGGGGCTGTTCTTAGCCCCCTGGAATCTTGATTTCAATCCTGGAGCTGAGATCACCGCAACCCCTGTTTGGGTTAGGCTGCCTCATCTTCCCTTACATCTCTGGGGGAAAGGATCTCTGGAAGACATTGGAAATAAGCTTGGGCGGTTTCTGGACAGTGCAGAGCGAAAAGGGGACCAGTTTACCTGCGCTCGTATTTGTGATGAGATTAACCTCGAGAAAGGACTTCTAGAATCCATTCAGCTCTCCCTGGGAGAAGGGTTCCACATCCAAGAGCTGGATTACGAGCATATACCTTTTAAGTGCCTCCAATGCCATGCTTATGGTCATTTCGCAAAAAGCTGCCCCAAATCCTCTGAGGATGCGGGACCAGCCAAAGAAAGTGATTTTCAGCCAGTAACTAACTGGCAAAGGCAGCCAAGGCGAAAGGATCCAGCCCAGGCCCCAAAGGCCACTCACTTAGTAGAGGCAACTCTAGAAAATAAAAATAGCTTTGATGCACTGAAGGAAGATGAAGTCCTAGATCCAGAAACAACAGTAGCTAAGGAAGATCCTCCGATAGAAGAGAGCCTTCAGGATCCTGCCCCCCCAGATTCAGTAGTAGCGAGGGAGATTCGGGCTTCAGATCCTGAACCCTCTGGCCCAGCAGGTCTGGCTGTTTCAGTCCCCTCTAGCGGCTCTATGGAAACTTATGAACCTGAAAAAATTTCAGTCCCGTCTCCACCCCTTACCCGAGGGAAAAAGTCTAATAAGGCACATAGAGAAAAGGAGGCAGCCTCCAACATTTCTTTAGGTTCTCAGAAAAATCTAGATCCTTTCTTTAAGGGGCAAATTTCATCCCACTCGATTTAATGTTTTGCTTCTGTCTTCTACTTTGCTCACAGTTTGTGAGAATTTACTCATGTAAGCATTTTTTGTCATTTTCTCGAATTAGCTCTAGAAGCAGATGGGATTTGTCTCCCAAGACTTTCACAAGAAGGTTGGCAGCACTGTTAGAGGTCACCAACTTTCTTCAGATTTGTAACTTTCTGATTCTAGCTTGCCAGACTGCCGATTAATGCAACATAACCGTTCTTGTTAAAAAAAAAAAACATATCTATAACATTTGATGAAGACTCAACATACTTGAGATCCAGAAAACTACCTATTGAAGAGATTGAAGAACCTGAATCAACTAGAGTTTGATACATGACAATAGAAGAAACAATTCTAGAAGACCATGAATATCACAACATTGCGGAACCATGAGAGCCTTTAGAACCAGAGTCACAAAAATAAATCCCACAAGAGAAAACCAGTATGGGCACAAGAGCTAATATAAGATGCAGAAATGTATGGAGCTCCAGATGGGATGCATAGAGAAAGGAAAATACCTAAACCATACAAAATCTATGTGGACCTGCTATGTGACATCATTGATAAAGAGTCTTCCAACTACGAATAGGTTGCAGAAAATAAATAACAAAAAGATTCCATGATTGAGGAGTACCATTCGATTATGAAGAATGATGTTTGGGAGATAGTTCTAAGATTGGAAGGGAAGTCTGTCATGAATCTGAAGTGGATATACAATATCAAGCATGTTGCAAATGGTAGCATAGGAAAAAACAAGGCAAGGTCCATGGCATGTGGATTCTCCCAGAAAGACGACATAGACTATGAGGAAACATTTGCACCCATAGTAAGATACACTTCCATCAGATATATAATGGCATTGGGTGTAGTAATGAAATGGAAGGTAGACAAGATGGACGTCAAGACAACATTCTTGAATGGTGTAGTCGAAGAGGAAGTCTATGTGGACAACCACTGGGATTTGAGACACATGATAGGGAGACTCATGTGTTTGAATTGATGAAATACTTATACAGATTGAAATAGGCACCCAGTACATGGTATAGTAGGATGGAAAAATTCCTGATGAGCTTAGGCTTTACCAAGAGTAAAGAGGATTCCAACCTTTACTTCAAGGTTGAAGGCAGAAGACCGGTGATGCGCCTCCTATATGTTTATGACCTATTTCTAACAAGAGAGGACAAACTCATTATAGATACAAAGAGGAAGCTTTCCATTGAGTTCGAGATGAAACACCTAGGGATGATGCACTACTTATTAGGCATGTAGGTGTGGTAGAGTGTGGATGGGATTTTCCTTGGTCAAGGAAAGTATGTAGTGTATATTCTAAAGAGATTCAAAATGTTGGACTGTAAGGTGATAGCCACACCTATGGCATCGAACTTGAAGATAATATGTGATGTTTCATAGAGATAGTTGATGCCTTGATGTATCGTCATATGATTGGTTCATTGATGTACCTAAGAAATACGAGACCTGACATATTCTTTGTTGTGAACACCTTGATCCAATTCTTGATAGATCCAAGACATGTTCACCTGATAGATGCAAAGCATGTATTGAGGTACCTAAAGGGTACAATTGACTATGGGCTCAAGTATGATGCAAATCATAAGATTAACTTGCATAATTATGTTGATTCATATTGGGCAAGCAATGTGACTAATAGGAAGAGCACTTCAAGATATTGTTGTTTCAGTTTGGGATTGGCATGATCTCCTGGGTTAGCAAAAATAATTCCTTCATGGAACTGAGTACAACTGAGGAAAAGTATATTGCATCCTGTTGAGCTAGTTTTGAGGAAGTATGGATTCGAAATCTACTATCTGATTTGCTTAATCTCGAGTTAGAGGCAATTTGTATCTTCCGTGACAACCAAATTTGTGTGAAGTTGTTAGAGAACCTAGTGTTCCATGACAAGTCAAAGAATATTGAGATCAAGTATCACTATATCCAGGATATGGTGCAAGGGGATAAGTGAAGCTCCAAAATGTGGTGAGGGATGAGTAGATAGCCGATGTGTTGACCAATCCACTAGTCAAAGTGTAGTTCGATTACTTGAGAGAGAGACTTGGTGTTATCTATATCAAGGTCCTTAGAAAGAGAAAGTGACAAGATCTTGCATAGTGGTAGACACAGGTTGTCCCCAGACATAATCAGTCTTAGCACACTCCCATGCTCGAGATGACAAGAGACTGAAAGACGCAAATGCACTAGAATGATATCTCACATGGGAAGGAATATAGGTTGTCTCTATATGTAATGAGTCTTGGCATAGAATGCAATTTGTGCCAAGATGTAATTAGTCTTGTTAGGTCGTCCTCAAATGTAATGAATCATGGCATAGTACATATGTTATCCATGGATGTAATGAGTCCTAGAAGGTCATATTTGGATGTAATCATTCTTGGTACGGTACACAGGTTATCCACAAATGTAATAATCACTTGAGTTTGTCTTTGGACGTAAACAGTCCTGGCATAGAACGCAAGTTGTCCCTAGACGTAATCAATCCTTATGTGTTCCCATGTTGGAGATGATGAGAGGTCACAAGGAACTTGGTGTGTGCCTAGGTGTTTCTTGCATAGTGGTAGACGTAGGTCGTCATTGAGAGGTAATGAGTCTTGGTGTGCTCCTATGTTGGTAGAACATGGGTTGACCATGGAGAGACATAATGCACTTGGTGTGATCCTAGGAAATTCTGGCATAGTGGTATATGCAAGTCGTATTTGAGAAGTAACAATTCCTAGTGTGCTCCTATGTTGGTAGAATGCAAGTGGTATGTTGTATTCATTTGGGTTATTCTCCATGTAGGATGGTGAGATGTTCCAGATATGACAATATGATGGTAGGAGATGCAGGTAATTGTAGCAGAAATGTAATGTATGGTTTTGGGCTATACCTACAAGATGGATTGCTCATGGATATGGAGGAGACCTATAGGAGGACTAGGCCTACAACTAACATGAAATAGAGTTGGCTCTATAGAAACTTTCTATGACAGATAGATCCAATATATTTCACTGTTCAATGATCGACAAGATGAGGACTACGACAATAGGGATGACGACATGACCAAATGTGTTGATGATTGTGGCGAGAGAATACCTTCCTATTTGAGAGGGATTGTTGTTGTATCTATAACTTTGGAAGATGTTTTGATGTCTATTATCATTGTATATTGTTGTAACCCCATTGGATATGTGTTTCCCTCCTTTCAGGATGTCATTATTGTATATGGTCATTGAGGTAAACCCTACATTGTAAGTCAGGACAATAGTCCCCAGGTTGAATATAATAAAATTTAATTTTTAGTCTCCATAGGCGAAGTTGTCCATGATAGGGTAATAGTTTGGCCCAATAATTTCTTAGTTCAGTCACTTTATGTGTATAAATAGGGATGCACAGTCCCTCATTTAGACACACACTCACTCACTCAAGTTTGCTGTCACGTCCCCGACCCTCAGACCGGCGAAGAGGACGCGACCAACACCTCAATCCAAATGGGAAAACAACCCCATGAACATGTACAAATCATCAATGCTGAAGATAAGAAACTTAACATGATCCATAATAGGATGCATAGATGCATAATTCTTCATTAATACAGAGTTACTCAATAATCAGCGGAAGCAACACACATACATTCCAGCATTCACATGTTCATCATAATTTGTAAAAGAATAGATATAAATTGCAGAGATAATGTAAACAACAACACTTATCTTTTGATGAAGAATTCACCCCGCAACCCGCTACATCGCTGCAATGTTCCACCCAACCGTAGGCCAGCGTGCTCATCAATCTCTCAGCAACGCTGCCACCCCTAAGCTGGGCATGATTCCTCAAGGACTAAGGGAACAAGCAGGCTTACAAAATCAGCAAACCAACACAGCTGGGTTTATCATGCCATCAAAAAACCAGTCAAGCCAGCACAGTTTGATGACCAACCACTGCATACATGCAGCAAAACAATCCCCTTACAACACCGTGAATAAGGCAAGGACAACCGAGGATAATCCCAAACAAACGATGAGCACAACTCAAGCCCACAAGGAAACATAGAGTTGTTCTTGGCCCTAGCGTGGACAAAACAACTCAGCAACAACACCCAAACTAGGGTACTTCAGCAACCCAACTTCACAATAAAAACGGTGGCAACTATACACAGTCCCAAAACAGGGACATTGTTGATGACGGACAACGACTCACTAAGAATGCATAGCGGCCCAAAACACAATTGGACACCACAGCCAACAAAACGTGGGAAGAAACACACATGCACAGTCTGAAATGGAAACAGATATTGGACTCTCAACAACATCCAACAGCCGTGGAAGAGCAACAACAACCCAAATCAAGGGTTACACAAACAACAAGCCTGAATCATGGGTTAAACCAACAGCAAGGCATAAATCATGGATTAAAGCCACGATCATTCACATGCCAGCAGAAATCGGGCCCCTTGAGGCCGTTTCACTTGCTCGCTGCATGCACAACCAAGAAGAGCCACAATTGGTGCATGAGGAAGATGAACTAACCTCCACCTGTGCGTCCCTTTGTGAGCGTGAACAACTCCCTTATGTGCGTGGATGAACAGACTTCGGCTCTGCGTGAGGAAGAACCAACCATGGAGAGAACGAGCAGACCACCTTTGTGAAGGTTGGAAAATGTGGGATAGAAGAGTGAGTGTAGTCGTGGGTGGAGTGGGCATGTGAGTAAGGGGACTGATAGTCTTGCCACCCCACTCCCAAAAACAATAACTGCCGCAACCACTAGCAGCCATTCTCAAAGAAGGTGGTTGGATAAAACAATAAAAAGGTTGAAGAGGTTGGATGAGACAAGGAATATGGCAAAACAAAACAAGGTGGAAACACATGGGTTTTTCCCCCATAGACCAAGGTTTGACATCCCCCACCCCTTATCCTTTGGAACCATGCCCTTTTCATTCAACGTTGCACTACCATAGCTGGTTGTGGTTTTAGTTTTATTTGATGTGCGTGTTTACATGATGTTGAATTATAATGTGCCAAATAGCACGATATACCATCAACAACTATCCCTATTGCTGAAACATACGCAACCAAATCGATGGTGGGGATTTTTCCTTTAGCTCCTCACCATGATTAATTACGTTATATACATCATGCAAACGGGGTCAAAACTAGGACGTTACATTCCCCTCCCCCTTGGAATAACACCGTTATGGGTGTTCCAATACATAGGAATACATATACAATATATATACAATTGCACATCAAAATTTCAAAATTTTGTAGATTTGTTCCACGTTCAAGCATCTACTTTGAACATTCAAGACCAAGCCCCTCGGCTTCCATGGACTTCTCCTGCTGATTATCAGCTTCCAGCTGATCCCGAAGTCTAGGAACTTTGTGGCTATTTCCTTCATCATGTTCCCTCATTGGGCAGTCCCGGCGTAAATGATGTCCTCCGCATCTCCAACATCTCACTGGCTACTTCATCTTTACCTGCTCAATTTCCTTTGAGTCTTCATGTCTGGACCGTTTCTTATCGGGTCGCTTGGACAATTGTCCCATTGCTGATCCACCTTCCTTTCCCTTGCCAATTGCTCCTAGAAGGATTTTCACCTCCCTTTGCAAACCAATAGAGTCTTGCAAAATCTGGTGGTGCATTTCATTCTGCCTTTTCTGTATCTTGAGCATCTCTCCAAAATTTTCTTGGGTCTTGGCAATCATTTGAAGGAGACTTCCAGCCAAGTCCAGCAACTTTTGATATGCTGCCATGCTCAATGTGCACCACCTGGTTTTGACTTTTCTTACCTGTGAAATGCACCATTGAAATTCTATCAGACCAAGCATAATGTAGACATTAAAATCAGTCAATTAATTTCCCCATTTGGCATGACAGTCCAAGTTTCATCAATGAGGCTTTCATATTTTTCATTCCTTCCCAGCAGGCACATGAGCTCATTCATGTCCATTCCTAGGCAAGGAATTAACTATTCCAGCATTCACAAATTTACTTAAGAAAATACACACATTTCATTCTCAATCATACATGCATTCAACAATCTTTTGTTTTCACAATGCATAAATACATACATACATACATACATACATATATATATATATATATATATATATATATATATATATACATACATAATCAAAAGGCAAGAGAGAGCAGTAAGAGTTTTTCCCCTCTTTATTTTGTTCCATCCTGGAACCCACACCACTGCTATGGATTTTCATGCTCTTAGCCTCTTTCACTTTACCGTGAATGCTGGACCAATCCTTCTTGGTCATGACACTTAGTGTCTTCGGTCTATTCCAGACCTCTAAACGATGGAGTCTCTTCACATGGTTTGTCTCGGCTGCTAGGACCTCCACGGTCTTACTAGCACCTTTTTCATTACCACTCATTCCAAGCTCTCTAGGACAGTCACATGTCCACATGCACCCTTAGGATGCTCTCATAGTCCTCGCTTCCAGCGACACCTATATCCAACATTGAATAAATTCTCATGTTTAGTTTATTCTCATTAGTTTTATCTTGTTCTAGAGATAAAACATCATAACCAAATCATATACACATGTATATTCATAAGCAAAATAATCCAATACTTATCTGTATTGTGCGTTTCCTCGTTCGTCCATAGGATCATGCTTTGCTTTGCAAGCCTTGGGATCGCCTATGGACTTAGATGTTAGGTCAGCACGCCAGCTGCTCCACAACATCAAATAATTAATGCCCAGCTAGTGCATTCTCATGTCAACTGGGCTTGGAACTTTACCGTGACCATCTCCAGGTCTAGGATCTACTATGGATCCTCAGGCATATCACAGCCCATCATACACTTATACCAACACACACTTATATAAACAATAACCCTTACTCCGCAACCCTTCTCAACAACCATTTACCCTTACCTTTACCTTTACCTTTACCTTTACCTTTAGGGTGCAACACCCAACAACATCTATTTATCCTGTGAACACAAGCAATACAAGCAATACAAGAAAACTCATCAGCGTTATTGCTCTAAAGTTGTAATCATGTTTCATTTCATTCACTATCAAGTATTGAGACACTAGGAGTGCGTCCAATCCCTAGGGTGTAATCAATATTGAAAACCCTTTCATGACTCGACATTGGAAAAGTGTGCACTCTCTTCCGGTGTGTGCCATGTAGGCCCTATTCATACTCAAGCAATTGGTCATAATGGATATTAAATCAAAACATGTTCTGCATATGGAATTTAATAAAACATGCATATTCTTAGCAAGGGTCACAGAACACTTATCCATTTGTCGTCATAGTATGCCTTTGTTAAGGAGGAATGGAGGCTCCTTCCCTGAGTTAATAGTCCCTCAGTTAGCCATCCCAACTCCTTTTTTACATTTCACATTCACACATGTCTTACTGACATAACCCATACCATCTCACTCATGTTATTACCAGACATGTAGTGCAGATGAGACATTTTCAAAATGTCCAATGGTGTTTCACCCGAAACCCATTTCCAAGATAAGGGAAAACTTTCCCATGAAGTTTGGCTTCTGCAGGCCATCACACATGGTCTTCCTGTAGTGTGTACCCCTGACACATTCATCAAATAGCCAAACAGTCATTCGTTACCTGATAATATAATCCAAATTGATTGTTCCATAACCAAGCAATGACATTAGTAATCAAATTCATTAGGAATTTGCAATTCTATCTACTATAGAAATTGACTTTCTCAATTCTGGGTCTCTTGTAAGCAGCACTACTATGCCCATTATAATTTTATGCTTACTAACATAACATGAATACCCACTTACCATGCCTCCCTCCTGACATAATCTTACACAAGCCAACAGTGATTAGTAGTCGTTAGCAATTTCTTAAATCTGAAATTCATAATTCAAATTTAACAACCCATTATGCACACCAACTACTTTTACAACTATGAGACTCTTCTCATAAGGTTTGGCCCTTTCACATGGTAGATTCTGGCATTGGGAAGGATCTTACCTCTCACTGCCATGCTCGAAATAATCTGCCTGAAACCTGAGCTTCAATCAACCAAACACAATCTTATGCAAGCCAATAGTGGCTAGTAGTTGTCAGCAGTTTCTTAAATCTGAAATTCACAGTTTGAATTTAACAACCTATTATGCATACCATATGGTAGATTCTGGCATTGGTCAGGGTATTACCTCTCACTGCCATGCTCGAAATAATCTACCTGAAACATAAGCTTCAATCAACCAAACACTTGGTAAGTCTGGATGCATATAACCTTTTCATTGCTACAACCATCACCGAAGAATTTTCAGAATTTATAAAATTCAAATACTTCCAGCTGTTAGTCACACCAATATATACCAAAACTCATTCACTTCATGCAATCATTATCATGCTAACATTGCAAGGTATAGTCATATCATTCATGCAATTAAAGGAAGTGTTTAGATACTGCTTACTTCACAAGCGTATCATTCATACCACCTTGCTCTTCCATAGAGCATTTCTGGCAACCAATTGATCATGACTATCCTGCATTCATAAAAACCTTTGAAATGGTTCCTGAATTGTCATCAATTCATCATTTCAGTCGTTAGTTGTTCATAATATCACATGCACTCATCTCAACGCTTTAACACAATGCACCACAACATTGCACCTATACTTACTTTCCTTAGGGTACTAAGCTCAATCAATATCATGACACCTTTCTATATTCCAATATCCACATGGTATGAGGTCTCTTACCTATACCAATCCATGGAATTTTTCATAAGCAAATTCTTACCTGCATGGGTCATACTTACACCCTTGACATGACCAATTTAGTTGGTCCTTTGTAGGAGATTGTCGCATTTGCTGACTAACTTTTGTTATGGACTTGTTTTCTTATTCCTTTCTTCATAGGGTTGCTGGTCATATTCATCAGCATCAGTAACATTTTCATCCGTGTCCATGTCATCGTTGGTTTTTCCACCAATGCCAACATCAAAGCAATGATTATCATTAGTGGTTCATACAAAACGTATCCTCATGCATTTCATGCATAAAACTTAGGAAATGTAGCTATAATCAACAAGGCAGGGTTTTAAGGAAACTTCCCTCTTCAAGTCTTTCATCCTTGCATGGGACTACTCTTCTACATAGCAGCTGATTGACTTCATAGTCCTTGCTACCCTTGGGCATGCAACTGTCCATATTTGTCCCTTTGATAGCAGTGGCCATCGTTAGCACTTTGTTTCTTCATGCTCCGATTCTGGTGACTTACCCTTGTTCCCCACTAGATAAGCTTTCCAACGCCTATCCACATGCTTCATTCTGACCCTGGGTGTGAAAACCACAACACTTCTGAAAATGAAGGTTTTCACCAATTTTAGGCAAAACACACAACTATATTTTGGTCCAGAATGCTAACTTCAACCACTTGATTTCCGATGCACCATTCATATTTTATGAATTATGGGTTTGATTAATTTGCCCAAAACATAGAATTTTCTTTTCACAAGAACGACTGTCTCAAGGGATGACGGGGGTCAAGGGGGCGCATAAGATCGCTGCCTCTTTTCTCCTTCTCAACCCTGAAAATACACTGAAAAACAACTCAAAATTCCACTGATAAACAGTCAAAAGCTGCTGGAAAGAAATTCCACGGAAAACTCAAATTTTCCCTATGCAGAATCAGCTCTCATTTCATCTAAATCTCCCATGGAATCGGCTCTCATTTCAACTAATCGTTCCATAGAATCGGCGGTCGAAACCACTATTTCCTCTGCTGAATTGGCTGTCGGAAGCCCTTGTGCTTCGGGTGGTTTAGTCATTTAGGCAGCCGCAACGACGGAACATGATATTTGATCTTCTTCCGATCGGTGACCTATCCTGATCGACGTTGGCAGTATTTCCACATTGGAAGACTTAGTGCTTTTCACTTCCGCAATGGTGGCACACGAACCACTTTCTTCTTCTGTTTGACGGTCCAATCGGCTAAGGCATAACGTGATCAGCTCGGCAGTCTTTCTCGTCGAAAGACTTAGTGCTTTAGACTTCCGAAACTGTAGCTCATGACTCACTAAATTCTTTCGATAGTCAACGATTTCTATCTTAGAAAAATTTCAACTCCCAGCGTCAGCGGTCTTTCCACATCGGAAGCCTAGTGACTTTGGCTCCTGCAATGGTGGCACACCAAACAACTATTTCTTCCGATTGGCAGCTATTTACTTGGAACAATTTTAAACTTTTCTTGTGGCCTCGGTTGTCTTTCTCATCGGCCGGCTAGTTCCTTTGGCTTCTGCAACAACGGTACACCAAAGACGAACTCCCTTCGATGGCCGCCCCTTTACTTATAGAAATTTTTAACTTCCTCGCGACGTCAGCGGTCTTTCTCATTGGAAGACTTAGTACTTTTGGCTTCCGCAATGATAGGCTCACAAGCAATTTCTTCTCGTCGGAAGACTTAGTTATTTGGACTTCTACAACGGCAATTTAGTCCTTCAACAGCCGCAATGGCGGACTGGAAACCGCTAACTCTTCCGCTACATCGGAAGTTTTCTCCTCTAATTCGTTCCGATGATTCGACTGTTCAAACACTTAGACAATTTCTTATGGAATTTTCATGTCATCAAATTCTAATTGCTGCTGGGCAGAAGGAAATCCTGCTTCTGCCATTGCATCTTCGTGGTCCATTCAGGCCCATGCTACAACATGAGCTCTGATACCACTCTGTCACATCCCCGACCCTCAGATCGGCGAAGAGGACGCGAACAACACCTCAATCCAAATGGGAAAACAACCCCATGAACATGTACAAATCATCAATGCTGAAAATAAGAAACTTAACATGATCCATAACAAGATGCATAGATGCATAATTCTTCATTCATACAGAGTTACTCAATAATCAGCGGAAGCAACACACATACATTCCAGCATTCACACGTTCATCATAATTCGTAAAAGAATAGATATAAATTCCAGAGATAATGTAACCAATAGCACTTATCTTTTGATGAAGAATTCACTCCGCAACTAGCTACGTCACTGCAACGTTCCACCCAACCATAGGCCAACGTGCTCATCAATCTCTCAGCAACGCTGCCACCCCTGAGCTGGGCATGATTCCTCAAGGACTAAGGCAACAAGCAGGCTTACATAATCATCAAACCAACACAGCTGGGTTTATCAGGCCATCCACAAACCAGTCAAGCCAGCACAGTCCGATGACCAACCACTGCATACACACAGCAAAACAATCCCCTCGCAGCACTGTAAATAAGGCAAGGACAACCTAGGATAATCCAAAACAAACGATGAGCATAGCTCAAGCCCACAAGGCAACACAGAGTTGTTCTTAGCCCTAGCATGGCCAAAAAAAATCAACAACAACACCCAAACCAAGGTACTTCAGCAACCCAACTTCACAATAAAAATGGTGGCAACTATACACAGTCCCAAAACAGGGACATTGTTGATGACGGACAACGGCTCACTAAGAATCCATAGTGGCCCAAAACACAGTTGGACACCACAGCCAACAAAACATGGGAAGAAACACACATGCACAGTCCGAAATGGAAACAAAGATTGGACTCTCAATAACATCCAACAGCCGTGGAAGAGCAACAACAACCCAAATCGTGGGTTACACAAACAACAAGCCCGAATCATGGGTTAAACCAACATCAAGGCAGAAATCATGGATTAAAGCCACGATCACTCACATACCAGTAGAAATTGGGCCCCTTGAGGTCATTTCACCTACTCGCTGCATGCAAAACCAAGAAGAGTCATGACTGGTGCATGAGGAAGATGAACTAACCTCTGCCTGCGCATCCTTTTGTGAGCGTGAATAACTCCCTTATGCGTGTGGATGAACAGACTTCGGCTCTGCGTGAGGAAGAACCAACCATGGAGAGAACAAACAGAACACCCTTGTGAAGGTTGGAAAATGTGGGAGAGAAGAGTGAGTGTAGTCGTGGGTGGAGTGGCCGCATGAGAAAGGGGACTGACAGTCCTGCCACCCCACTCCCAAAAACAATAACTTCCCCAACCACCAGCAGCCATTCTCAAAGAAGGTGGTTGGATAAAACAATAAAAAGGTTGAAGAGGTTGGATGAGACAAGGAAGATGGAAAAACAAAACAAGGAGGCAACACATGGGTTTTTCCCCCATAGACCAAGGTTTGACATCCCCCACCCCTTATCCTTTGGAACCATGCCCTTTTCATTCAACGTTGCACTGCCGCAGCTGGTTGTGGTTTTAGTTTTATTTGATGTGCATGTTTACATGATGCCGAATTATAATGTGCCAAATAGCACGATATACCATCAACAACTATCCCTATTGCCGAAACATATGCAACCAAATCGATGGTGGGGATTTTTCCTTTAGCTCCTCACCATGATTAATTACATTATATACATCATGTAAATGGGGTCAAAACCGGGACGTTACATTTGCATGAGGAGAGAGAGAAGAACAAGGAGGAGAGAGAGAGTTGCATAAGACTTGTCATTCTTGGTTTTTTCAATATTGTGATATTGTCTTAGTGATGAAAGTATTTTGAGGAAGTTTGCGGGGTTTTCTTCTTTATGGCTTCCCCGAGGAAAATGTAGGCTTGAATGGTGAAGAGAGAAGGTTTTTATGGCAACGAAAGGGAAGGAAAATCCCTAATCAACAAATTGTCTGGGACCACAGGTGTGAAATAGGTGAACGATGGTTAGGGGGAGGGTTTTGAGCAACATCAAGGCTAATTAGGAGGGATTCCTAGGGAAGCAAGGGTTAGAAAAGAGTGTGAGGGAGTGCAACGAGAGTTAGAAAAGAGTATGGGGGAGTGGAGTGAGGGT
Organism: Pseudotsuga menziesii; assembly: GCA_001517045.1. Taxonomy (NCBI): domain Eukaryota; kingdom Viridiplantae; phylum Streptophyta; class Pinopsida; order Pinales; family Pinaceae; genus Pseudotsuga; species Pseudotsuga menziesii. Next base: position 138,318 of record LPNX010505461.1, read on the forward strand.
TTGAGGGATGAAGGAAGAAGGATAGGTTTAAGGTAAAATTAGGACTGTTTTAGTACATTTTAGGGCAAATTTTGATATTTTTGGAATTTTTGTATTTTTAGGGTTCCCTATTTTTAGGGTTTTTAGGGATATAGGGGCTAGGCCAAATTTTTAGGGAAGGAGGCCAAAATTTTAGGTAGGCCAAAAAATGATAAAAAATATATTTTTATTTTTATTTTTAGAGTTTTCAACATAAAATTGCAGACCTAAATTTAACCTAGAACTAGGCCTAAACTAACCCTAGAACTAGGTTTTTTTAGAAGAGAAAAGGTGTGAAAACCAAGTGAAACCCTACCCTAACAAAATCCCTACCCAACCTAGGGATTCTAGGGAGGACACCTAACCTAGTGAGGAAGGGTTCCTAGGTCAAGCAACTAGCATGGTGTTGTAGGTACAACATATCCCATGTCATTTTGACATGGGAGCCCAATTGCACATACAAATATTACTTGGTAAGACTCTTCATAATCTGAAAGGGATTCATTAAGATTTTTATTTGACTCTTGGGATTCCTTAGCTTAACCAAATTTCCAAAAAATCCATGTTTGATTTCTTTGTTTTTAATGTAGAAAGATTGGGTTTTTGTTTGGATTGTTTTCTCCATCCCATATCTCGCAACCCACAAGTTGCGGAATGCAGGAAACCTTTTGGTTGATATTTATTTTTTCAAACCTGCATCCCGCACTCCGCAAATGCGGGATGTGGGAGAGTTTTCATGTGTGTTTACTTTAGTCAACCTGCATCCCGCAAGTTGCAGAATGCAGGTTGTGGGGTTATCATTTGTTTACATTTTGGATTGTGTGTTTCCACATCTCGCATCCCACATCCCGCCAAATGCACAATGCAAAATGCGGAGCTGATTGAATAATTTTTTCTATTTTGCTATTCCGTACTCCACATCCTCCAAGTTGCAGAATGCAGGTTGCGGAATGATTAATAAACTTGCGATTTCGTTTTTGATCCCGCATCTTGCAAAAATGATCTTGACCATTCTTTTTTACCCTCATCTAACGGTCTGTATTATTTCTCGGGAATTATAAATATGATAGTTTTGTTTATGATTTTACTATTTTTACTGTTGTAATTTCTTATGTTGTGTGATTTTACCTCCATATTTTACCATGCGATTTCGACAATGTTTACTATAGTTTCAGGTTGGTTACCAAGTTGCTTTCTCACAATTTCAATTGTTTACTATTTTCCTATAAAATTCAGTTTTAATTTATGGTACAAATACATGGCAACATCCAAAACCCCCATATTTACCAGGAGTAAAAATCTTCAGAAGGACATGTTCACCAAAGACCCGAATTTCGGTGTCCTTTTTTATATTAGTAGCGGAGTGACTAAAAACTATCATTTGGAGTAGTCTCAGGTTTTCTCTATCTTCGATAACAATGACCTCTCAGCTTTCCAAAGTGACCAACTTGTTTACGAGAGAATTAGAGATTCTAGCCTACATATGATTGCTGCAAGACCGTCCATCCTACCTTATAACGATGCTGTTAGATGGATTATAGACCATGCCAATGTGAAAAATTATTCTTTCAATACCAGTACCGGGTCTCAGCTAGCCAATTTATGCTCTTAAACCTTTGTCAGGATTTATGCCCTTAAACCTTTTATACAACTCCTCGATGCCGACTTCCTTAAAGCTGCCAAATCCAGATTCAATTTCGACCAAATGCTTAAATCTTGGATGGCTGAACCATGCAATTTTTCCAAGAGGAAAGATGAACTATACCCCTTTGAATGGTTTAAAAAACCTTACTCCCTGCTTGCAATGATGTTATGCAGGATTTATGGTCTTCCCAACTGTTCTTTCTTTAATGAAGAATAGGATCCCATAGCTCATCATATTATAACTACGAGTGAATATTTCCCCTGGGCCTCAATCCTATCACTTGAACTTAAAAATTCCATTCAAGAGTTGTAGAAAGCCACTACTAAGAAAAATCCCAATTTTTATCTTACTTCCTTCATTGTGGACATATTCTATGCTGAATTTAATTACCCTAATATGGGATGGAGTTGGAAATTACCAGCCCCCCTGCCGCCCCGTGCAAATTTATCATCTGATCTCTGGGATAGAAACTATGTGGCTAGGTTTTATGATATATGTGAAATTTTCCTCGGTTGGGTGTATTTTTTGATTTTCAAAAAAGAAGCCCTTGCGTTCTCCCTAGAAGCAAAAGATTTCACAGCCAATATGGGAGACTTTTATGTTGGTGAATCATTCACCTATATCAGGGTTTATGGAAGCAACACTGCTCACATGTTTCCTAAGGTCGTTCTAGATAGGTTGGTCCTAGAAGAGATCTCATTTCAGACAGTTACTGAGGGGATTTACAAAAAATGTGCTGCACCAAAGAGGAAAGTTTGGCCTAGGTTTCCTATTACCCTTGGATCCTTAAGCGTACCCACTTCTACTTGGGCATTGGAGTTGAGTGACCACATAATTTCACTTAAACTTGGTTTTGCAAGTGAAAGGTAGCATAATCCCAAAGGTATTGTCGATATCCACCTAAAGCAAAACCATTTTAAAATAGGTTATTTTCAAGAGGAAACTCCGAATGATTTCATTTATCAAGGAGTAGATACATTTTCTGATGTCCTGGAAAGGGATAAGAGAAAAGAAGAGAAAATCCATATCCTATAGTACCATAAGGAGATTAGGGATAGAGTAAAACATTACAGGTCTATGGAGTTAGACATACTATAAACGATGGCAAAAGATAGTGATGAAAGATAAGCTCAGGCTGTAACAAAGGAGGCATTGGCATCCAAAATTGCATCTATGGGAACCATCTCAGACTTGGATAAAGGAAAATCTCCCATATATATGTGGAACAACAGGTTAAAGAATATTTGTAGACTTTGGAGCAAAGAAAGCAGAAGCTGAACATGATGACTTCGGCATTAGATACTCAAGAAGTTGCAACCTCTAAGCCAACTGAAATTTCCTAGGTAACCACTGAGGTTGAAAAGACTCAACCTGAAAAAACTAAGGTTGAGGAGAAATTACCCAGATATATGTGGAACAACAGGTTAAACAATATTTGTAGACTTTGGAGCAAAGAAAGCAGAAGCTGAACATGATGACTTCGACATTAGATACTCAAGAAGTTGCAACCTCTAAGCCAACTGAAATTTCCTAGGTAACCACTGAGGTTGAGGAAAAACCTTTAATGAAGATGAAGACTTCCATTCCTATTCCTACTATTGACCTAACTCATTCAAAAGAAGAGGAGCAAACATTTTATCCTGTACCTATTACTGTTGAGACTGGTAATGATTTCCAAATTTTCACCAATAGTAGTAATTGTAACCTTTCATTACCTCCTCCTTAGTATCAACCTTCTTGTCAGTTTGTGCCATGTTCTTTTGCAATACTTCTTCAATCAATAATGGCTTTATCATCATTGTCTGATGGCTCTGTTATGACACCTTTTATGTCTGAGATCTATCAAAAGGCCACTATATTACCCGAATCAATCACACCTGTTGCTATGGATATTCCTAGTCCTTTATCTGTTGTGCCTCCAGTTTTCAAAACCCCTTTGCATATCCCTTCATTCAGCTCAGTGTCATCCCCTATTTCTGAGAAAATTACAATAGTGTCACCATCATCATTACTCAAAGCCACTACTGTGCAAATTTATTATGTGGAAGCTTCTGTTCATGACATTTCTTCAGCCCCTGAAGTAACTCTTGCTCAGAATGTTACTCCTTCCTCTGCTACCTCTCATATCACTATGTCTATGCCTTCTCAAACCACAACTCAAAATTCCTCTTTGATATCCATAGGAATTATCATACCCCCCATTGATGAGGTTAGGGATGAGTTTAATGAAGACTTTGTGATATCTCTGGGAGACTATCAGTACATCAAAGCTGCTAGAGTAGTGGTGAAGCGGGGTAAGAAGAGGAGCAGAGATAAAAATGATATGGATGTGTCAATAGCAAATGAAGTTGTATGGACAGAGCAATCAAGTGACCCACAATCCTATGCTATAGATGCAGCTTCTGTTCTAGGAGCTTTCATAGGTGCCAATCTAGATGCTGTCAATTCTTTGAGCAGAGAGTTTGATAAAAAAAAAGTCAGAAATTGTCATTTTGAAAGAAGCACTAGAGAAGCTCAAGAAACAACATGAGGCCAAATAGGATGAACTTCAAATGAAGAATTTTACTCTCAGAGAAGAGCTGCAAAGAGAAAAGGATGATAATGCCACCTTGGTTCAGAAATTTGCAGTGTTAGAAAGGAAAAATGAAGATGCAATTGCAAGTGCAGCTTCATCCTCATTTTCCAAATTTTCTCAAGAAGATTTTAAAGAGATTTCCATCCAAAATAACAAGGAACATTATGATTTGATATGTGAGTTATTTAAAACTTTAGATGATATTTTTGAGACTCACATGGTGTTTGACAAAATTTCTGTTGTTCTGGAAGACCTAATTGAGAAAAGACAGCAAGCCTCAAAACTTATGATGAGGTCATAGATTGGTAGAGGTACATGAAGGATAAGCCTGGAAATATCACTCTTCTCACTAATTTTTAGTTTAAAAGAGCCAGAACTATTTTGAGAGCTTGGGAAGACCTAGATGAAACAGTGGATGAAGCCATAAAGAAAGCTCAGGCTATCTGCAGCAGAAGATGGTATGCAGTTGATAATGACATGATGGAATTATCCTTTCCTACCATGGATCTTATTGAAAATAAATGTCCCCCTGGACTGCTGATTGAGCAAGTAGAGCAACAGAGGAATGACTAGGAGGATAACATCAAGAAACTTGACCACATTAGCATACACGAAGTGGAGCAGTTAATCAAACAACCATTTGCAGTATAAGGCAAGATCCACGTCTACATCTAAGTTTGGCATAAGTTGGCTAAGAATGAGTTCGAATATTATAAGTGTAATTCTCAACTTGGCATAGAATCTTCCACTTATTTTGATATCAAGGAGCTGCTACGAATTTGGAGGGTGTGGAAATATTTCTTAGGATATGATCCTTGTTTAGGTTTTTGATCCTCTTTAAGGGGAATTGTATTGTTTGTAATAATTATTTAAGTGAATGATCTCTAATGTATAAAGGACTTTTGAATTTTGGAAGTAGGGGGGTTGATACAAGGGATTGAGCAACACTTTAGTTTTTTCCAAGGTTTTGTGTAATTTGTTACAGAGAATTTTTAATAAATACGGTGTTGCAATTCTTATCTCTTGTACTTGATCTATCAAATTTCTTTGACATGTTTTAGTTTTCTTGTTCCAAATGATCAGATAGTACAGTGATTCATTTGTAATTGATTAATGTGTTTATTTAACTCTAATTTATCTCTGTTAGTTATTAATACATTGATAAAGCCTCATGAAACTTCTTTTGTGAGTTGTCTTTATCTATTTTTTCAAATGTTTCAGCAGTAAAAGTTTCATAGCTTATAAGTTGGGTTTTCAACTAACGTGAGAACCTACAGGTTATCTTGAATGGTTTAATACTGATTTGTTGTTATTTAATTTTCATTAAACAATTGTAATTTTAGTAAGTATAGTTTTATCTTATTTACATTTTTTTCAATATGATGAATTGCTTGTTCTTCACATAACTCAAGACAACTTGTAATCCTTCAACACCTTTTCAAAGTAGTTTAGATTTAGATTAAGTTCATCTTCCTAGTTAGGTTTAAGTTTTCCTTTTTCTTTTCTCAACTCTTTGTTTTCCATTCTGAAAATAGATCCACTCTAGATCAAATCCATACATGAGCCAATGGAGGCTACAAAAGTATCCATGGGGGATTACCATACCAAACAACTCGAGGATAGAAAATACCTGCATGGGATTGTTTGAATCCTTTGGCTGGGTTTTCTCTGTGTGTTGTAAGCCATAAACACCCTCATCAACCATATACACAGTTGGGGATTCAACACATGGGAAAATGAGAAACCCTACGATACCCTCACAAGGAGACACGCCTCAACTTTCTAAGGTGACAAGAAGGAAGGTAGTTTCCTATCCTATGCCAAAGTGCATCTCTAGAGATACCACTAATACTTCAACATGCACATCCACCAAAATACAAATAAAATGGTAAGAATCCTAACTTCTTTATCCTTATGTTCATCTAACAAATTAAAGCATCACCAAAATCAGAGATTCACCAAAGAATTACGAGAAGAGAACTTGCAATAACCATAAAAATTCCTCAATAGGAGCGCATCCATTCAAAGAAACCCTACCAAGGGTAAAACAAATGGATAGCGTATTATCCCATAAGTTATGTTTTAAAAATGAAGTGAGGAGATCTATTTATACGATCTCATAATCACTGTTACAAATAAAATCCAGGTCGACATGCCTTTAAAATGTCAATTTGAAATTATAAAATATCAAATTAAAATTAAAACAAAATAATAATAAAATATAGCCATTATATAGGCTAAAGGTACGCTAGTTGGCTTATTTGTAACCCCAGGTTCCAAAACACGCTTAAATAAGAAAATCACTCTGAACGAAAGGCTAGAGTGAGTTGAAGGGAGGGAGTTACACCCCATATAACCCCTAGAATGTTGTAAAATCGATTAACACCATCATCAAAGCATGAAAATGTCTGGCATGGAGGGTGCCTTTCCTTTGAGAAGATAAGGCCAGGAGAGCAGGGACCCACCAACTGAAGGGTCAGGAGGGTGTCCAAAGTGGATTCGAATTAAGACGAGTGTCTTGTAGTTGAAGTGGAGGCCACCAATGCACACCAGAAGGATATGGAGCCATGTGACCCAGTGGTCAACCCTTAGGGGCCCTGGACACCAAACCTGAGGTTAAAAACCCCTATAAAGGGAATTCAAGGGTGCCATTAAGCCATATTACCCCTAAATGATGAAAAGAGGGCCCAACCATGACCACTATTTCTCTATAAAACCCCTCCTACTAAAAAACATTAGCCCTATATTCCTAGGGTACACCTAAAGGTGCACCGGGTACATGTGCAATGTAACATGTTGGAGGACCTTCCTTATGATATACAAAGGTTAGAGATAACCATGATGTACATATGAAATCCATATGTGTTCGGGTATGATAATACTAATGATGCCTCCTTGGATAAGAGGGACTGGATTTGTAGTTGTGTGAGGCACCACCTCATAGGTTTACCCAAGGAATAATAAAATTAGAATACCATGTTCGAATAATACCTTCCTTTTTGGGAGGGAGTGCTGGAAATAGTGTGAATTCAGGAGTTATTATTATTCATTATGGGAGTAGATATAAATGTAATTGATTAGGTAAAACCATTGAAAGGGTCAATGTAAACCTTGGGGTAAAATCAAACGAAGAAAATATTTATAAATTGGAACTTTTTTATTCCCCCAAGACAAGTCGACTCAGTGGGTCTTCTTCCCCAAGAAATGGGCAGAACTGACCTAGTCAAGTCGGCCTGAGTAAGACATTCAAGTTGGACCCAATAAAAATTCACTTAGAAAATCAGTATAAATAGGAGGTTCCCCTCCTCATTTGACACATCACTCAAGCTAGTTTTCTCCATCATAAGGAGGTTCACTACTTCATCTAGGAGTGTTTATGTGGTTTTCCAGCATATAAGAACTTCTCTCTTATTTCTTGGGGGATTGTGCTACTACTACCTGGATGCACATCGATCTCTATTGGAAGGTATGAGCTTGGAGGTGACATTAAGTTGTCTATGGTTTGGGATTATCTAGAATCATTATGATTAAATGATATCAACATTTTTTTGGTCCTTTTCCTTTCTTCTAGTGATCTTGGTTTTACAACTATCAAAATCTAACACAATCCATGTATAGCACGTGTTTAAAAAAATCCAAGTTTTTTGGAGAAGCATCTCCCGACAAATTCGTTGGAATAATATAATAATATCATATCCTCACAACATACCATATCTTGGCATTTTCTATATTTCGTTGGCATGTGTTTAAATATGGCGGAATTTCATACCATATAAAACATTGTTAAACCATGCCCCATAATTCATGACATGTTTGTTGGGAATATTTCAAAACCCACTTTGTAACCATATCAAAAGTTTGTTGTTCTACATGTGACATATGGTATTGGGTGGTGTGGCTGAATAGTTATAACAATAAGAACCGCCCTTCTTGAACAAAATCCAAATTTGGTTAATAAACAGATGATGAATGTGTTGGTGGGTTTGTTGGGAATAACATATAGTCATATGAAAACACATTCATTGGTAATTTAACATATATTCATATGAAAACATGTGTTGACCTCTTGTCGGGGTTACATAAAAAACCATGGGTTAGGGCTTGGCCCTGACCCCTTTTGTGGTCATCAAAAATATTTACAAGCTTAAATAATATATTTTCCATGCCATTTAACAAGAAACAATGATGGCATAACAATGAAGGATCGATGCTTTCACTGGGTGGTCACAAGTTCAAACCCTATGGATGCTACACTTTTGCATATTTTTGTTGAACATATTATTATAGTGTCCAATTGAGCTACCACATGGAAAATTCATATTGGTCCACATGATTCCTAGTCACATGATAATTCATCTTCCAACTCAAGGTCACATCACCTACTATTGTCAACCAGGATTCCATGTGGAATCCAATGGAGATACCATGTATGCATCATATAGGCCACATGGAAACCTTCCAATGGTGTCATGTGGCATTTTTTCCACTCTGTTAACCCAAATAATCCCTCACTAAGATCTACATGACCTACAGCACCCAAGGACACCCATACACGATCCTCATTTCATCCCCAGACCCTCAAAAAGGCTCAAAAATATGAAAAAGGGCTTAAAAACCCCTAAAAAGAGCCAAAATAGCTCTCATGGGGGCTAAAACCCCTCAAAGGAGCTTAAAAACCACAAAGGAGCTAAAGATTGGGTGAAATGGGCTAAAATCCCAAAAAACGGATGAAAGACCCAACCAGGGGCTTAAAACCCTAAAAATATTGAGAAAAAAGTATAAATAGAGGGGTGGGGGTAGCTCTCAAATCACTTATCATCTCCCTATCGTTACGCTTCCTGTGTGAGTGCCTTGAGACCCCTTTGCCTCTCAATTCATTCACCCTCCCTTTCCTCCATTCCTCCATTGAGCCATAACTCCCCATCCATTGAGAGGTGCTCTCTCAAGCTAGGGCATGGTGGTCCATTCCAACCAGAGAAGGTATACTTGTCTTTTTATGTTTTTGATTTGTTATATTATAGTTTTATAACATTATTTGTTTGCAGTTTGGTTGTTTAACATTCTATTGTAGGGTTCCATCGATTGCTTCTAGGTCCTTTTGTTCTCTAACAGTTTGATGCAGGGTTGTGGAGCTTAGCCCTAACCTTGTTTGCAGGAGTTCTGTTTCATTTCATTTTTCTGTTTGTTTTTATTTCCATTCTCACAGGAACACTACCATTCCATCCTATATATGGAAGGGTGTTAGTCCTGCATGTAGCAAGGGAGAAATCCCTACTACATATTTGGTGACCATACCAGGTCGATCCCACAGGATCCCTAGGTTTAATTTCTTCATTTTAGTTTTATTTACCCTAGTTTAATTTTATGCTCAATCTAGTTTAGATATATCTTTTCCTACATTTTTAGTTAAATCTGAGCCTCTTTAAGGCCAAGACAATCCAATTTGGCCACAGTACAGGTTACTGTCAACTGGTCCTAGCTTAGGTAAAAAAAAATTCATCTTTTGGACCAGGTCGCTCTTATCGGGCTAAAAGGTGCGAATAGGTCGCTCATTCAGGCCTAAAAGGTGTGAATTCATCCTAGAAAGCAGATTGCTTCTGTCTACAGGTTTTGAGCAACCCACTCCCCTGATTTGGGGAAAATTTGGCGACCCCCTTGCCACATTTCCCCTGAAAAGAGTGATTTGTCTCTTTGATTCATATTTTTAAAGTTATTGGGGCTATCAGTGTGGCTCAGTTGTCTTTGTCCATTAAATATGTGTTTATTTCATTTCAACATCTTTTTATTTCATTGCATCCTGTGTAAATCATGGTTAAATCAAATGGTTAATTGGTTAATGAATCTGTTTAAAGCTTGAATCAAAAAATTACTATAGGTTTCAATTCTTAATTTGAAATTAAATCTTTCCTACCCCTTCCTCCTCTACCCAGTCATCACCCTTCAGGGAATTCTGGGATAAGACGAAGGGTGTAGCTTGTATAGTAATAAGCACTTTACTTGTCATTTTTCCAAACAACTAAAAACAGGTGACTTGGAAGGTAGAGGGGGTGGTATGCCTAGGGGGCCTCGCTGCGTTTGTATCCTCCCTGTTGACTGACCTTGCATCTGGAGGGTGACCTGGGGATCTACAGATGGGCTTAGTCCCATTGTGTTGAGAGCCCAACACCCTTTCCTAGTTAAAGAGAAATATAGGTGTAAGGTAGTCACCTAGTCAGGCTCATATTCCGATTCGGCTACGGCATGCATTCAATTTTCAGTCCACAATTTACTGCTATGTTAAACAATTTATTCATGTTATAATTTTTGCAATACAATATCTACGAACTATTCATAAACCATACAAGTAGCCACTAAGCGTAACAGAAATATAAAATACACACACACAAACCATACCACATAAAACAACCGAACTCAGTTCATGATGCTGAGCTAGCCATTAAAATTTATAATTTAGACTAATTAAAACATTTGCAGTCTTTGAGGACATAAGTCCCTGACTACCTTAACTGTGGGAAGTACTTGGGCTCATCCTAGAAACTCATTATGACGAGTACCATAGGAACCCCAAAGTAGCCGGCTGTTGAGAGGAATTGCTAAGCTAAACGGGCAATGACCCCCATCGATTGACTAGCACTCCCATGAGGAAAAAGACAAGCATTGTCTCCTGGTAGTCTTAGTGGACGAATGAACACCTAAAAGACAATAGGAATCCATTAGAACCAGGGTCCAAAAATCATTACCATATTTCACCACTTGACATACAAATCAGACACAATTGATCCCTCACGTTCTTCCTCATGCTTAAGAGGTGATCCACCACAGTTTGGTTCCTTGAACCAACACTGTCGAGACCATTCTTGACAACCCTCTACACCATCAAAATGACACAAAGCCTCTGATTCAGACTCAAAATCATACCAATCTGAGCCAGACCTGCATACTGCACCATCTATTCCCATGGTTGGTGCAAACCTGAATCCATTTTCTAGCTTAGTGATTGGCAATGGACCCATGTCCACACCCCACACCACCACCAACACCCCTGTAGGTGGCCCCAGCATGGTCATGCAAACCATCATGATCTAGCTACCACCACCCATATTAACCAGTCAAGCTGTCCCACTTGTCACAACTGGGGGAAGTATCCCATCCAGCTACACTGTCCCTCCCATCATACATGGGGGCAGTTTCCCTTCCACCCACACTGTCCCACTTGGCATGCCTATGGGCACTAGCCCTTCCACCTACACTGCCCCTCCTATCACACATGGGGGCAATGGACCTTCCACTCTCACTATGTCACTCACCATACTTGGGGTCAGTGGCCCATCCACAATGGTGCCACAAGTACCCCAGTTATGTAGGTTCATTATGTCCTTGCAAACGCCACCACCATTGCTACCCCATCTCACATCAACCTTGGGTCAAACCTTTCTTTCATGGCACACCTCAACCTTCCTGACTTGGCTTGGTAAACAAATGATCCTATTCACCATCAAACGTTTTGGCCTCCCATGCCAACCAAAATCCCCTCAGACATTCCCAAGTTTGAAGGGGAGGCAGGGGAGTTCCCCCAAAACCACATCATGACGTTTCACCTATGGTTCTCATCAAACAACATCGTAGATGATTCGATCAGACTTAGACTGTTCCAATGCACCGTCATAGGTGTTGCAGCCAAGTGGTACATTGAGCTACCACAAGCCAAGTACTCAGATTTCAACTCCTTGGATTTCATGTTCCTCCAGTATTTCCAACTCCCCGTTAGATACAATGAAGGGGTGGAGATCTTGCTATCTTTCCACCAGAATACTACGACCCGCATAACTGACCACATCCATGAGTGATGGCGACGCCGTAGTTTGTGCAAGATTCAAATTGATGACAGGATATTCCTGGATTGGTTCCTAAAAAAATTGCTACCACCTATAGCAAAGGATGTCACATCTGAGCATCCCCAATCCGAAGAGGAGGCCATCTTGAAAGCCCAAAAGTTTGATCTAATCAATGCACAATCTGGATACCTTTACACTGTCATTCCAGATGCTCCTCATGCAGGAACCTCCTATCGGGATGCATCGGGAGCATCCCATGTTGCAGATGGCATCATAGGTTCTGTCTCCCACCAACCATAGCACCACTTGACACCACCTACAATACCACCACAACCAAGAAACACCCCTAGTGTTTCCTACAAAAACTAAACTCTGAACTATGCAAGAATGATGTCCCAGTCCGGAGCTACAACTTCTTATGCACAACCTACACCACCGCAGCAAGCCCAGGCACTAGCTTGGCCAGTACAACAATATGCAGGACAAATTCCCACATTTACGGCACCTGCAGCCACCCAAGTCTACTATGCGCTACCTGTGCAATCCGTTTAAGCGCCCGCCCCTACTCCGCCAGCACCTTTAGGACAGGTGTTTGCATAGCAAAACCATCCTAACCAGCCAGCCCCCAATAACCAACAAGGGTAATCCAGAAATAACCAAGCCAGGAACTAAGGCAGTAATCAACCGTAGGGAAGTGGTCAACAACCAAACCCTTCCAACAATGCTAGGGCAAACCGACCAGCCCAAAATCCTCAGCAACCAAACGCACCTAGATGCAATGCTCTTTTGCGCAAAAATAATCCATACAAGTTGTCTGAGGTCTATGGGAACTATACACATGAATTCCCCCTCATGGGTCACACCAAGCAAGACATTCATAACGAGGTTCAACATGCTACCAATACAGCAAACCAAGCTCAACCCAACCTGGCACCACCAGGGCCTCCACCCGTTGTCCTCCAAAACCTATTACCAGTCCATGGGCTGGTAGCAACCGCACCCGCTCCCCATCCCAATCCCAACGCCTCGGGGGCACCTCTAATAGTAGAAATAGGTGTTCACCACCTGCTAGCCATGACAACTGAAGAGGTCAATTTACAGACTAGACAAAATCAGTACGAAACCAACACTAAACCCACTAACACATCAACGACATCTACGTCCAAAATAGCCAATGCACCTCTTCAGCTATCCCCTTTCCCTCCACACCCCCCCATACGATGGGTTTCCAATAAAATCACAGCTAGAGCTACTGTAAACTACAACATCGTGAATGATTTGGCCCAAACACCTATGGCCATGTCCACTCTTGAGGTACTCAAAAGTTTCCCAATGCAACAAAAATCCTTACTAGCCGCCCCCAGTGCTATAGATCCCTCTGACTCTAAATTGATCACATTTGACACGGAGAATGGATAACCATGAATTCCATCAACCATTTCCTTCCAAATCCCGGTTTCCATCTGAAATTCGGTTGTGCACCGATGCATAGTGGATGTGGGGGCATCCATGTGTGTTATGTCCACCCTAGTCTGGTAGAATCTTGGATGCCCAATTCTGCAACCATCATCTACTACTCTGTGGGATTATGATGTCCACCCCACTAAAGCCCAAGGAATCCTCCCTCATGTTCCCATCACATTGGCCAGGAAAATAGTACTGATTTACATAGAGGTTGTCAATGCTCGGTTGGACTATAACGTTCTCCTTGGAAGAAGTTATATGTATGCCATGAGAGCCGTAGCATCAACTATTTTCTGTCTCATGATGTTCCCTCATGAAGAGAAAATCATGACATTTGACCAACTGACTTATCATGTCCATAAGGGCTAACAACACCCACCAACGTTATCCCTATGATCAACACCATTGATCCAAAAGGGCTAATCATACCCGCCAATGTTATCCCTGTGGTCAACACCATGCTTGACAACATACCAGCTTTCCCATTATTGAATGTGGGTCTTGGGTTTTTTTATCGATACCACAATGATGACTTCTTTCCCCTTAGTGTCACCACTGCTGATAACAAATGAGACTGCGGATTTGTGCATTCTCTCATCTATCATTGTTGCACCCAAACATCAAGAGCAGTCGCAACCACAACACCATCTGCAGTTGCAACACCATCAGCATCTGCAGCATCATCAACAACCATATCATCATCAACAGCTGTAGTATCATTTACAGCTAGAGCATTATGTGTATCTGCCACCACAACCTCATCCCCACATGCAACCATCAGGGAGTTATCTGGGCTCTTCCCCATTCTGCACAATTCCCTTCCTCTTCCCCCCTCCTCGTGTCATGAGTAAGCCAGTAATGGATACCTTAAACTTACCCAATTTCACATTGGGGATTCCTGTGTGGTACCTAGATCCACATGCCCAACCACCAATTCCCTAGTTAGTCTTAACCCCCGTACAACCCATTGTGGTCGAATCTCATCCTCCACCCAGCCCGCAAAAACAAACCACTGCACCCGCACTCGCACCGGCCCATGCAAAAAGGGACAGGGGAAAAATGCAAAAGCTACTGCTGAACCTCGATAGATCCCAGCTTGCACTATTTGTTAAGAACAGGGCCATCCAACCCAAAACTTCCCTGAGATTCCCATAATCCATGCACATTTGGATGCCATGGATACAATGGAAAACCTCCCCATGGTTGAACTCCCAAGCGGGCCAATAGTGAGAAACAAGTCATTGAGAACAAACCATGCTTGCACCCTCTATGGATTGTATGGACACTATTCTCACCACTACCAAGACTTGTCCAAATTCTGAATGGCTCTATTCAACCTTTGACAACATTCCCTTGAATCTGAGATCACTCTGATCAAAGAAGTTCACCCCCTACCTCCTTCTTCAAACACCATGTCCATTTACATGATGTGTAGTTCTACAGACCCTCTTGTCTCCACAATCACCGACGGTCCATTAGACCTGTCTCTTCGTTGCTTCCACAATGATGAGGAGATACTTGAAGCCTTAACCTCCCTGGAATACCCATGGGATGACATGCACCATCACTCGTTCTTCCTTCCTAAGGAGCTTATGTCGCAGTCTGACCAGTTTTCCGTGGAAACCAAAGATTTCATTCATGGGAAAGTCGATTGGTTCAAAAATACCATTCCGACACCAGAAAACTTCGAATAAGGGAACATGGCCAACATTTTTCCAACCATCAAAATCAACATCTCAACCAATCCTGAGGTTGTTGAAGAAATCATGCTGGGGGCATCCTACTCCTTGGAAGAAGTTGCTAGCTACAAATACCTCTTCCAAGAATTCCATGACATCTTTTCTTGGCACTACACTAAAATGCTCGGGCTGGATCCATCCATTGTGGAACACCACATTGACACATGGCCTAATGTGGCCCCCGTGAGCCAAAAGAAACGGCCCATCGATCCCTCCAAAGCTACCGCGGTTAAAGTTGAAATTGAAAAGATGCGCACAGCCAAATTCATTTACCCCATTGCATACACCACTTGGGTTTCTAATCCTATCTCATGAATAAAAAATAGGGTACCATCTGCATTTGCGTAGATTTTTGTGATCTAAGTGGGGCATGTCCCAAAGCCCTCTTCCAAGAATTCAATGACATCTTTTATTAGTACTACACTAAAATTCCCGGGATGGATCCATCCATTGTGGAAGACCACATTGACACATGGCCTAATGTGGCCCCCATGAGCCAAAAGCAACGGCCCATCGATCAGTCCAAAGCTACCGCAGTCAAAGCTGAAATTGAAAAGTTGTGCATAGCCAGCTTCATTTACCCCATTGCGTACACCACTTAGGTTTCTAATCCTATTCTCATGAATAAAAAATAGGGTACCATCTGCGTTTGCATAGACTTTCGTGATCTAAATGGGGCATCTCCCAAAGACAACTTCCCAACACCCTTCATCGATCAGATTATTGATGCATGCGCCAGACATGAGGTCTTTTTCTTCATGGACAGATTTTCTAGATATAACCAAATCTAGATTCAGAAAGAAGATCATTACAAGACTGCATTTACAACCCTGTGGGGCACACTTTCCTATCAAGTAATGCCCTTTGGTATGAAGAATGCTAGAGCTACCTTCCAGCACCCCCTCCCTAGTAGTCTCCTTTAGACTATGGGTACTTTCTATGACATATTGTTTCCACGACCTAATCCACATCATCTTGGTCTACCTGGATGACCTTATCGCTTGATCACCAAAACGAGCACAACATATAGACGAATTGTGGCAAGTCTTTGGTGATGAAGCAATTACGAAATTCAACTAAATCCCCTAAAGTGCATCTTTTGTGTCCCAGCAGGCCGTCTACTTGGGTTCATCATATCTCACAAAGAGATAACGGTAGAACCCCTCAAAGTTTAGGCTATCCTTGATCTCCCTTCACCAAAAACTCGGCACCAACTATAGAGCCTCCAAGGCAAGTCCAACTTCCTTCGCCGCTTTGTACCAGAGTATGCAACAAAATCCCATAGATTCATTCTCTTGCTCCATAAAAAAATCCCCTTTGTTTGGGATCACCAAGCACAAGAATCGTTTGATGCACTCAAGCAAGCCCTGGCTTCTGCACCATTACTTTCAGCACCATACTTCACATGAGACTTCATTCTCTATGTATTGGCCTTGAAAAATGCCATTGCTAGAGTCTTGGTCCAGGAATATGATGCTCGCTATGAGCACGTGATTTATTACATCAGTCAGAGGTTGAAAGGTCCCCCACTACGATATTCACCCAAGGATAAATTGGCCCTTGCCATCATCTTCTCAGCTCAGAAGTTGCACCACTACATCGTTGCAAACCACACCCATGTAGTGGATGATTCCAAACTAATGCGGTACCTTTTAATTCGTCGCCTTCTACAAGGTCACATGGCCAAGTGGGTAGTCATCCTCCAAGAATTCGACTTAGAATTCATTTCCCCAAAAAGCACAAAGGAACTCGTGCTGGCGGTGCTCATGACAGATCTTCCCCATTAACCATGTCACCACCACCCAAGGATGACCTCCCTAATGATTTCCTATTCGTCATATCCATGGAGGACCCATGGTATGGAGACATCCTTCTATATTTACGAACATAGAAGTTCATAGTGCACTTAAACCGTGAGGATAGGTGACACATCTGACATCAAAGCATTTTCCACCTATTGATTGTATATGTTCTATATCGTTGAGGCATTGATACCATTCTACGTCATTGCCTCACCCATAGCGAGGCCAAGACGATTGTCAACGACTATCATAGTGGAGCCTGTGGTGGCCACCTTTCTGGTCTGGTAACCGCCTAGAAGATTCTACATGCCGTCTACTTCTGGCCTTCCATCTTCACCGATCGCATAGATGCAGTCAAACACTATCATAGCTATCAGCTCTTTTCCCCAAAGGCAAGAACCCCCCCTACATCATTACACCCCATAGTCACAGTCAGTCCCTTCTGCAAATGGGCAATTGACTTCATGACAATCAACCCCACCTTAGTCAACAATCATAAATATATCATCATGGCAGTTGATTACTTCAATAAGTGGGCTGAGTCCATGCCCACATTTGATTGCAAAAGTGAAACGGTGGCACACTTCTTCTTTAACCATGTTATTTCACGATTTGGTGTTCCTAAATAGTTGGTCTCATACCATGGTAAACACTTTGAAGACGATGTTTGGACTGAGCTTTCAACCATGTTGAAATTTGAACACCAATACTCATCTTCCTACTACCCCCAGGGAAACGACCAAATTGAAGCAGTCAACAAAATCATCAAAATAATGCTCCAAAGGATGGTAGGAAACCATAAAACCAACTGGCATCACATGTTGTTCTCTGCCCTATGGGATTATTACACGTCCACAAAAAATGCAACCGGCTTCACCCCTTTTCTCCTAGTACATGGCATTGAATCAGTACTCCCTATAGAGTGCCAGATCCCATCCCTCCGCCTCGCGGTAGAACTCCTCCCCGATACTTCACCTTTGGAAGAACAACGCCTCCAACTTGAGCAGACCATAGAAGACGGCCAAGCTTCCCTCCATGCCATTGAAGTAGCAAAAGCACAATCAAAGGCCCATTATGAATCCCATGTCCACCCTCACAGCGTTAGTGAAGGAGATATGGTTCTGGTATATGACCAACCCAATGACCAGTTGGGCAAAGGAAAGTTCGAGTCAATTTGGTATGGCCCATACGTCGTCCACCATTGCCTCGAAAAAGGGGCATACACCCTTATTGAATCTGATGGACAACTCCTGGAGAACCCCCGCAATAGGCTCTACCTCAAGAGATTTTATGCTAAACATCACCAATGAGTCGCTTGATTTCCTTTTTTGTTTTTCAACATTTTTTCACCACAAATCAAGGGAAACACCATTAGCTGCTAGTCCAAAGTCACCCAGATCCTGTTCGAGACACCTCACACACCTCCGTGCTCAAAATTCCACCCTCTATCTTCTTATGAGACGATCGTCTCATGTTTAATAAGTAATTTTCAGGACCACTTCTTGGAAGTTACCTCCGTTTATGAGCCACACCATGGTGATACAAGTGTTTTGGGACCTATACTTGTGTCACACTTACCTACTGCCACTCATGTAGGTTCTTGGGCCACAGCCCGGAAGG
Organism: Pseudotsuga menziesii; assembly: GCA_001517045.1. NCBI lineage: Eukaryota > Viridiplantae > Streptophyta > Pinopsida > Pinales > Pinaceae > Pseudotsuga > Pseudotsuga menziesii. The sequence goes on from LPNX010505461.1 coordinate 157,016, forward strand.
CACGTCATTTTATTTTAGCATACAACTGTCTAATCCATCCACTGCACCTTATGCGGGTCCCTGGGCCACAACCTGGAGGATGGATCATTTCTTTTGCACACATTTGCCACATAACTGCCTCCATACTTGCACTCACATCACATGTAGTCAAGTTCATCCACCACAACTCACACACATCTCTCTCCTGACCTCTGTCTGAGATCCACCTCGGTTTGTGTGCCTCTGCCGAACCAATTCACGTGCCTCTACCACGCTATATCTCATGCATATATTGGTATGTTTAAGAGCCACTTACTCCATCCATACTGCACGGATGACCTTTGGACCAGTGTCCACTGTCGCAACATGGGGGACCACCTGTGCCACCACAATTGGTTGACCATACTGGAGTTTCTTTTAAGCTCTTTTCTGAATCCTAAAAGAATGAAAAGATTTTCAAGCGCAGCTGTTTCCTTTCCCGCTCATTAAAGTATAGGAAAGGGCATCTACATCATCCCATTTATATCCTTTTGTGGATGATGTAGACCACCACCTAAAAAGGACCACCTTGGCACATTCAATCCAAGACCGTTCCCCTTTGCATCCTTTTACACTTTCTTGGGCAGAGGGGCAAGTGAAACCACAACGGTGTCTTTAGACACCACCCCATAGATAATAGTTTGGTAGCATTCCCACTTTGGGTCACCCTTGTTCATAGTACTCTGCGATGTGTCTTCCTTGGATCCCATCAATATCAAAAATGTTTACCTCCCCCAAGTATTTCCCATCTGCAATTACATTCTCGGTATTACAACTATGATCCCTTTCCCATGAGTCAGTTTCATTTGCTGCATGGTCCACTCTACTATCATACTTTGAAAAAAGGAAGTTTGAGTCCACTACACTCCCTCTACCCCTGTTCAACTCCTCCCCTCCCCCCCCATTTAGTGGGTCAATCCTTAGATTGTCTTACATCTTTCGACTATCTCCCTTGTGCTTCTGGTCAAGGAAACACAATTGCCTTGACTAGGGGCAGGTCTCCCTTTGTCAACGACAACACATGCATTCCAAAGGATAGACCCAAAGGTCCTTATATCTTGGTTTCATTAACATCATTGATGAGTTCCTTGGACCACTTGAGAGGAGTCCTTAGTGCCTCTCGGGATGGTTTTTCTCACATGCTCGACTCTAGCTACATCATCGCACCGTTGAGATTCGTACATGGTAATGGTCTGTGCAGTATTTGGTTGAAAACCCCAGATGTCACTTGAATCTAGCACATTGATGAGTCTATTAAGGGATCCCAACAAAGTTCACGTCCCTTTTGATTTTTGGGTTGCGTTGGAGACAGTGTTCAGAAGCCCCAGCAGTGCTTCTATATAGATTCATGATGAATGCAACATATTTGTACCATAGAGAATCTGACTCTTTGTCAGTAAGTCCCTACAGCTATGTACCATTCTAGATCTAGCAGGCCATTAGTCATAAAGATATAGCATTCCATGAAAATGCCATGGGTCCAATATAACAGTTCTTCAGATCAGTATTGTATTCAGCCTCTCATTGAGGCAACCACTATTGTAACAACAGTTGTACATGATTGGCTCTTGCATTATAGAGCTTAGATCACATTATTATTTTGACATCATTACAAGCATGGGGATGCCCACCTCGTCCATATACATGTCACACATTTTTTGTATCTCACCCATTGATGGTAACCATATTAATACAAAAACCAAAAGCCACCATGCCCTAGCCCAGGAAGCACGACCTCTCCCTAGAAAATCCTATGATGTCCGTCAGCCATACGATGAGCTCCTTCCCTCACACATCAGGGGGAAATATGTTAACCCAAAAAATATCTCACTAATCTCTACATGACCTACAACACCCAAGGACATCCATGCACGACCCTCATTTGACCCCCACACCCTAAAAAAGGCTCAAAAATATGAAAAAGGGCTTAAAAACCCATAAAAAGAGCCAAAATAGCTCTCATAGGGGATAAAACCTCCAAAAAGGGGCTAAAACCCGTCAAAGGATATTAAAACCCCCAAAGGAGCTAAAGATTGGGTGAAAAGGGATAAAAGCCCAAAAAAGGGGCTAAAGCCCTAACCAGGGGCTTAAAACCCTAAAAATCTTGAGAAAAAGTATAAATAGAGGGGCGGGGGGCACTCTCTAATCACTTCTCATCTCCCTATTGTTACACTACCTGTGTGAGTGCCTTGAGATGCTTTGCCTCTCAAGTCATTCACCCTCCCTTTCCTCCATTCCTCCATTGAGCCATAGCTCCCCATCCATTGAGAGGTGCTCTCCCAAGCTAGGGCATGGTGGCCCATTCCAACCAGAGAAGGTATACTTGTNGTTTTCTGACATTATTTGTTTGTAGGTTTGTTGTTTAACATTCTGTTGCAAGGTTCCATCAATTGCTTGCTGGTCCTTTTCTTCTCTAACAGTTTGATGCAAGGTTGTGGAGCTTAGCCCTAACCTTGTTTGCAGGAGTTTTGTTTCATTTTTTTTTCTGTTTGTTTTTATTTCCATTCTCACAGGAACCATACCCTTCCATCCTATAGATGGAAGGGTTCCGTTCCTTCCTGTAGCAAGGGCGAAATCCCTACTACACACTCTACACATGTAAAGAACTATTTTTCTAAAACTTCATAACACAATAACTTATGCATCCTAGCTTTGTTAGATGTGTCATTTGTGTCGTCAGAATCGACTTGATGAGCTCTTTGCGATGGCATTGTTCTATGCAGGATTTGAAGACTTTGATTTTTGATATTGTTAGGGCCACCTATATCATATAGTGTTACAATTTACTATACTTTAACACTACAAAGGGGTCTCTAAATCTTCAACGTTAGTAATTTGTACAAATTCATTGTCAAAATTGTAATTTTCATTGTCGAGGTGACACAACTAAAAATGAGTAACATAAAAGACTAATTAATATTCTTAGTTTTTATTAGCTAGTCATATTTGTATTCATGTGACTAAATTAGTCATTTAAGTTAGTCATTTTTATTTTAGTCACTTGTTATATAGTCGTATATTTTATCTCGTGACTAATTTAGTCATTTATCTTAGTTTTTTTTAGTTGTCTCACTTAATTGGTACTTGCGATATCTCATCTTGGGAGGGTTTTTATAAATTCATGTACCATAGATGTATTTAAAATTAATTATGATACCTTGAGAATGATGTAAATCTTATAAGAATTTTTTTTTGCTCCAAGAACAGAAGATTACGTATAAGGTTGTTAATGTAAGCGATGGAAGTCTACTTCATACATTAATGCTGAGCTATGAGACATGAGGGTTTCTATAATTTACTAAATTATAACACTATATATGGATTTAGAGACCCCTCTAGGGGGTCTTTGAATCCATCTGCAGTGTTATAATTTAGTAAATTATAAAAATTCATTGTCAAAATTGTACTTTTTCAATGTTGGAGTGACACAAATAAAAATGACCAATTTTTATGTGGTCATTTTTAGTTTAGTTCTTATCCCATGACAAAATTGCTCATTTATCTTAGTCATTTTTAGTTATCTTGCTTAAAATTTCTCAAATTTAATCATTTATTCCTTGATAAAACTGTGGTGGGCAATTTTTCTAATCACTTAGTCACGTATCTCTCATTTTGTACTAGTGAGCATTAACCATCAACAATGTAATTCATCATCACATAAACCATGCACAGTGCATAGGAGATTTAACATGGAACCCCAAATGGGAGAGAATAACAAAAAATGTTATTTTATAATCCATTCATTGCAGTATCAGGCTTCGGTTTGAGAGGGACACCTATCCCTAATGCAAGATATAAATTTCACAAACCACACATATCAATCAGTTTACAATAAATTCCAACGTACTTATTTGGTGAATGCTCCAACCTTCACTGCAAGGACCAACTTGAAAAAGAAGATCCAACTGACTAATTTGGGAAAGCACCAACTTGCTGCCATGCTCCAACCTATCTTTTGGATGACGAAAGTAATCCTCTTGAGCACCAAATCAATGGCTCCTGCACTACCCTACCATCCTAGTTCTCGAGTATCAACTGGAAGGAAGCATCAACTCCCTAATATCGCATGAGCTAACTCAAAGGAGACTTTGATATCCAGTCCTTTCCCTATACTTCCACCTCAATATGAATAAGATTTATAGTCTATCTTTGTATCCCTATTCCTATCATTGTCTCTGTCAACTTGTACCTATATCACGGTTTTTGTCAACTTGTACATGTATCATTGTCTTTGTCAACATTTACCTATAACACTGTCTCTACCAACCTCTACTTGTATCATTGTCTTTGTCAACCTGAACCTGTCACTATCTTCACAATGTCATTGTCTTCACATTGTCCTTGTCAAAATAAATTTCACCACCACTATCGTTTTCACTATCACTGTCTCTGTCACAGTCACAATCACTATCACAATCATTGTTACTATCACTATGTCAACCTATACATGCCTCAAATATGTCCTCTGAATCTACAAGAAACTTCTTCCAATGTAGTCTTGAAATCTGCAACAAAACCTTCTTGTCCAAGACTAATAAATTTCTTCCAAATATTTTTAAATGTTTCCTTCAAATCCGTCTTCAAATCTACATCAAAACATTCTCGAGTAGAACCAGAAAGATTCCTCCAAATAATGTAATCAAATCCAAGAAACAATTGGCCATATAATTCATTTTTTCTCTTCTTCAAAACTTTAACATCATTATCACCTTCAAATCCTAGGTCATTCCAAGAGATCAACCCAATATCATGCCAATAACATCATACCAATCCATGCCAATATCACCATAAAATATGCCAAGTTAATCACCATGACCCATACCAAGGTCATCACCATAACATATCAAGCTCACTATGATCTATGCAAGATTGCCACAATATATTCAAGATCATTTCCATAATGTATGGAAATAACATCATCATGATCTATTCCATCACCATGATATATACCAAGATCATCACCATAATAAATGTCAATAACATCATCATGGTCTATGCCATCACCATATTGATCTATACCAATATGATCACCATAATATATGCCAAGAACATCATCATGATCTATGCCAATATAATCATCATAATATATATACAATATCTCCAACAAGATTCATAAGAAGGAATCTATAACAAGATTCATACCATAGACAAGATGGACCCTAGTCCATGAGTAGCATGTACATTCACAAGAGATCCATATTCAAGAACCATACATTTTTCAAGATGAAGAAATAAGATGAAAACCCTAATCATACATCAGTTCCTTCATCAAAATAAACTCTATATGATGTCATCGCATGGCCTTCACAAAATCTTTTCGGTGAGCCAAGAAGTTTGTGATTTTGATGGTGTATGAGAAAGTTATGCAAATCTTAAGATTATAAAAAATCCTCCTCTTGTATCCTCTCTTATCTATCCTTGTACCTTCAATATTCCCTCTTGTACTTTCACCTTGGAGATGATGAACTTGGATAATTCAAATGAAATGTTTTCATGTTTTATTTATAGATGTATGAGATCACTTTTTAGTTTACTTTAGGGTTAGGTCGACCCTATAACTTATTATTAATTTTATCTTCCACATTTTAGAGGCTTCTTTAAATGGGTTAATGACCACTTCATGGTTTCATCAATTGGATTTGACTCGCCTTCTTGACCACTTGATGTCTTCATCAAGGGGTTTTGGGGCTTCTTCACATCACCATGATTATGTGAACACATAATCATTAATTTAGGGGATTATTTAAACTTCACATGTTCATGTGGACACATCATCATCACATTAAAGTATTATTCACACTTCTCATCCTCAATGTGGCCTTGTGGACACATCATCATCTCTTTAGGGGTTTTCTTTCCTCTTTATGTAGACCCATCATTGATTTCATGGTCATGTGGACCCATCATCAATAATTTGGGGATTTTTTCACACCACATCTATATTGATTTGGAAAACCTTTAGGGTATTCTTTAGAATCTTCTTCATCATGCGTCAAGGGACCCATCATCGTTATCATGTGGAACCAACATCATTCCTTTAGGATTTTGTTCAACATTGCTTCAGGGAAAATTTAGAGACTTCTTTACACTTCAATTCATCAGGGTCATTAGGGGCTTATTAAGTGGCTTTTCACAAGGGATTCCACCATTTGTGTACAACTCAAAGTGCTCAAAGTGTCTTCCCATGGGGACCATTCATAACGATTACACCGTCAGGGGACCTCTTTAGAGTTATATACATTTATGCCAAGGATTATTCTCTAGGGGATTCTTTAAGGTCTCTAAGGATTCTTCAATATTACTAAATATTCCTCTAACTTCTTTGGGTAATTCAAGGATTCTTCAACATTACTTAATCAATATTCCTCTACTTTTTCCATATCATAATCATCATGGCTTCCACGCCATCATTATCACTTTGAAATCAATGACAACATTACCCAATATCAATTACATAGGTCACTTGAAATTGTTGACATCAATGACAACTAACTTTCCAACATGGTTACACATCACCTTAATTTACCTCTTTGAGATTGTTGTTTTTCTTAATATCTCAATGATTATATACTGATCCCTCTATTGTAAATGGGTACCTAACATGGCCTTGTTTATTGTTACCCATATTGAGGATTGTTGTCCATGATGGTTTTATGGTGTTACCACCTAAGTTGTACTTATTTGTTTTTAATCAAGTGAGCTTGGTCAACCGGACAAGGATAACTTGTTCAGACTTCAGAAGACCTTCAGTTTTGCTTCTGGGAAGCTTTGTTGTACTATATCACATGTTCATACCCCATGGGGGAATTGTAATAAATGTTCTAGAATGATAGTGTCTGTAAAATACTCGCTCTCTTAGACTTTATTTGTCAATCCAATCAGCCCAGGGTGCTTTTTCCCTTGGTTATTATTGGTTGTTGAATAAACAACTAATAATTTCTGAGTTTTTCACTCCATACCTCCAAAGTTGGGGTGGTTGGCTTGGCATTTAGGCCTATTGAGGTTATTAGAGTCTATGTGTCAATGTATAAACATGCTAGGAATCATGGTCGAGTCATATGAACATGTCTAAGTCCTCTTAGGCTTTTTCAACTTTTTTAAATTTTAAATTTTTCAGTGTTGTTTATTAAAATTTTATTTTTTCCAAAACTTAGGCTATTTTTTAATAGTTTAATCATAAAAATTGGTTTTGTAATAAAAGTGGGCTTGGAAATTAGATTCAGTCATGTAGGTGCTCATTTTCAAGCTAAGAGCACCTAGTAAACCTATAGACCCACTATTTCCTAGTTTTGAGTGATTTTCCATCACTCAAGTTAGAAAGCCCCAAAAAATCATTTATTGATTATTTTAATTAATAAATTGATGAGTAATGGAGCAAATCAAAAATCCTAGATCAGTGGATTCTCAGCCGATTTGATTGAAATCAGTCAGATTTGAACCAGATTGACTAGATCTGACAAATCATTGACTGAAGGAGGTGATCTGGACAGATCCAGAGTTGATCTTCAGCATCCTTTATGGGGAATTGTGCCCTCTCTCTCTCCTTCACACGTGTGGGTGTTATAGCTGATTTCACCACTCCAGGTGAATCGCACTTTGTATGGCCTTCCCCTATCCCGCTGCAAACTCCTTAGACCCCATGGACCTTTTTTTGTCCTTTGATGTTTCCTTGATCATCCCTAAAAACATATGAAAAATGATACACATGACTTTTAAACCTATAAGCACGTATATACGCGGGTTTTCCCACTAAAACCATGTACATCGGGATGTGTGCATAATCCAAATCCTTTTGGAGTTTTCCTTGAGATGGATCCGACTCATTTGACTCCTGGCCTTCCATATGCCTTGAGATCGCTTGGATTCGACCTTTCATTACCCCTTTGAAATGCTATATAAGGAACCCTTTGGTACATTGAAGGCATAAGAGAGAATTGAGAGCAAAGAAACTATAGTCCATTATTGGTGGAACTTATACTTGAGTCTACATCCCTTTTTCCCTTGGAGCACTAGTGTGTTCTTCCCAAGCTTTCCTTTTGCTTGTGAGCTTGCTATTGAGAGATGGAGGATTGAGGTGGTGGAGGCCCAAGTGGGAGATTCAGTTTCTCTGGTTCGCAGACATGCCGTCAGAGGTTGTATCTTGTAATCTCTGATTTATATTAATAGAAATATCTTTTCCTGTCCAATAATGTGTGTTTGAATGAATATTTTATCCATTGGATTATGTCAAATGCTTTTACATTATTGACTAGATATGCTAGAATAGATCTAACACGATGATATATAGAATGCTTGTATTGTTTACTTGTTGTTGAGGAAGTAATCCATCAATTCAAGCTGAAGTTGGAAAGCTCAACGGGGATATACTTCAACCATCCGGAATAAGGTGCGAGGTCTGATCCTTTAGTGTTAGACATTTAATTTCTATTGCATGTTGGAAAGGATTGATTTTTGGAGTCAAGCTGTCTGTTGTGGTACCCCAAGCCATAGGAAATTCTCTCCGTAACAGTGGGCTCTCCTGGAATCTCTGTGGATTGATGTGTCAGTCTGTGGGTTGATGTGTTAGCTCAATAAGCCTCCTGATTGATAGGTAGGCTCAGTTCATCTTCAGATCAGCATTGATTGACTCTCCTTCAACTGCAGTGGTTTGTCTCCTTGGGATTTGTGCCCCCTTGGGCTGGATCTCTGGTTTTTTGTATAAATAAATCTCAGGCTGCCTCTTCCAAGCTAGTAAGGGTTCGATTGAGGAGCTATTGCTATTGTAATACTATGTAATATATTTTTATATTGGAATAAATTGAAGCTTTGGAGGCAAGGTGGTGTCATGTCATTATATGTGTGGATGAGCATTACCATGTTTCACTGAGGTAACCTGTATCTATGTTCATAATTTGCTGATTGTTTGTGGATTCATTGCTAACATTGATAATAAGTTTATTATAATCTTCATAGGAAAGGAGTTTGTTAATAATTTTATTGGCCATCTCTTTCCTTTTTGATGCCTGTTTATAGATCTAGATTCAGCATGTTTTATAAGTTTCAATGCATGTTATTCTGAAATCTCTATGTATGTATTGATCGAATCTCACAAGTATTTTGGCAAGTCTTTGGATTCAATTGCAGGTTCCTAGCTTGGAGAGGATGGTGATATAGTTTGATTCTTCACTCTCTCCAAAAACATTCAAAGGAATAGTCCCTCGACATTCCACCAGAAAGCTCCACGGTTGATCTTCAAGGCTTCCAACAAAAATGCTCTTCTTTTCCTCTTCCTCCTTCAATTTTTTCTAAAATCAGTGCGGTTACTTGGTTGCAGCTTTAAAATTGTTTAGATTTATCAATTTCAGAGTTCATATTACATAGATATTTCTTCCTTAAATATCAATAAACTATATCTCATTCCTAAATAAAATTTAGAATCATTCTAGATCTAGTTTTAGGGAAAATTGTCATTTTTCAAGGCTGTGAAAGTAGATCTAAAACTTGTTGAATGCATGGTTTTTTTCTTAGAATATAAAAATCTATATTCAGAAATTTAAGTGCTTCATATTGGCTGCACCAAAATCAGGACAAGATCCCAAGGAAAGCTTGCTTTCCTTGGTTCTTTTTCCGCTTCTTTAAAACTAGTTTTAACTTAGAATTTTTGGGTAAAAGGTTTGTTCATCCAAAAAGTACTTTCAAAGTAATTTTGGGAATATTTAACTATGATAAATTTTCTATTTTTTAGCATTTTTAACAGAAAAGAGGAGGTGGCATTGTCCTGAAAGCATTTTTGGACCATTCGAAACCCCCCTAGGGGGTCTCTGTCTTCCAAAAATTTCAAATTTTTGAAATTTGTAAACCTTTGGTATCATTACATATAAGGACAAAGTGGATTAATTTCAGTTTTATGATATTGTAATTTCTTCTAATAAAAATAAAAATCTTTTCGAATAGGCTCTTTCGAGCCTATTCACCATCCCCCTTGGGGGGACTTGCGTCTGTGTCATTTTTTACTTTTTGTTAATCTTTTTTCAATCTAGTGTAGTTTTAATATATAGGGTAGTATAATTTGACTTATAATCATTGCTATATTCCATATCTGGTGGTTTCAAAGTAATTTTAATACTTTCCCCATGAGCCTCCTTTTTGAGCCGAAAGGTGAAGAAAGGGTCGTGGTAGTCTAATTAGAAAAATGTTGTTTGCTTTTCTGTTTATGATTAATATTATATCATCATTTGTTTTAGTAATCATAATAAATTCAACCCCTCCTTGATTCCACAATTTAGGTCCACTTGGACCGAAAGAGGTTCCTGGAGGGTTTTCTTTTTAACAAGAACACCTCCTTTAAAATTTACTAAAAATAACAAAGATTCCAATGTGTATGCTCTGTACTTGGCTTCAGTTCATCCAATCAGTCAAGCTACATAAAAATCACTTGAGTGACTAGATTAATTAATCTTCACCTCCCAAATTGACAAACCATCAGGCAAAAATCCAACGCCTCGAACAAACTGTAAGCGGTGGAAAAATACCCAAAGGAGTGGGAACAATTGTAAAGTGACCTCAAGGTGCTGATCTCTATCACACCCTGATGGGTGCATTATGAACAATAGTCTTCGAGACTCCATTCCATCCCACAAATACCTTGCGGGTAGCCAGGAAAGTTCACTTTTGGACATACTCCAAGTACCCCTCGGGTATATCTGGAGTCCCCTTTTCGCCTAATTTAATTCATTCACATTCCACATTAATTTAAAATCTACCAAGAGACATTTTCAAAACATTCATTCAAGCACATGCAAGCACATTATTTTCTTTGTTGACTCCACTTAAGGCACTGGTGATTTATTTTGATCAATTCTTTCGATTATATATATATTGAGTGTCATTACTGTGCTTATATGCTTTAAATCTTGCATCTAGTTATCTTTTGTTTCCACTGGTTAATTTCAAAACTCCTAAACAACTTAATCAATCTAACACCATCACACTAAGTAATTAGCCTTAGTAATTTAATAGGGTCTACCACCCTTGGCTTCATTAGGAGTTAGCCTGAACGGAGGAGTCAAGAACAAGGTGACAGCCTTGACTCGAGACTTGCCCCCAAGGACACATCGAGTGGCTTGAAGATTTCTACCATGTAACCCAGGTGTGTGAAAGGCGGCAACATATGGTACCTGTTGTTTTTCACCTTTGAGTAGTGGATTTTGTGTTGCTTGTGCATATAGTATTAGGAGTGTAACCAAGAATTTATCTCCATGCATTTCCTTGTTTCCTATAATATTGGATCTTGTCTCTTTGGATTTTTTATTTCTTAGGTTTTTTTACATCTTTTCCACCATTAGCTCACACCTCTATACTTCCACCATTAGTTGTCACATCCATTGGTATCATCTTTTCCATTCAATTCAACATTGTGGGTTGGGAGTGGTATTCAATTTTTCCTTCGGGTGTATTTTTATTCACCAACTTTGATTGATATCAATCATCTTCAGAGTGAGACTTGTACATGACATCGATTCCTATATTGACTGGGATGTTGCAATGACTAGAAACCCATGCAATCTAGTGATATGGATTGTCCTCCATAGGTACACTTGATATATGATGTTTTCTTGATTGTGAATTAGTAGGAGTTTATGCCCGGATTCAATTCTATAATATTCTTTTATTTTTAAGGTGTGCATTCAAATCACATTTCCTCAGCATTTTTTACTGTGTATTGGTGATTGAATCTCTTTTGGAAAGGAGTTTTTATCCTACATATTTTTCTCCTTTTTTCCATTTATGAGAGTTTGTACATGGGTACCTTATCACGCCTTGTTATTGGGACCCATCTTTATTTTCCTTTGTTTTCTCTCTATGTTTTGCTTATGGGGAGCAAGGGGGTGTTGGTATGGGTGTTTTCCAATGCAACCATATTGTGTGAGTTGTAATCTCACATAAGAATTATTATCTGCAACTATTCTTAGATATAGATGGGCCTCTTCCATTTCTATAAAAGGAAGACCATTCTCATGTAATTTATCCATCAATATTAATAAATTATTTCTTCTATTAGCATGAGAATCATCTTTGATTTGTATTAGTCTCATAATGCTCACTACAATAAGAAAAAATGTGGGAGAATTATCTCAAAAGAATCATTGCATTGTTTTAATCATGTTGGTATACATCTACAAAAACCCTTTTTTATGTGGACTTGAAAAACTAGTATTTGGGGTTATATCTTAAAATACTCATGTTGTGCCACTAGTCATATTAATATAATTTAGTGTTAACATTATGTAGGACTATAAGTGGCTGCATTTTCTGTTGGGCAATAGGGCAGACCCGGGTTTAATCCTTTTGCTTCGCACCAACAAAAGATCCACAGTGTTGGCCCTTTCGGCAACAACCTGCGAACAGGTTGCAGTCTCACCCGAAACAGCTATGGGGTGCTGCAGAATCAGGTTTCTACAAGCAGAGAGGGATATTACTGTACCTTTTCCTTTAACAACTTATAATCAATAACCACAGAGCTCTGACATTCACATATATAGAACTTCACAGATAAATAAACATACAGTGACTTGCTTAACCCACTACAGGGAATTCATAGCGAAGCTATTTATTAACAGTGATCTTACTTATCAGATTTATACAATTATTAATGCATGACAAACAAACAGAAATAGAAACAGCATAAGAACCACAACACCAGATATAACATGGTTCACCCCCAGTGTAGGGGCTACGTCCACAGAACTGTGTTTATTTAAACTTTCTTCAAAATCACAGTTCTGATCTGTGCACTCAGCTGCAGATCTCTTCAGTCTCTTAAGCCGTGCACACAGCAGCAGGCCTCTGCGCACACAGCTGCAGATTTCCCTTAACCTCTTACAAAAACCCTCTGCGCACACAACTGCAGAGGTCGTCCACGCACACAGCTGGGACTTAACCTTTCCTTACAAAATAGCCTTAGCTTTGCCTTAATTTCCTTTACATTAAAAACCTAACCATTCTTATTTACAAAAGTGCCTATTTATACATCGCACTAATACAAAACCATGGATTTAAACCATGGGCACCCCGAACCCTAAAACCTGGTCTTAAACCATGGGTTTATTACAATATAAGGTTTTTACCCGACCCCTAAGACTATTTTGAGTCGTAACTCTTACAAAACTCCCAAGAGCATGTGGGGTTACCCACCTTAGGGACCGTTAGGGTACGCATCCCAACAGGCCCCTAAGACTCACTAGTGTCCCGTCCCGGGACACTCTGCTGTTTCTTTGGCGGGAGGATCTTGCTGACGACACTTCCGAACTGCTCACAGGTGCTGCGCATGCTATCACTGGTTGCCTGCCCCTGTTCTTCATAAGTTTAATCCCCTCCAACAGCATCTGCAAGTATACCAATTGTATCATAGACAATTTGAAGATTCCACCTCTGATATTTACCACAACCATGCAATAGGTGTTGTAAAATGAGTTCCAACCAAGGCAGCAATTCTTTTGCAACTTCCTCTTCAAGAGTAGCGAGGCTGAACAAGCAACCTCCTGAAATATTTTGTTGCTATCTAAGATCTGCTCTTGGGAGACTAGTAAGCACCTTATCAAATTGGTCGTGCCCTTCTAGCTATCCTGCACCCTGTTTGAGCTCCCCTCCACCAAGCTGCTTGCCAGGCGTTTGACCATTCACAATGTAGGGTCCTCAGAAGTGCATGGCAAAGTGCATAAGACAAACGGCCTCCCAGGTTCTGCCAAATTACGTGGATATCACTTAGAGTGCTATAGAGTTGTCTTGCAAGGCCTTGTGCCCTTCATCGCTCTATGTTAGAGCAGACTTCTACGTTTCTTCGCATATTTTAGAGCAAACTTCTACCTTTCTTTGTCCTGTGCAATCATGTTGGCACAAGAGGATTGCTCAGACGGTTCTGCAAATCTCTCTCCCTAGACTCTTGTGACAAATGCTGGGTGTCACAGTTATTCGACATAGTCCTAACTGTAGAATTCAAAGAAATGCACAATGTAGAAATCACAGGCCGGTGTAGTGTCTTATAGAATCCCATAACAGAATTTGTCATCATGGTGCATTAATGATGCCAAATCTGCTAGAATACCGAAAATCTTGTGACGCACAGCCTTAGATTTGCTCAAAATATCATAATTACGGGTATTGAGAGTAGCTCTTGTGCCAGAGCCTCCAGATCCATTTTGTCCCATCCATCACATTCTCAGCTGCGGCACATTTTGGACCTATGACATAGCAATGACCTTCAACTTCAACACCACGACCAACCTTCAGCTTCCCAGACTTCCTCCTATAGACGAAACAGATTGCTACATTCCATAATGCTAAGAACAGCTTCGCTTATAGTCTAGTACCCAATTTCAGCTGTTCCTTGTACCTAGACTTTCTTTCTTGGGGCTATCTCCGATTCTGAGTGTCTGGCCTGTCCCTGTACTTTTTTAGATGACTCCCATTTACCATAGAGGGGAAAAGTTTGCCATTTAACTTAGCGAGTTGGACTGTGCCTCCATCAGTAACTTTCTGCACAATATATGGCCCCTTCCAATGCGTCTTGAACTTTCCTGGGAATTTCATGAATTTACTGTCATATAAAAGGACAAGATCACCCTGCTGGAATTGTTTCTTCTTGATGTGTCGATCATGCCACGCTTTTTCTCAAGCTTTCTGCACCTGTTGCTGGAACCCTGCAATAAATATATACTCTTCAAGTTCTAATATCTTTGTCAGTCTTTCTGTCATTGCGGATGGGTCATCCATTTCGGTGAAAGCAGATATTCTGAGGCTAGGAACAATGTACTCCATGGGCATAACGGATTCTTGCCCATAGACCAACCGAAAAGGTGTATGGCCTATCAACTTCTTGCAAGTAGTTCTGTATGCCCATAGTACTACTGGAATTCAAAGATCCCAATCATTTCTGTTGGCATTACAAACTTTTGTCAAGGCATGTTCAAGGATTTTATTAAAAGCTTCGACAGTCCCATTTGCTTATAGATGATAGGCTGTACTCTTCTGATGATACACTTGGAATTCCTTAGTCAGTAATTCACTAGTTTTATTTAGGAAATGTGATCCTTGATCGCTCATAAGAATGCGAGGACACCCAAACCTGGACAAGATGTGGTTGAAGATAAATTGTGCAGCTGTAGCAACGCTACAGTTCTTGACTGGTTGAGCTTCAGCCCAATGGGTGAGGTAGTCAGTCGTTGTAATAATATATCTCGCTCTAGACTTCTTCGCAGGTGGATTGATAGGGCCAACAAAGTCAATAGCCCGCTTGTCAAATGCCTATAACATTACCTGCGGGACTAGAGGCATCTCATCCCTCCTGGATGGTTTTCCTGTCCATTGGTAGACGTCGCAGCTATGGCAATAATCTTGTGCATCCTTGTGAACTGTAGGCCACCGCAACCTAGTTTTCAAAATCTTCTGTGCTGTAGCTTTTCCCGCATAATGACCCCCAGCTGCTCCAGAATGTGCCTCGGCCAGAATCAGTGGCTTTTCATGCTCCAAGACACACCTGCGCAATATTTCATCTGGTCCCATCTTATACAGTTGACCTGCTATTAGGGTAAAGTCTGCGGCTCTCACTACTAGCTACTTTTTCTGTTGTGTCGTAATTTTAGTGGGTGGAAAACCTATAGACAAATACTGAACAATATCCTGGAAGTATTCATCAACTATCTGGATGGAAAACAGCTGCACATCAGGGAGGCCTTCCTCCAAACTGGTGGGTTCTTCACCCGACTCGAGCCTCGACAAGTGGTCAGGTCCTAGGTTCAGTCTCCTAGGCTTAACTATGATTTTGAAGTCATATTCTTGGAATAGAATCAACCATCTACATATTCTTCCACCTAGCACAGGCTTGTTAACCAAATATTTCAAAGCATAATGGTCAATAAACATCTTAAAATGAGATCCTAACAGATAATGTTGAAACTTCTATAGTGCATACACCATAGCAAGGCCTTCCCGTTCTGTTGTAGTATAATTTTTCTCTGCAGTAGACAATTTTCTACTGGCAAAAGAAATAGGGTGGTCGATCTGACCTGCGCTTGGCTGAGCCAATACTATCCCCAGAGCAACGGAGGATGCATCAACATGCACATGAAACTCTTTGTTCCAGTCAGGAAATACTAGAATAGGGGCAGTGACCATCTTTTCCTTCAAAAAATCTAAGCTTTCTTGGCACTCCAGTGTCCATTCGAACTTAATATCTTTCTTCAGCTGCCTTTCCATCGGAGCAGTAATCTGAGCATATCCTTGGATGAATTTCCTGTAGTAACTGGTGTGACCAAGCGTCATGCGAAGTTGTTTGACGGACTTCGGAGGTGGTAGGTTCACGATAATAGCTATCTTTGTAGGATCCATCATTAGTCCTTGCTTACATACAACGTGACCAAGTAGAATTCCAAAAGGTGCACAAAAGATACACTTTTTTAGATTCAAGGAAATATGGTGCTGTCTACACTTGTTCAACATAAGTCTCAAGCTAGTTATATGGTCTTTTACTAGCCCAAAAATAGTCCAATCATCAAAATAAACTTCTAAGAATTTATGTATATATTCCTTAAAGGCAGAGATGACTACTCTAGAAAATATAGCAGGTGCATTCTTTAACCCAAAGGGCATAACAGTATACTGGAAGGATCCCATTTCAGTAGAAAAGGTTGTCTTATGTCGATCTTCTGGAGCAATTCGGATCTGATGGTAGCCAGAAAAACCATCGGTAAAATATTACACTTCTTGGCCCCCAACATTGTCGAATACTTCATCTGTAAAGGGGGTGGGAAAAGGATCACGTAGACAGGCATCATTGAGTTTCCTTAGGTCGACACAGATTCGGATTTCACCCTTAGTCTTCTTTTCCTGCACCACCATAGGACTGACCCACTCAGATTCCTCAACAGGTTCAATTGTTCCTGCAGCAAGCATCTTATCCAGCTCCACCTTAACCTTTTCCTTATACTTCGGATTCAATCTATAAGGGCGCTGTTTCACAGGTTTCGCATCAGGTTTCAAGGGGATCTTCATTACACCGATGTCACCCAGGATACCTTTCATTTTGGAGAACTTCGTCGGAAAGAGATCCTGGTACTCATGGAGAAGTTGGGTTACCTTGCTTACCATCTCATCATCCCAATAGTCGCCAATGGTAGCCAACTTAGGCTGTTCTTCAGATCCAATGTTAACTGTGCGCGTCTTCAGGGGCTGAGTCACTTTCAGGGCTTCGATTGCTGGTCCATGCACATCGCAGCATCCTTCTGACTCAGGAATAGCGATATTATGTGGGTCCTCATCCTCGTCAATTGCGAAGTTATAACATTCTACTGCATGGGCTTCCTGCGCTGTCCAATCAGGGCAATGTTCTACTACTTCTTGGTCATCAAAGACCTTAGTATGGATTATCTTGATAGCTGCATCTAGAGCTAGACAGACATCATTAATAGAGAAAGTATGTATAAAACTATGCACAAGACAGTCCCAACTTACAGTATCTTGGCGAAGCTCAGCTTCCGAATACTAGTCCTTTGCTATTGGTTCCACTGTATGCACAAATCTATGTACCCATTCGTCCTAAGGTACATACTTCCATGCCTCATAGCACTTTGCCAAATGTTCGTGGGGACTAGATTTTCCATCAAAATTGCTTCGCACCCCCTCAGGCTGATCCTTAAATCTCAAGCGAAGGAGCCTTTGACAGTCTTCCCAGCTAGGAATCTGCTGCTTATGGCCCTTCCACCATCTGGCTGCTGTGACTCTGAGTGCTGACTCCAAAGCCTTCATTTTCTGTGACTTGGGTATCTGGCCTGAGAATTGTACAATAAACAGGTCAGGGTCTGTCGAACCATCAAAAATAGGTAAAGCTCTTGGTTGTGAACCAAGCCATCTGAGGGACTTGGTAGGTCTGGCACTTCTATGCCCATGGAGCTCATATAATTGGTTCTGCCAACTTTCTAACTTGTCTTCATATTCGGTCATACAGGAGCTACCAGATTCCCAACCCATGGCAGGAGGATCCTCATAAGATTCTTCCTGCGCGGTGATATTGTAGATGGACTCCATATCATTCTGATCTTTGTCTCGTATTGGTTCTGTATACCTTTTTCCTTGTGAGGGGTCTAGGGGTAGGATGATTCTCAAGTCTTTCCCTTCGAAGGTCATTTACCTCTTCTTTAGGTTAATGACTGCAGCATTTTCCATTGCCCATTCAATTCCTAACAAGGCTGGGTAGGGATTGTTGTCATCAATGATCTCAATCACTTCAAAGTCCGCAAAAGTACCGACCCCATCAATATCTATTTGGACACTCAGAAATCTTCCTAGGGGCACAATCTTTTGCTGGTTAGCTAATCTCAACTATATGGGGGACCAAGCAAGGGTAGGTTTTCCCATTTGTTGCCATGTTTGTTTGGTTAAAACATTTACGTCGGACCCTAAGTCCAAAATAACATCAGTCATATTGTATGCCCCTATCTGAGCACTCAATCGCATTTCCCTGCCAATTCTTCTGATTCTCTGAACAGTTTTGTCCCGACCATGGCTTGGTTGAGGTCCGCAGGAGGCAATAACTTTCTGCAGTTCATGCAAAGCATCCTGGTTTCTTAAGAGCTTGAGGCAAATTTGTAAAAAGGAGGACAGTGTACTTACTTGATCCAGCGAAGCTTCTGGGGGCTGCGACGGTAGTTGATGTGGTTGTACCGGTGCGACGGATGTGCTAGGGTCAGAAACATCTTTCTTGACTTCCATAAATGTCTCTTTTTCTCTTGTGATATCGAATGCTGGGATTTTCTCAGGAGCCTTACGAACCCGAGCTTCGGTCGGCCGTTTTTCCATATTCTGCATATTTGTCGTAGCTCCACTCCGTGTAACAACATTGATGGTTGCGGCAAGTATGGGCTCAACAAAAATCATCTGGAGGTTCTGAGTAGGGGTACTCTGTCGTGCCTGAATCTTAGCTATCAGCTGGGGACACTGCTCAATCACATGATCTACTGTGCGGCAATACCGACATGTTGTAGTGGGGTTCCGACAGTCCCTAGCTAGGTGCCCGGCTTGGTTACAGTTGTAACACACCAATTGACCTCTACCTCTTCCGGCCATACCACCACGGCCACTAGAAGCACCCCTATCGGGGGCACAACCCCAGTAACCGTAGCCATCACTACTTGGTCCATCATTGTGCACCCGGTAGGCATAATAGGTGCGACACTCATCTTCATTATGTCCTACAGACTTGTAGAAGTTACAGTGGGGGTTCTTAGGTCCTTGTCCATACCTTTGTAGCAGGTAGCAGTTCTCAGGTCGATGCTGACCTGTTGTTCTGCAGAGCTCACAATATAGAACTTACAGTGGAAATGGGTTTGGCGCACCAGTATTTAGGTACTTGCTTACCAGAGGGCACCGTTCCTTGTCGTGACCTTCGGTTCGACAGTGCATACACCAAACCTCCTCTCGACTGGTTTTAGCTTTCTTCATATCGTGAAGCTCCAGGGCCATCGCTGCTAACTGCGCTTGGATTTGAGCAATACCAGAATCATCTCCGATAGGGGCGGTCTCTAACTTCATTGTGATTTCCAGAGCCTCTTGCTGGTTAGCAACCTTCTATTGCATGAGTGGAGTTTTGATATGTGGTAATAATGCTGCAATAAACCATTCCTTGTGCTGCACTGGACTAATGGTGAAGCTGAATTGGTCCAGTAGGACTTTGAATCTCTGGTCAAAGTCCCACACTGATTCACCACGCTACTGCTGAATCTCCTTCAGTTCAGTGATACACTGTGATTTTGATTTGGGCTTCTTAAATTCTTTGATTGTAGCTTCCTTAATCTCATCTAAAGTAGGGCTCTGAGTACTGGAGAATTTCATGAACCAGGTCAGGGCCCAGTCTCTGAAATATGTTATGAGCTGCGCGCTTCTTATAGTTGGGTCTATAATCTTCTTAGCATTCCACACCGCTTCACATAAGAACAAAAACTGTTCTGGGTCCTCTGACCCAGATCCTTTGAAAACAGGGAGCTTAATATCATCAGCTAGGTGGGCCATGTTGGATCTGGGAGGGTTGGAAGGGGGACAAGAAGTCGATGGGGAGGGGTTTACTAGGGTAGACTGGCCTGCGACGGGAATACTTGGGCTAGGTTGATTGTTAGACTGCGACGGAGTTTCAGGGGTAACGGAGCTGCGCGGCGGGGTGACCGAAGGGTTTCCAAAGAAAGGGTTTTCTTCTGGGTCTGACTCTTCGGGATTTATAGGGGACGGTGCGGTATCCTGTCCTAAGGAATAGGAATCAAAATATCTCTTGTACCTTTTTCCACTTCACAGCAAACCACTTTACTCAGCGAGGGTGTTGTCACTTGCAAACATATGTTAGTAACACAAAATCTAACAGTCTGATTCAAATAGCAATATTCCCTTTTCAACCAATAGCATTTTAATTCTCAAGCTAAATAAATTCAAAAGCTTACCCCTTGGTACTTGGAAGAATCGTCGCTCGGCTTCACTAAAAGAAGTGCTCGTGTCGATGGCGAACTCTGTCACAAAGGCCTCAAGGGTTCGCGTGGTCCAAAAATCAACTGCGTGGGAGATCTCGTTGTTCACACTTTTCAATAGATTAACTCTTGCGGGGTTCCAAACCGAAAACCGCCTCTCGTGGAAGTTTGTTCGTCGCTCAGCTAACCTGGATAACCACTGGTGCAACTCTATGTGGATATTACCAAAGAAAATTTCATAAACATCACAAAAAACATACCTTTGTAAAAATTCACGTGCGCTAAGACGCGGATTTGGGTTCTCTTGCTCAGCAAATTTCAAATAAGTCTCATCAAGCCAATCACCGATTTCCTTGACAGAGGGCCTCTAGAACATAGCCCTCGAGGTATGACGTAAACCCCTCTTGAGCAGATACTAAGTTCAACCAGCAACGGAACCAATTTGTTGGGCAATAGGGCAGACCCGGGTTTAATCCTTTTGCTTCGCACCAACAAAAGACCCATAGTGTTGGCCCTTTCGGCAACAACCTGCGAACAGGTTGCAGTCTCACTTGAAACAACTATGGGGTGCCGAAGAATCAGGTTTCTGCAAGCAGAGAGGGATATTACTGTACCTTTTCCTTTAACAACTTATAATCAATAACCATAGAGCTCCGACATTCACATATATAGAACTTCGCAGATAAATAAACATACAGTGACTTGCTTAACCCACTACAGGGAATTCACAACGAAGCTATTTATTAACAGTGATCTTACTTATCAGATTTATACAATTATTAATGCATGACAAACAAACAGAAATAGAAACAGCACAAGAACCACAACACCAGATATAACGTGGTTCACCCCCAGTGTAGGGGCTACGTCCACAGAACTGTGTTTATTTCAACTTTCTTCAAAATCACAGTTCTGATCTACGCACTCAGCTGCAGATCTCTTCAGTCTCTTAAGCCACGCACACAGCAGTAGGCCTCTGTGCACACAGCTATATATTTCCCTTAACCTCTTACAAAAACCCTCTATGCACACAGCTGCAGAGGTCGTCCACGCACATAGCTGGGACTTAACCTTTCCTTACAAAACAGCCTTAGCTTCGCCTTAATTTCCTTTACATTAAAAACCTAACCTTTCTTATTTACAAAAGTGCCTATTTATACATCGCACTAATACAAAACCATGGATTTAAACCATGGGCACCCCGAACCCTAAACCATGGTCTTAAACCATGGGTTTATTACAATATAAGGTTTTTACCCGACCCCTAAGACTGTTTTGAGTCGTAACTCTTACAAAAATACCAAGAGCATGCGGGGTTACCCACCTTAGGGACCGTTAGGGTGTGCATCCCAACATGTTCCACAATTGAAATATGGTATTCATAGAGAACCAATACATAAGCCCGCCCAAAATGCCCAATTAGCATAAAACCAATGTTTCCAAATTGTAGGTTTCATTCATAGTCTCATTGAGAAAATTCATGATTATGGTAAGATGTTGGAATAGATATGTGTCATGTCCCAAATTTTGAATTGGGTCACAATGTCCTAATCATATTTTCCATATTTATTAGAGTTTGTCAAATTGATGCTAAAGGTCAAATAATTGCCGAGGAAAATTACTAGTTTCCTAAGGTTGGGGGTGGAAGCTTTGGGATTTGGAATAAGGTGGACAATGAATGATGTTTGAAAATTAGAATGGCATAAATATTTAATAAATAAGCTAGATAAATAAATACAAGATTAAATTGAAGTGGCAATGGAGCATGGAGATAGATGGAGACTATGGGGCTCACACAAGCTAGAATTTATGTGCCACATGGAAACCTCCTCTTGCAATTTCGAATCCATGGGAAGCCTAAAGGTTCTTGGATGAATTACAAGGCTAATACACTTGGCCATATGAATTCAGGTCGAATTGGAGTGGAATATTAACTCCCATGTAAGAGGAAGAGGCATTTTGGAGCTAGTGAGACACTTGGACTAGATTCCCTAGCTCTATGACAACAATGATGAAGATACTATGACACCTATGAAACAAATCAGATATGAAGGATGAAATCTAACATATCTAACATATCAGGTCAAAATATAGAATCCAATAGGTCTCTCATGTGAGTTGGGGAAGCTCAATGGGTTCCTACTCAAATTGGGGGAAGATGGAAGGCCACTGGAAGGTTAGGAAAGGGAGGACACATGGAAACTATTGAGCTCACACCCAAATTCGAATTGGCTTGAATTTGTGGAAGGATTGGTAACTTTAGAAGGATAAGGAGTTTTATAAAATACAGGAATCAACCAAGATAATATATTTTTCAATCATTTGAGAAATTGTCATTTGTGAATTGTGAGAGCTAGTGGATGACTAGTTTTCTTACCTTAGTCCATTTTGAGGGTGAAAGATTCCAATCCAAGTTGGTGTTTGGAAAGGCCACTCAAGTATTTCATGTAGCTTTAATGGAGTCTTATTTTCAGGTGTAATCTACAGGTAATATTGTGGATTATTCTAATGTAGCACTTTCTCTCAACCATTTCCAGTTTTTATGGCATATTCTTGCTCATGGAGGGATTGCGCTTTGGGTGAGCTAATGATATCTTTGGGTAAGCTTATAATGTTCCATTATTTTATGTTATAGTTTAAATTCTATTTATTTCAATTTCAAAATAATCTCAGGTCGAAATGCCAAAATATTTCATGTAAAAATGTTAAACATGGAAGAAATGGTGCCATTTCCCCACTATCTTGTTGTGCACCCTTGTAATGCTAATTATTTTGAATTGGGAGAGATTTTAATTTTCAATTATTAATTAAAATAATCTAAATATTCTATATTCTTTATTCTCAGAAAGTATGAGATCTAAATATGAAATGGTTGTAAGGAAAAATGACTTTTAATGAGCAAACAATGACCATTTCCACTCTATTTTGATATATGCCATGGTAATGCTTCTTATTTCAAATGGAGGAATGTATATCTGATAAATTTATGATTAATTTACTATCATTAATGTGTATTTAAATTCTCATGTTCATTACTTAAGCATTGGAAGCCATTTTACTCATTTTTATTACATTGGGAGAAGATTTGGTGCCTTTTCCCCAAGGGTCAAAATTGTGATTTGGGAGCTGTTTTGGAAAGAGTCATAACATACCGTATAAGCCGAAACATGATGCATGTGAGAATTTAAAAATTTCCCTTACAAATTCTCTGCCTCTTTTCAGAAATTCGAGTGACTTTGGGACCGTTTGCGCCCCAATTTTCTAGTAAAGACTCCTACTTTGAACAAAGCATTAAAAAAGTTTGTAGGAGTAATTTTGGGGTCATAAAACATCCCTGAAAATAATATTTAAGCTATAATATCATTCATGTACATTTTGAGAAAATTTGGGGGAATTTGGGTCAATATGGAGGTCTAGACATCAAAACTAGTTAAGGTTGAATTTGGGGAAAAAGTGAAAAATTGGTCTTTTAATAAAATTTAAAAAAGAGACATTACAGTGGTATCAAAGAATGATATTGGCACTTTATTTTGTCTGATATTTATCAAGACAATAATGTAGGGACCACCATTATATATTGAAACACAAAAGTGATTTTGTTAAAAGAGGAAACAATTACAAGGGATGAAAGGGGAACATCATATGATGGTGAGGAGAATATAAAAATAATTGAACCTATAATTGAAGACATGAACAAGAATAATATGAAAGGATTTGAATTTTTGGCTATCCAAAGTTGGAAAAAATATATTGATTTTAAGAAAACCAAGGGGAAAAATGCATCAGCTTACTTGAAGGAGCAAAAGGAGGAGACCCATGAACCACCTAGTTTTGAAATAGGTGAAGTAGAAGAAGTAGTACATGAAGAGGATCAAAATTCACACCCAAGTGAATATGAAAAATATGAAGAGACATCACATGAGTAGGAATAAGTTTCTATTTAAAATATTGAAGATAATTCTGAGACCCATTCTACCTTGGAAATGAAACAAAGAGAATCTAGATGGATGCTTGAACTATGAAGGGATACCTACTGATGGGTGCTCACACCTATATGTTGGTGACATAGAGATCAGATTTCAAAATGTTTCTGCAAGCAAAATTTCTAATAAACATGAAAATGAAGACCTTGTAGTAGTTTAAGAACAAACAAGACCAACTTCCCCATCACGACTTGAGCTTCATGAAGTTGGTCCAAGCAAGAAGGACGAAGATGAGGAGGTTCATTTGCAAGAGCCTCATTTTCTTGAAGGGCCCTTAAATATGAATAAAAATAATATCCAAGAGGCCATTAGAATACTACATGACACTAAATCATTGGTGTCAAATTCTTGTTGGAAAATTTCTTCATTGGAGAATCCATCCTTCCTTGAAGAGACAGAGAAGATTCAAAGAGCAATGTGCAACATTGAAGGTAATTTCATGTCTTTGATTTTTGATAGAAGAAATTTGTTTGAGATTAATGAATTGTTACATGATGCATACTTGAATAATAATTAGGATAATCATAATCTCACAATTCAAAATGAGCAACTTCTTGAAAAGTTGCAAGACACTTGTTTTTCCTCCTATGTTTCATATTGTTAAATGGTAGATTATTTGGAGGATTCTCATGACATGGTGGATCATGATAAATGTGGAAATTTGAATGTGATTGATGTGTTTTAATATGAACTTGAAGATATTCAAACACTTTATGTGGTGGAAGAGGAACTTGAATTGTCTCTTGATGAAGGTTATGCAATTTTTAAAGAAGAGCACGATTCCTCTACATTGGAATCAATCTATGACAAAGGTTTCATAATTTTGAAGGAGATGCATGATAATACCCATATGGATCCTTCTCATGATGAACACTCTACACTTTTTTATCATTTGGGTGAGTTATTTCATTTTCCTACATCATACAATTCCATGTTTTTCAGCATTAGTCTCAATGAAGTATGGGTGAAAGGGTTCTTTTTTATGGTGCCACATGAGGAGTATGGAACTCCTAGATTTAATTTTTATGATGGCATGGTTGGAGCACACTCTTATTCACATTTTCAACAGAATCCTTTGTTACTTTATGATGATGCACACCTACATGGATGCACCTATGATATGCATTTGAGTCACTTGAAGACTCATGGTTTTTCTTGCTCAACACTTGGTTCATTTGATGTTGGAGGAAATTCATCCAACACTGGAGTGAATAGATTTATGATTGGAGAAAAATTTTGTTTCCAACCACATACTTTGCTATATATTTATGATTATCTCATTCATGGATGTATGGATGAGACTTCTTTGAGTCATTTTAAGTCTCCTTGTTTCTCTTTCTCATTATTTGGTTCAGATTTTAGTGGAGATTCTTCATTCACTTCTTGGATGAAAGAATACATGGATGAATATTTTGATGCATATAAAATCATTTTGGAGCACCATTATAGGACATGGGATCCTCACCTATGTCATTGGAGCATATTTGATTGGTCACTTAAAGCTTGTATGCACTTGGAAAATGGTGGTCTACTTACTTGGAGGTATAAGCACTTTCATGATTTTTGAGGAGGCACTTCCTTGATGTAAATTTTTATTATGTTATTATGTACTTCAATGATATATATTATGTACTCATGATGTTTGGAAGAATGCATACAAGAAAATGGGATCCCGAAATTCTCTTTCCTAATGGTATGGGTTGGAGAGAACTCTTAATTGTTGGAGTGCAATACAAGCAATGGGACCCTAGGATATTTTTTGTCCCATTGATTTTAATTTTTTTGGGAAACAAGCAGTAGGGGAGATGAATCCCCCCCTTAATAAAGTGATTTTAATTAGAGTACCACAACAGCAAGCATGGTGGTTCCTCTCTCAAATCTTCATGGAATCTCAAAGACTTGAAGTTGGGAAACTCGGTGGCAACTTCAAAGAATCATATAGAAAGCAGGTTCTTCAACACCCATTTTTGAAATTTTATGAGGACAGGGAATATTGGGAAGCGAGAATTTTTCATTGGGTCACAATGGCCTAATCATATTTTCAATATTTATTAGAGTTTTTCAAATTGATGCTAAGGTTCAAATAATTGCCAAGGAGGAAAATTACTAATTTCCTAGGTTGGGGGTGGAAGATTTGGGATTTGGAATAAGGGGACAACGAATGATGTTTGAAAGTTAGAATGGAATAAATATTTAATAAATAAGATAAATAAATAAATACAAGAGAAAATTGAAGTGGCAATGGAACATGGAGACACATGGAGACTATGGGTCCCACACAAGCTAGAATTTATGTGCCACATGGAAACCTCCTCTTGAAATTTCAAATCCATGGGAAGCCTAAAGGTTCTTGGATGAGTGTAAAATCCCAAAAAATTCACAAAAAATTAAAATTTTTCTATGTGACATTTAATGCTAAATTGTAGCCAGAATGCTAGTTTAATAACTATCTTTAGTTTAATTAATAGGTAGATTACAAGACAGGTCATCAAGAGAAAACTTAGGAGTTAATTCTCTTTGGTTAACTGTAACTAAAAGGCTACAGAATTTTACTTACTAACTTGTAAGTCATATGTCACTAACTGTATTCAATCTATATTGATTTTCAGTCTTGAATAAAAGTTTATCAAAAATTAATGAGTTTCAAATTATTGAGTTCAGATCATTGGTTTGTTTGTAAGAATGTGTATGTTTCTGATGGTTGTTTTATTTTCTTATTGAAGGGAGCTTGAGGTTAGCCCAAGGCTTACTTATCTTTTCTTAAAGCTAACGCAGATCTGATGCTTGTACAAGATTCATAGGTAAAAAGTTACTTCTAGGTTTACGATGTAAGAATTTAAGGCTCAGAAGACTAAATGAGTAAGTTTGGAAAGATCTTTAATCCTTATACTTAAGATTCAACTATAACGGTGACTCTATTTATTGCCTAAAACATTGAAGCATATGAAATCCTAATCTTATAGTAAGGACTATTTATCAAACATGTTTTTATTTGTTATGGTACTAGAATCCTAAATACTTTACTATCATGTTATAACTATAGTCTTTAACCATATTAATCCTAGAACTTCCTAAGCCCTAGAATTATCATTACTAATTTGGAAACTATAGATTAACTATAAAATATAACAAAACTAGGCATATATTCGATGCATAAAATAAACAATTACAACCTATCAAAACTTCAACATGCATAACATAATAACTATAAAGTAGTTCGAATCTTCAACATGCATATAATAATTTGTTTATTTCTTAACAAAAGTAATAGTATTACTTTACATACTTGCCAGGGTTTAACATGCAGGTTCAAAACTATATCAATACCAAAAATAATTTCGAAAGAAGTGGAATCCATGTGGTGGATGCTCACTAGATGGAGGTTTTTGGCGATAAACCCTAAGACTTTACATTCAAGTTTGCCTAAAATGCGTTTTGGCTTCTACAATTGTTTGTTTGGATGGAGAAATGAGTCGACAGGCTCTCAGCCTCCTCGGGTCTCTGCAGAAGTTAATGTTCTTGTTTTGGCCATGGCGTTAGCAAAATTGTTACTCTGGGGTGTGTGCAAGAAGTTGAGGGTCTCTTTTGGTGCGTTAGATGCAATACAAAACTGAAAAAATAGACATCCATCAACTTGCAATGGATATTTTGAGACACTTACACAATGAATCTTGCGATCAGTAAAAAACAAGAAATGTAGGAAATTGAATGAACTTTCCAAATATATAATTTTTTTCTATTGAAAATGTTGTTAACTATATAAAGTTAGATATTTTTTAACGAGCACTTTTTATTTTTGGGACAAATTATAAGGTATACGTTTTTGTGGGTGCAATGTCTGGGTGTCTAAATGATGGAATAAACTTACAAAAACTGATATACCTATAGAGAACATATAGGACTAGTGCACGACTATTTTTCCAATAATAAAAATAATATTTTTAAATTTTTTTTAATTATCTAAGAGATCAAACCTCTAAAATGGTATGTCAATTGTGGGTGCAGTGTTTGAATTTCTTAATGCAATTATTTGGAAGTGGGTTTAGTGCACCATACAATTGTTTTTTTAAATGGTTGAGAAATGAAAGAGATATGGACAAAACACTAACAGTGTGTTTTTTGAGTTGAGGAGTGATGACAGAAGATAAACAAAAAAAAATAGAAAAAATTATGTATTCTTGTTAAAATTTACATATTTAGAATCTGCAAAAAAAACCATATTTGTTTCTAAAATCTCAAAAAAAATGGAGGGGTGCAGCATAATCAAACGAATTGCTAAACACGATCATATTGGAAATTTGGATATAATGTTGAATTAGCCATGTTTTATCATACTCCAAGGCATAGGCATGTTGAATCCAAAGCAAAGTACAAAGCAGACACATAGGAATAGGAATTCCATGAAAGCATGGGTGGAGGCTCGGCCTTGTCATTTGGTGGGAATTTTTTTTTGAATTTAACCAGTACGCGAGGGCAATTTAGTAAATCAAAAATGCATGTGCGATTTAGTATAAGACAAACACGTGTGCATTTTACAAAATCCAAATGCGTGTATGTTGTAGTTAACATCATTTTCATCATTATCATCAACACCATCGTCATCATCATCGTCATCATAACCTTCATCATCACCTTCATCATCATCATCATCACCATCCTCATTCTCATCATCACCATGATCATTGGTCATCGCTCATCCTCATCATCACCATGATCATTGGTCATTGCTCATCCTCATCATCACCATGATCATTGGTCATCGATCATCATCACCATCCTCATCCTCATCACCACCATGATCATTGATCATTGATCATCATCGCCATTGTCATCATCATCATCATCATCATCAACATTAGCATCATCATCATCATTATCATCAACATGATCATCATCATCACCATCAACATCATGAACATCATCAACACCAGCGTCGTCGTCATCATCATCATCATCATCATCATCATCACCTTCATCATCATCAACAACATGATCATCACCATCATCAACATGATCATCATCATCACCATCAACATCATGAACATCATCATCACCAGCATCATCGTCATCATCATCATCATCATCAACATCATCATCATCATCGTCATCATCATCATCATCGTCATCATCATCATCACCTTCATCATCATCATGATCTTCATCATCATCATCACCATCAACATCATGAACATCATCTTCACCATCGTCGTCATCATCATCATCATCATCAACATCATCCTCATCATCATCATCGTCATCATCATCCGCATCATTGTCATCATCATCATCATCATCATCGCCATCATCATCACCATTATCACCATCCTCATCCTCCTCATCGTCATCATCATAAACATCTTCATCATACTAAACATATTCATCATCATCATCATCACCTACATCACCATCCTCATCCTCGTCATCACCATCATCATCACAATGATCATTGATCATCGATCATCATCATCAACATTGCCATGATCATCATGTTCATCATCGTCTCCATCTTCATCATCATCATCATCTTCATCATCAACATCATCAACATCATCATCACCATCATCCTCATCAACATCAACAACACCAACATCATCATCACCAACGTTATCATCATCGTCATCATCATCATCATCATCATTAGCCTCATCATTAGCATCACCTTCCTCACCATCATCATCATCATCATCATGGACATCATCGTCACCATCGTCATCATCATGATCAACATCATCATCAGCATCATCACCAGCATCATCATCTTCATCATCATCATCATCATCATCATCATCAACATCATCCTCCTCCTCCTCCTCCTCATCATCACCTTCCTCCTCCTCCTCCTCCTCCTCATCATCATCATCAACATGATCATCATCATCACTATCAACATCATGAACATCATCATCACTAGAGTTGTCGTCATCATCATCATCATCATCATCATCAACATCATCGTCATCATCCTCATCCTCATCATCATCCTCATCATCATCATATCCTTCATCATCATCATCTTCTTCATCATCACCATCACCATCAACATCACCATCATCTTCATCATCATCATCATCATCATCAACAACAACATCATCCTCATCCTCATCATCCTCATCATCATCAACATCATCGTTGGCATCATCATCATCATCACCGCCATCATCATCACCATCGTTACCATCCTCATCCTCCTCATCGTCATCATCATAAACATCTTCATCTTCATCATCATCATCATCATCACCTACATCACCATCCTCATCCTCATCATCACCATCATCATCACCATGATCATTGATCATCGATCATCATCATCAACATTGCCATGAGCATCATGTTCATCATCATCTCCATCTTCATCATCAACATCAACATCATCAACATCATGATCACCATCGTCATCATCAACATCATCATCGTCATCACCATCAACATCATCATCAACCTCATCATTAGCATCACCTTCCTCCTCCTCCTCATCATCATCATGAACATCATCGTCACCATCGTCATCATCATGATCAACATCATCACCACCATCGCCATCATCATCATCATCTTCATCATCATCATCATCATCATCATCATCATCATCATCACCTTCCTCATCATCATCATCATCATCATCATCATCAACAAGATCATCATCATCACCATCAACATCATGAACATCATCATCACCATCGTCGTCATCATCATCAACATCAACATCATCATCATCATCATCATCACCTTCATCATCATCATCATCACCATCCTCATCCTCATCATCACCATGATCATTGGTCATCGATCATCATCACCATGATCATTGGTCATTGATCATCATCACCATCCTCATCCTCATCATCACCATGATCATCGATCATCATCACCATCCTCATCCTCATCATCACCGTGATCATTGGTCATCGATCATCATCACCATCCTCATCCTCATCATCACCATGATCATTGATCATCGATCATCATCATCAACATCACCATGATCATCATCACCATCGTCATCATCATCATCATCTTCATCATCTTCATCATCATCATCATCATCTACATCAACATCATCATCATCATCAACAACATGATCATCATCATCACCATCAACATCATGAACATCATCAACACCAGTGTCGTCATCATCATCATCATCATCATCATCATCATCATCATCATCATCACCACCACCTTCATCATCATCATCAACATGATAATCATCATCATAAACATGATCATCATCATCACCATTAACATCATGAACATCATCATCACCAGTGTCGTCATCATCACCATCATCATCATCATCAACATCATCATCATCATCCTCATCATCATCATCATCCTCATCACCATCATCACATTCACCATCGTCATCATCTTCATCATCATCATCACCATCAACATCATGACCATCATCATGACCATCATCGTCATCATCATCATCATCATCAACATCATCCTCATCCTCATCATCAACATCATCATCATCATCATCATCATCGCCATCATCATCACCATCGTCACCATCCTCATCCTCCTCCTCATCATCATCATAAAAATCTTCATCATCATCATCATCATCATCACCATCATCACCATCCTCATCCTCATCGTCATCCTCATCCTCCTCCTCCTCCTCATCATCATAAACATCATCATCATCATCATCACCTTCATCACTGTCCTCATCCTCATCATCACCATCATCATCACCATGATCATTGATCATCGATCATCATCATCAAAAGAGGCATGATCACCATGTTCATCATCACCATGAACATTGATCATCGATCATCATTATCAAAAGAGGCATGATCATCATGTTCATCATCATCTCCATCTTCATCATCATCATCATGTTCATCACCATCGTCATCATCAAGATCAACATCATCAACATCATCATCACCATCGTCATTATCAACATCAACATCATCATCACCATCAACATCATGAACATTAGCATCACCTTCCTCATCATCATCATCATCATCACCATCGCCATCATCAACATTAACATCATCAACATCATCATCACCAACGTTGTCATCATCTTCATCATCATCATCATCATCATCCTCATCATCAGCATCACCTTCCTCATCATCATCATCATCATCACCATCGTCCTCATCATGATCAACATCATCATCACCATCGTCATCATCATCATCTTCATCCTCCTCCTCCTCCTCCTCCTCCTCCTCCTCCTCCTCATCATCACCTTCCTCATCGTCGTCGTCATCATCATCATCATCATCATCATCATCATCATCATCAACATGATCATCATCATCGCCATCAACATCATGAACATCATCATCACCATCGTCGTCATCATCATCAACATCAACATCATCATCATCATCATCCTCATCATCATCATCACCTTCATCATCATCATCATCACCATCCTCATCCTCATCATCACCATGATCATTCATCATTGATCATCCTCACCATCCTCATCTTCCTCCTCCTCCTCCTCATCATCACCTTCTTCATCATCATCAACATGGTCATCATCATCACCATCAACATCATGAACATCATCATCACCAGCATCGTCATCATCATAATCATCATCATCGTCATCATCGTCATCATCATCATCATCGTCATCATCCTCATCATCATCAATACCATCCTCATCATCATCACCATCATCACCTTCATCACCACCAACATCATGAAAATCATTGTCACCATCGTCATCATCCTCATCCTCATCATCATCATCATCACCTTCCTCATTGTCATCATCATCATCATCATCATCATCATCAACATGGTCATCATCATCACCACCAACATCATGAAAATCATTGTCACCATCGTCGTCATCATCATCAACATCATCATCATCATCATCATCATCATCATCATCCTCATTATCATCATCACCTTCATCATCATCATCATCACCATCCTCATCCTCATCATCACCATGATCATTGGTCATTGATCATCGTCATCATCGTCATCATCCTCATCATCATCATCATCAACATGATCATCATCATCACGATCAACATCATGAACATCATCATCACCAGCGTCATCATCATCATTATCATCTCTATCAACATCGCCATGATCATCATGTTCATCATCATCATCACATTCATCATCAACATCAACGTCATCAACATCATCAACATCATCATCATCACATTCATCATCAACATCAACATCATCAACATCACCATCACCATCCTCATCATCACCATGATTATTGGTCATCGTCATCGTCATCAACACCAACATCATGGACATCATCATCACCATCCTCGTCGTCATCATCATCATCATCATCGTCATCATCAACATCATCGTCATCAACATCAACATCATCAACATCATCATCACCAACGTCGTCATCATCATCATCATCATCATCATCAACATGATCATCATCATCACCATCATCATCTATCATCGATCATCATCATCAACATCACCATGATCATCATGATCATCGTCATCATGTTCATCTTCATCATCATCATCATCTTCATCATCATCATCAGTAGCAGCAACATCACCTTCATTATCATCATCATCATCACCTTCATCATCATCACCATCGTCGTCATCATCATCATCATCATCACCTTCATCATCATCATCATCAACATGATCATCATCATCACCATCAACATCATGAACATCATCATCACCATCATCGTCATCATTATCATCATCATCATCATCACCATCATGATAATCATCATCGTCTTCATCATCATCAGTATGGAGGGATGGAGCAAGGGAGAAAAAGGAACATATAGGGAGGGATGCAGAGAGAATGAGGGAGGTATATTTAGAATGAGATAGGGATATGTAGGGATTATTGGGGCTATAGAGAGAAACATTTATATGCATGAAAAGAAGGGAACACTAAAAACATTTGTTTTGTTGCTAGCCATAGAAAACATTTGGGAAGTTATGATCTTATTCGTTGCCCTAGCCGTGCACCCACTCTATTAATTGTGCTTAACCATATCGCGTGCGTGTTATACTTATACAAATCGCATACGCGTTTTTACTCTATATAATGTGTGCACGTTTTGGGACTGTAAAAACAGTGGATTGTTCTTTTCCGAGAGCAACTTCACTCTATTTTTATGAATTTATTCAATTACCGCGCATTTTTTTAGGAGCATGATCCCGCCTATGAAAATAATCACAATTTACACATTCTCCATCATTCTTTTTGTTATGCAAGTGCAACATTGAGGATATCTTCCATGGTTGAGGAGCATACAAGATAAGATATCAAGCTTCAATGTCATTTCATGGTGATGGTGGATATACACAATTGTACAAGAAAATCAGCTTGAGGAACAATTTATGAATTAACTTTCATTTGCTTATTATTCAAGAGAACCCAAGGTAAAATTTCCCATTCATATTGTTTTGATGGGAAATATAAACAATTGAGAAGGAAGATTGAAGCACCTTGAAGGATCAATAGTTATGAAGCAAGTTAAAGGTTTGAAAGCTTGTAATTGAGGAGCAACAAAAAAAAACATTATTGACATTGATCATTGTGGTGATGGGGAATGTACGTAACCGAGGAAGAAAATCAGCAAGGAAGAAGAGACCTCAAGAATTCATCGAAGAAGAGAAAGAAAAGAAAAGAATAGACATGATGAATCGGAGGATTTATTTGGAAACTAATCCAAATCCAATTATAGAGGATACGATGGTTCATCCTATTAATCTAGCACAAGAAAAAAGGAAGCATTCACTAGAGGGACCTTCAATTTCCACAATAGTTGTTGGACAAGCACCCCATGGAAGTATTCAAGAAGCAAAACGTAGGTGCTCATTAGGGGATGTTTCAAATCCCACATCAAGTCAAAGTGATAAATTACCATCTCAAGACGAAGCTCATGAAAAGGCGTTGTACATGGAGCCTACTGTTGAAGAGGCATTGGACATGGAGCCTACTGTTGAAGAAGAAAATATTATTTGGACCATCGATGAGGATGTTGGACTTCCACCATCCAACTACCAGGAAGAGAATGAAGGATAACAAGTTGCTACTGAAATTCCAGAGCATATTGTTGATGCACTAGATGATAGAAATCCAACCCCCTTACCTCCATTAGAAATCACATGTCAAAGAACTCCAAAGCATATACAAGTTAATGAAGGACTCCTCAATTCCATTGAAGGTACGCTATCTAAATGTAGTATTGCTTATCAAACTAGGTGAATACTAAATAAATATTTTGTTTCTAAATGTAGATTATTTTTATCATTGTTAAAATCTAGCGGCATGGATATTGTTAGGAAATTGTTAGGGATAAAGATGATAATGCCTTTTGGACCAAGTTCTCATATAGTTAAAAGCTTAGTAGATGCCTTTGGTAAAATTGGTAAGAACACACAGTCAAAGGACCGCAATGCGGCTCGTCGAGTGTTGTCACAAGCAATTGTAAATAAGAACACCAGGGTCCTTCATTTTCTCAAGCCTACATCTAAACTAGTTAATTTGAACGTAAAAACCCTCCATAGGTATTCTATTAGAAGAGAACATATTGACGCAACTGCCCAAACATATTTTTGGGCCTTTATTGGTCGGTTTCCATGTCATGACATGAATCTAGTTGATGTAGTAAAAAGACTAGTGCAGAGTTTTTGGCATGATCACACAAGGCCTTCTTCAAACCGGAAGGATGTACTAAAATTGAGAAGGGGTTCAAAGAACTGTGAACCACATATTAACCATCTTCTTGATATAACACAGACATAACTATACGAGAAATTTAGGAATGAACATAGACAATTGAATTTGGGAAAAGATATTTTGAGAAATGTAAGCCCTGGTATGTTAGAATAAATACTCTTCGTAACACTTGTTGTTGTAGATACCATGTAGAATATGAATATTACTATGAAACATTTTTGTACATTTGTCATGTGTTGCATACTAAACATGTGCAGGATTGCTCCTTGACAATACCACTGACCTCATCAAGAGAATTCATTCATAGTATCATGTGCAATAGGCCTGAGGGGAAAACTTACTATGCAAAATCCTATTTGGATGGAACATGCTCCAACTGTGTTGGAATAGCATTATTGAGCCAATGTATGCATGAGACTAGAGACAATGAAATTAGGAATATGGTTACAGACATGAAAAGTTTCAAATATATCAGCTATGAAATAGTCCCAGGGAAAGAAAGCAAAAAAATACAATTGGTGACATCTCAGGTACATGCATTTATCTATAAATTTATGTTTGAACAGTTGCATTTTATTCCTTACAAAAAACCCTGATATTGAGATCATTTTGTGTCAACAGGTACAAGTTAGTGCCTTTGTCAAGGAATTTATTGAAAAGACATGTCAATATGTTCAGCATGTCCACTTGGCACGATGACAGGATGAGAAGTTTAGAATATGCAGAGATACATTTCCTCGTGGTACTATACTTTTAGTTGTTGATTTTGCCGATAACTACACTCTGTAACCTCAAAATGAGATCCAAAGTCAGTATTATCACTCTAAGCAGGTTTCCTTGATGGTGCATATCACATATAGGCATGGCCCAAATAGCAGTGAAGAGCAAAGATAAATTCTAAAGGAATATCACTTCTACATAAGTGATGATAGGTGCCATGACTTCCACTATGTACGT
This sequence comes from Pseudotsuga menziesii, assembly GCA_001517045.1. Lineage (NCBI taxonomy): Eukaryota > Viridiplantae > Streptophyta > Pinopsida > Pinales > Pinaceae > Pseudotsuga > Pseudotsuga menziesii. The sequence goes on from LPNX010505461.1 coordinate 194,152, forward strand.
CATTGCTTCATCATGTTCTATGATCATTTGAAGGACAGGAACATACAAATGGATCGACAGTGGATTTGGTCTGAAGGATGTGCTGGTCAGTTAAAAAATGCACACATATTTCAATGGTTGTGTTCATTGCATAAAAACTACAAAGTTCCACATATGTGGAACTATTTTGAGATTGGGAATGGTAAAGGAAAGCATGATGGAGCTGGAGCATGTGTCAAAACAACCCTATGAAGAGAGGAATTAAAATTATCTACAATATCTACTATTTGAAATGCTCAAACTATAGTCAGGTGGTGCATGTCAGTAATGGGAGAGGAATCAGTTATGCGAGTAGAATCCACAAGAAAGAGACATGTGGAGAGATTTTTTTGGGAGGTGGTAGACATATATCGTTCACATGCATGGGAATGCAAGACTGTTCCTAGGACTCGTGGCTTTCATTCGGTTCGAAGCTCTGATAACCCAATATTTGAAATTTGGACCAGAAAACTCGCTTGTTTTTGCTTGCCTTGTTGTGATGGTGACTGGGATGTGTGTGAATCATTGGATTGGGTTGATGGATGGGATTGCATATCACTTCCACTTGATCAGCGTGCAATTTTTGAGTTAACTCCGTTGGAATAAGACCAATCGTCTATTTCTATAGATTTTGATCATGTATAAGACCTTGTACAACCTGGTATGATGCAATTCCTTAACATTTTTTTGTAAAATTTACGTAGTCTTGAAACTCGCATTAATGGCCTTGTATCACACGAAAAATATTTGCTCATATACCTACAATCATACTATGCAGGACACATATACGCAGTGGTTGCCTCAAAAGATAGTGAATGGGGTGGTGATTATTGGTCGACACGTTGTATAGAGGGAAAGCAAGCCCTCATTATGTCCATGACTGATGATGAAAACAACCACTTTCCCATTGAGTCTATGGTTGTTAAAGGTGAATACCTTACACATGACAACAATGTGAGAAAGAAGGGTGGATATCTTTATAGGGATTACAAACCAGGTGCAAGTGTGTATCACTTTACCAACTTAATCATTGGTACAAACCTCTAGGTATGAACAATGCCTAGTCGGAATTCATCGAAGGTACGCTACTTCTTACTAGATACAGAGGACGAGAGACTAATGGAGACCATCATTATAAGAGATGATCCGGAGGGCTTGGTTGTATGATAATAGGTGGGATCTAGCATGATGAGGTATGTATCATAATTTTAATTTTCCCATGTATGTTTCTTATGAATATGTCAATTTTGTGTTCTTCTACGCTACTTCTTACCGGATACATAGCACGAGAGACTAATGGAGACCATCATTATAAGAGATGATCCAAAGGCCTTGGTTGTATGATAATAGGTGGGATCTAGCATGATGAGGTATGTATCATAATTTTAATTTTCCCATGTATGTTTCTTATGAATATGTCAATTTTTTTTTCTTGATATGCTAAATTTTCCATAATGTTGTTTATAAATATGCCAAAACTTCTCTTGTATGTCAAGTTAATGAACATGCCAAATTTTACATATGATCAATAAACCATATATATCAATCATATGAACATTTCAATATCTCATTCACATGATACACATAACATTAGAATACATACATGTACCTTTGTAGGTCATACCTATCAAAGTTCTTTGTAGGCTCTCTTATAGGACTAAAACCCTAATTTTTCAAGTAGGTAATATTTTCAATGTTTTCAGCCGATATATACAACTAGGATGATGGAAACAAGATGTCGCAATGATAAACTTATGTTTTAAGGCTTGTATAATTTCCTTCTTGACAACTCACCTCTTATACCCGCATGTCCATGCCAAAGGGGTAGTGCCTAGTAGTGTTGGGATTTCATCTCATTTTTATTTATTGAGAAGTTTAATTTCTACTTAAAAGATAATAAAAGATAATAAGAGATTTGGGCCAAAGCTGGACAATGCATTTCATGCCAACGAAGGCCAAACTTGGAAAACCCTATCCATAACTAGGGTTTATTGTTTAACATGCATGGCCCATAACCATAACCCTACCAAGGAAACCCTAATCCTAACCCTAATATTATCTTACTGTAACAACTCAATTTAGAATCGATCTAATGTCCAACTCAAATTTTTAAAATTTGGTGGACTTATGCTTCAAATCATGTTGATTCACGAAGTTGACTTTAGTGTGCATGTAGTGAGATCATTGAAACCTTTAAATATAATAGTTTTTTCATGCACAGTTTCCATTCTATGCCCCGGGCAAGGATTCAACACGTGTCCCTGAAAGCCTATAGGAGGTGGAATTCAACGTGCCACAGAATCATGACCGTTGCTCAAATAGACAAATCGTCGGCTCTATTTGATTCAGGACATCAGGATAGTGCTAGGGTGGCCCTCTAATCTGGTTCCATGGAGAAGAGACCATTATTTTGGTCAATTTTGGAAACTAGGGTTTTGCTTAGTAAGTGAATGTGAAATTTTTGCACATGGGGGTAAAATTCACATATTGCTCGACTGTGAAGGTGTGGCTAGCATTCCCACATAAAACATGCCTAAACACGCTTGCAGGACCCACCGGAAGCCATTTTTTATGCATGGTTTCCATTCTATGCCTTAGGTAGGGATATAAGAGGTGTCCTTGAAAGCCTGTAGGAGGTGGGATTCAACGTGCCACATAATAATGACCGTTTCTCAGATCGATGAACCATCGGCTCCGTTGGATTTAGGACATCGGGATAGTGCTAGGGTGGACCTCTAATATAGTTCCATGGAGAATATACCAGTATTTTGGTCAATTTTGGAAACTAGGGTTTTGCTTAGTAAGTGAATGTGAAATTTTTTCACATGGGGGTCAAATTTGCATATTGCTTGACCATGAAGGTGTGGCTAGCATTACCACATAACACATGCCTAAACATGCTTGCACAACCCATCAAAAGCCATTTTTTATGCATTATTTCCATTCTATGCCCTGGGTAGGGATTCAATAGGTGTCCCTGAAAGCCTGTAGGAGGTGGGATTCAACATGCCATAGAATCATGAACGTTGCTCGGATCGATGAACTGTTGACTTCGTTGGATTCAAGACATCGGGGTAGTGCTAGGATGGCCCTCTAATCTGGTTCCATGGATAAGATACCATTATTTTGGTCAATTTTGGAAACTAGGGTTTTGCTTAGTAAGTGAATGTCCAATTTTTGCACATAGGGGTCAAATCCGCATATTGCTCGACCGTGAAGGTGTGGTTAGCATTTCCATATAATACATGCCTAAACAAGCTTGCATGAACCACCGTAAGCCCTTTTTGATGCACGGTTTCCATTGTATGCCCCAGGTAGGGATTCAACAGGTGTCCCTAAAAGTCTGCATGAGGTGGGATTCAACATGCGATAGAATCATGATCATTGCTCAGATCGACAAACCTTCAGCTCCGTTGGATTCAGGACATCAAGATAGTGCTAGGGTGGCCCTCTAATCTAGTTCCATGGACAAGGGACCATGTTTTTGGTCAATTTTGGAAACTAGGGTTTTGCTCAGTAAGTGAATGTCCAATTTATGCACATAGGGGTCAAATTCACATATTGCTTGACTGTGAAGGTGTGGCTAGCATTCCTAGATAATACATGCCTAAAAAAGCTTGCACGAACCATCGGAAGCCCTTTTTGATGCATGGTTTCCATTCTATGCCCCAGGTAGGGATTCAACAGGTGTCCCTGAAAGTCTGCAGGAGGTGGGATTTAACGTGCCATAGAATCATGACCGTTTCTCGGATCGACAAACTGTTGGCTCCATTGGATTTAAGACATCGAGATAGTGCTAGGGTGGCCTTCTAATCTGGTTCCATGGACAAAGGACTATTTTTTTAGTCAATTTTGGAAACTAGGGTTTTGGTCAGTAAGTGAATGTCCAATTTCTACACATAGGGGTCAAATTCACATATTGCTCGACCATGAAGGTGTGGCTAGTGTTCCCACATAATACATGCCTAAACAAGCTTGCATGAACCACCAGGATCCCTTTTTGATGCACGGTTTCCATTCTATGCCCCGGGTAGGGATTCAACAGGTGTCCATGAAAGTCTGCAGGAGGTGGGATTCAATGTGCCATATAATCATTATTGTTGCTTGGATCGACAAACTGTCAGCTCCGTTGGATTCAGGACATCGAGATAGTGATAGGATGGCCCTCTAATCTAGTTCCATGGATAAGCAACCATTTTTTTGGTCAATTTTGGAAACTGGGATTTTGCTCAGTAAGTGAATGTCCAATTTCTGCACATATGGGTCGGATTTACAAATTCCTTGACCGTGAACATGTGGCTAGCCTTCCCACATGGAACCTACCTAAACATGCTTGCATGACCCATTGAAAGCCCTTTTTGATGCACGGTTTCCAGTATATGCCCTGGTTAGGGATTCAATGGGTGTCCCTAAAATTCTGTAGGAGGTGGGATTCAACGTTCCATAGATTGATGACTGGTGCTCAGATCGATGAACCATCGGCTTTGTTGGATTTAGTACATCGTGGTAGTGCTAGAGTGGCCCTCTACTCTGGGTCCATGGACAAGGGATCTTTTTTTTTGTCAATTTTGGAAACTAGGGTTTTGCTTAGTAAGTGAATGTGAAATTTTTGCACATAAAGGTCAGCTTGAAGGTGATTGTAGATCTTCCCCTCATATAAGAGATGTGAGCATTTGTATGATGAAATGAAGGAGGAGACAATGCCATTACATCATTAACCATGTAATGGAACATGTTTATATTTAGAAACAAGTGGCCATTATATTACGCCATTATTACAATATATATATATATATCTTCACGCTACGAATGCTTCGAATAATACTTCATAAACATGAATTTATAAACAAGATTCAGAATAGTACTTCTCTAATCAATTTAAACTATAATAAAATCACACATAAATTTCATCTCTTTCAAAGTTGTTACTCGAGGCCATTCATCAAATGCCATGTACATTAACAAAATGACAAAATAATGTGTAGGACATACATAATGTGCAGGATATAGTCATAACCATTATTTTGAATCAACCTTATAATACTCGGATACTCTTAGGTTTGATGTGTATCCCATGTATTCGTTAGATGAAAGACATCATGCCAAACAATAATTTTATTTATGTAGACCACCCTGGTGCATCACTTAAGTGTGTCAACTTCGTGCATCCTTTAGACGTTTGTTAGGTTGTTTTGTGGGTAAGGTGCTTTTGTATTCCACCAAGTTGGATCAGTTACTTAGCTGTGCTAGGTGCTTAAATGTGTATTAGACCTATGTTCCATCTTTTTTAATACAATTTGACATTGTTAATATAACATTCTATATGCAATTGGATCATGGTAAAAAACATTTAAAATGTACATTTTTGTCATTACGTAATATTGTAATTGTGCATTGTTCTCAAATTTATAACTGATATCTCCATGCAATCGTAGAATCTAGCAAAAATTGGGAACATTACACATAGAAACATTCTTCGCCACACATGTATAATCTTACTTAAAAGACTGAACCATGAATATCTCAAGAGCCTTGATATGAAATATTTTTTATATCATGAAAGTTATAATAAAAAAATAGAAGGCCTATCTATGGCCTGTCAATGTACATGTATCAAAAACATATTTGATGTACATGTGCAAACACAAGTACATCTGTCCTGGACTACTCCCCTATACTCTAACTCTGGATTGTACATGAAAATACATAATTGTCCTGGACTAACACATCAAAAATCTAACTTTCTCTTGTTTTTCCCGGACCCTGATGCTTTTCGGCTTTGTCTATGACCACTCTGCATCTCTGGTGACTGCAAATCAATGACAATATTTCTTGATCAGGTAACTAAACTAGTACTGTCCATCAATAACAAAGTTTGAAAATTTAAAATATGACTCATTTGTAAATAAAACAAAGACTCGCTGCATCCGTCGGGGGTATAGGTGCCTCTAGTGTCGAGGGTATAGGTGCCTCTGTTGTCCTCTGCCTTGCAAAGAGCCTCTCTTCCTTGCTTCTTTGCGAATAAAAAAAAATATGTCGATTATCTCAAGAATTATCAACTTGTACATGAAAAAGAAAGTACTAATCAATAATGTAAAAAATGAACATCTCACCGAAAAAACCATTTCAAGGGGATTACGTTGGGACTCTTTAGTAGTAAGAGGACCCGTAGGTTGAACATCAACCTCAGTTGCGTGCACTAATGGACCAGGGTGTGGCTACATTCACCAAATGATTAAATAGTTAGACATGGTGCATGTCCATAAACAATACAAATGAAATGTACAATTACAAATATTCAAGTAGATGTACCTCAGTGTGACTTATACCTATTGTAGATGCAGCATTGACAGTGGCATCAACAATCCCACTAAGGTCTGGCATGGATGAATCTACATCTAGATACTGTAAACATGTGAAAATAACGTTAAGAAAAACCACTTGTGAAGTGAATTCATAGCTAACAAACAACTACCATTGGAAGTGTGTACATTACCATGGGATGAGTAGGTTGATACTCATGCACACCCGCTCTGTTCAAGGAAGAGGGTCCTCGTCTGGTGTAAACAACCCCCTTATCTATGTTTGGACTATGGGGAGATCCAAACCAAAGAGGCGGTGCAGGGATCTGCGATGATGTCTACATTCATAAAGTGTTACCATAGTTAGACATGGATTTGAATGGATGGAATAATATGTACTGAAAAAATAACATGTTGTAATATACTTAACCCTTCCTAGGACATATCTCCACCATGGGAGTGACCGCTTCCATCAATTTCTTCCCCCTCTTCAGATGCTAATAGCATCTACAAGTTTAAAAATTATATTTACATTAGCGATCTATAAAGGAGTGTACAGTAAGAAATTTAAATAATTCGAACAAGATTCAATCATAACCCATGTACTTACATTCTTCAAGTAATCGTAAATTCCACCTTGGACTATGTCGTTGATATCAATGTCTCCAACATCACGTTCTAAGTGGGGTTCTTGCAACTTCAAAAATTGTAAATATTAGACAATTTAATAAATTAATCAAGACTAACACATGCATTAACAAAATTATATGTAATAACAAAATGACAAGTGTTTAAATATTACCTCAATGGTGGTTCTTTGGGCCTTGGGTACAACCACACGAAGTGCAGTACCATCCCCGTGAGAGGCATCAATCTCATGCAAGAGTAAATATTGCATATATATTACAAATCTTTTAAGATGTTACATATAGTATGGAACAATTAAAATTTGAACAATAACAGAGTTTTAAAAAAATGTCCTTACCTAACCACCAGTCATCGTAATGGTACCATGTCTTGTTCCAGGACCATAACAGGGTCCCCCACACGATGTACAGACATGTGGCTCGATCTAAGGCACATGGGATGTTGGTATATCCCCACTAATAGATGTCCCTCCACCACCAGAAGCTGGTGGTTGTACACTAGCAGAGGAAGAGGGCGCTCTTTGGTCAATAGTGGTCGTGTGTCGAGAGACCATCTCAGTTAGAGTAAAAAATGCCTCCTGTGTCTGGGAAACCATGTCATGTGCAGGAGGGATGTCTGCCCTCGGTAGCTAGGCACAAGGTGCAGGTATCTATGGATTATCATCTCTATTCCTAGCATGGGTTCAGTGTTGGGGAATCCCCCTACCAATTCCCTGGAAGCCCAACATGTCAAAATAGTTGACATGTTTCCCCATCACAAACTCTACATACAATTTTCAGAGGAAGTACATCGGTACTTCCCTATTGTTGTGAGGGGGGATGTAAAAAAACATGTACCACCTATCCATCCAATTGTCTTTGATGGGTGGAAAAGTGCACCACTCAATAGAAATATGTGGCATGCTGATCTCCAGAATGTCATCCATCCCAGGTAGTCTAAACAATGAATAGATGGTTTTTTTTGTTATTTTCAGGTTTTTTATCTCGTTGTAACTTAACCCATCAGCATATTGTTGTCTTTTCCTCTCCCGGTAAGATGTGATGCTATAAAAAGCATCATTCGATCTTGCAATCATATCAACAATAGAAAACAATGAATCTGACAAGGAGCGACGGAGCTCATCTCCACCCCTCCAAGTCGAACCAATCTCTCTCAAATGGACAATAAACCTCAGTATCTCCACATTGTTATGAACCATAGTAGCCACTGCAATCATAAATACAAATAAAATATCATTAGAAATATAAACACATGATATAATGACATATATAAGAACTGAAAATTGTCTAACTAATGACATATAAACTAAATCTATGATGTAAATTTAAAAATTGATCTGGAATTTTACAGTAAAGAAGAAACATTTAACATTTTTTCATTTCATATTTATGTCCTAAATTCAAGTATTAATTCCAATTTTTAAGTACATGCATGTGTACATAAAGTGTCTTGAGTGCATATGTTGATTGCGAAGCTCCTCTAGCTTATTTTAAGGCTTGGATTATGAAGTTTCGTCGAAATTGTGAGGTGCTGATTATTGCCTTTGTAGGACCAGCTCCCAGATTGTGGGTAGAGGCAACAACTAGACCCTAGAATAGGTGACATAATGTGCTGTTGATGAATAAAATCCCAGTATAGGCAACGATTTTGTTAGATATGTAATTATTTGTTGTAGTATGATGTTTTTTGGACTCCAAAGGCTATTTAGCAGAACTTTATGGATTTTATGGTTGCAAGGGTTCCACTGGATTAAATATCATGTATTATCTAGTATGTGATTGGCATGTTTAATCAAATACATCAACCTACCTATGTATCTTCACATTCATAGAGTCTATCGTTGAACTTTGTTGTCTTGACCTTAACAAAAAAGTACCATTCATTCAAGACGAAATATTTGTTAAAAGCATGGGAAGCTTCTATACCTTATTTTGACACATGGATCGGGAAGTTTCATCAAAACTATAAGGTGTTTATTGATGTTCTTGGAAGAGAAAATTCGATATTTCGGATAGAGGAAAAGAATTTACCATGTTTGTTTATGTATTTTAGGGCAATATATGATTCTACTTGATTTTGTTTTAGTTGTATATGCAAGCTTGCAACATAATTGACAAACTTTGCGTCTTTGTTAATTTTGGTTTGGATTCACAATAGTGAAGTTCGTTTGTTTTTTATGAGTTAATTGGGGTTTTGGTTTACATTGGGCATGTAAATTACTTATGCAA